>NW_004624741.1:22060976-22125674 GCF_000247695.1 Heterocephalus glaber | reverse complement strand
TGTAATTTCACCCTTTCCATTCCTAATTGCATGGATTTGGACTTTTTCTTTCCTTTTTCTGATAAAGTTGGCTAAGGGTTTGTCACTTTTGTTGATTCTTTCAAAGAACCAACTCTTGGCTTCATTCATTTTTTGTATCGCTCTCTTAGTCTCCATTGCATTGATTTCTGCTCTGATCTTTATAATTTCCTCCCTTGTATGAGCTTTGGGTTTGTCCTGCTCTTCTTTTTCTAGTAGCTTATCAGCATCAGGTGTTTAATTGGGCTCACGCTGTTTACCTAATATGAGTATTCACTGCTGTGAATTTCCCTCATAAGAATGCTTTCATAGATTCAGATATGTTGTATTGTCATTGTCTTTTAATTGTAGGAACTGTCTTATTTCTTCTTTAATTTCCTCTGTGACTGATTGCTTATTCAGAAATGTGTTGTTCAATTTCCATGTATTTATGAAATTCTTGTGGTTTCTTTTGCTATTGATCTCCAATTTCATGACACTATGGTGTGATAATATACAGGGAATAACTTCAATTCCTTTGCACTTACTTAAACATGTTTTATGAACAAGTATGTGGTCTATTTTGGAGAACTACCCGTGTGCACCTTGAAAGAATGTGTATTCTGATTTTGTGGGGTGGAACACTTTGTAAACATCTGTTAAGTTCATTTGTTCAAGAGTTTGATTGAGTTCTAGTATTTCGTTGCTTTTTTTGTCTAGTTGATCTATCTATTTGTGACAGTGTGGTATTGAGGTCCCCGACTACTATTGTATTAGTGCTTATTTGATTTTTAATGTCCATTTGTATTTCTTTTATATAGTCAGGTGCACTAGTATTTGGTGCATTTATGTTTATGATGGTCATCTCTTCCTCTTGGATTATTCCCTTTACAAGGATGTAGTGTTCTTTGACTCTCTTAATCAGTGTTGGTTTGAAATCCACTTGATCTGCAAAGGGCATAGCTACTCCTGCTTTTTGGGGGGTTCCCATCACATGGAGTATTGTTTTCTACCTTTTAACTTTCAGTCTATGAGTTTCTTTTTGAATTAAGTGTGTTTCTTTTATGCAGCGTATTGTTGGATCTTGCTTCTTGACCCATTCTGCCAGTCTATTTCTTTTGATTGTTGAGTTGAGACCATTAACATTGGTGATAATAACTGATATGTATTGATTTATCATTATCATAACCTTTTCTTTTTGTTGGATTCTCCCCCTTTGCTTTAATTTCTTGTCATGCCCAATGGATTCATTCTCCTGGGCTTCCTGGGGTTGTGATCCTCATTGTCTGTTCCTAGGATACTGTCTAAAATTTTTTGGAGTGCTGCTTTGGTATTCATGAATTTCCTAAGGTGCTCTTTGTCATGAAAGTATCTTATTTGTCCATCAATTTTGAAAGATTGTTTTGCAGGGTACATCAATCTGGGTTGGAGGCTGTGTTCCTTTAGGGCTTGAGTATGTCACTCCAAGCTCTTCTTGGCTTGAGGGTTTGCATTGTGAAGTCGCTGTGATTCTGATGGGCTCTCCTTTGTATGTGATTTGTTTCTTTTCTCTAACTGCTTGTAGAATTTTGTTCTTCCATTGGGTTTCTGGAATCTTAACCATTATATGCCTATGTGTAGATTTTTTTTGATCAAGGCTATCTGGAGTCCTATATGCCTCACTTATCTGTATGTCAAGTTCTTTTCCCCTCCTTGGGAAGTTTTCTGCCATCACTTCTGTGAACAGTTTTTTTATGTTGTCTGCACTCTCTCCTGTTTCTTCATTGACTCCAATCAGTCTTATGTTATTCTTCTTTGTATCGTCTAGCAATTGCTGGATTGATTTCTCATGGTCCTTTACTATTTTGAAGAAATTTTCCTTTTCCTGGTCACTAATTGCAATCTTATCTTCTATATCTGAAACTCTGTCCTCACATTGGTTCATTTTGCTGCATAAACTTTCAATGGAGTTTTTCATCTCCTGAAAATCTGTTTGTATCTGTTTTATGGAGTCCATTTGTTTCCTACGTTGGGATTCCATCATGTTCCTCAGTTCCTCTATTTATCTGTGTCCTCTCTAGATTTATTAATCATGTCTTGCACTATGGGCACAATCTCTGCTGCTATGTGACAAATTATTTCTAATTTCATTTTTTCCAGATCCTCTTTTATTGCCAGTTCAGGGAGTCCAGGTGGTTGAGTGTTCCATCTCCTTTCCCTTTGGGGTTACTTTAGGTGATCTGAAAGTCTGATTTTGAGACTTGTTTATGTGTCTTCTCATTTCAATGGGGGAAGGGGGGTGGGTAAGTGTGTTGGCTCACCTTCTCAGCACTGGAGACAGTGGTATGGCAGCCAGGAAGTCTCCTCCTCAGTGCTGGGGGTAGTTCTGCTCCTCAGGGCTACAGTGGGAGAAGTTTCTATATGGCACCCAAGGAGAGTAGAAGTCAACAGCAGAGTCATTTGAGGGAAGAGATGTAGGTCATACAACATTTGAGAGGTGATTGCAAGTAAACTCTAATATGTTCCCAAGATGAATTTATGTCAACTGTGGTCCATAAAACTGGCAGGAAATATCAAGTGACTGTGATTTGTAATTTTCAGCCACTTCCTTTCTTCAACAGATGAAAAGACTGTTTTCGTGCTTGCATGTTGGGCTCCTCACCTTTTGGGGCAATACTCCTTCTCTCACACTAAAAAACCTCATAAAGAGGCTCAGCTGGCCCCTGATTTGGGGGGAAATCGCCTCATCTTGGCTCATTGATAAAGACAGCAACAATGACAGTGACAATGATACAGTGCTTAAGCACTCAATGCCTGCTGCACACTGGAGGCTCCTACCAGATTGCCCCAGACCCCAGGATGAACCTAATGACATATTCTTGTTTATGGACAGTAAAGGCAGAACTTTTTATTGTAGTAACCAGAAGAAGGATGTGGACTGGATTAGTGTGTGAATGACACAAAGACTCCAACACTGGCTGCTCACACTAATGTCTAATGCAGAAAAAGAGGCTCTGTGCACAGAGAACTCCAGGAAATCGAGGCACTGGGCTCTGTTCTCACATCATATATCCAACTTCCCTCTGTCTGACCTGGATGAGGAACAAGTGTGGAATGGAGGTGTCTCCTTAGAGATCAAGGCAGACTTGGTCAAATGGCTGTGAGGTACCCTATCCAGTGAGGGACCCTGAGAGCAGGGACCCAGGGCAGTGAGAAGTGGCTCAGTACCACATCTCACCCCATTTGTGAGCTCTGCCAATTTCTACCTGAGGTGGCTTAACATTTGGACACTCTAACCAATTGCAGAGGAGAAGAAACCATCAATTGCCCAGGGGCAGAGCAGCAGCATGACTGGCATCCTTGCAAGAAAAGAAGGTTTGGGGACATACACACACACACACACACACACACACACACACACACACAAACAAGCACACCTGTGTGCAGACAACCTCCTGAAGACACAGGGAGATGACAAGCCCAGGAGAGAGACCTGGCTGATGCTCTGATCTTTGCCTTCCACCTCCAATACTAGGAGAACATGAATATCTGTTATTTAAACTCCCAGTCTGCAGGACTTTGTTACAGAAGCAGAGCAAACGACTACACTCGAACTCATGCTTGCCCACACTGGGACAATGAGGAGAAGAGAGATCTTCCCTGTATTTGGCCTAGCCCAAGGCTGGTGCTCAGTGCCTTTGTCAACTTAAACCAAGATAGAAACCTAGAGTTAAAGCCACTCAGAGGCCTGTGGGGTCCTTCTTGGCTGTGCATTTTTAGTAGTGTACCCCACTGAGCTAGTCTCTGGCTCCTCCTTACCTGCTGGTGTGTTTTGCTCTGGCTCAAGAGAGTGCTCCCCAATTCTGGGTCAGGAGGGTGTACCCCAACTCTGCACTGGACCCACATGTCCCAGACTTTGTCAAGACCATGATATCACTCAAAATCTGATCCTGTAGTGAACCCCCAAATAGATGTGAATGCTAGCAGAGCATCCTTTCATTGAGAATATCCCACAACATTTAAAAGAAATAGTGAGAAATAGACAAAATTATTGACAAGTTTGTCCTTCCATATGTATATTCTGCCACCCTTCCTGGCCTCCCTCATCTTCCCCATCCAGAAAGGAACCTGGGAAGTCCTTGAATTCATTTGTGCTGGTTGCCAAAATTGATGGTAACTCTTTCCATATGCATGCAGCCCTCTGCAAGGAGAAGCGCTGTCAGAGTTCTCTGCTTACTCTGAGTTTCCTAATTTTATGAACAGTTTCCTAACAATAAGGTCAATCAGACCACAGGAGCCTGTTCCATGGACAGTGGCAGAATCCCCACCAGAGATCCAGCCAGCCTTACACAGACCAAGCTCTGGGGCTCCGCAGGGAAGACTGAACGGGCAGCCTGTGCACTACATAATCTAATCCCGGAGCTATTTCTCTGTCTCTGAGTTCTGCCACACCAAGTGGACTCTGGGACAATGAAATTACTGCTGTGCCATCTTCAACAAAAGCAAAAGAAGCCTCTTCTTTTCCATAGTCAGAACCTCAGGCAGGAACAAATCACAGCTGACTAATAAGGCTTGTTTTAAAGATTCCTATAGGTGGGCCAGGAATTTAACTCAGTGGTTCTGCCGCCTGCCTCAGAAGTGCAAGGTCCCGAGTTCGATTGTTGGTACCAAAATAAAATTACTATAGGTCTCTTTTTCATTATTGGAGCAATATCTAGAAGTCCTTACTTCATGCTTAAAGCTGATGGATTTCAGAAAAAGCCAACATGAAGAATAAACCAATACAATTTTAATGGATCAAATAGCCTCTTAGTAAAAACCACATTCTCAGATCTACATTTTTATTAAAGCAGACTTTCTTTCGGTGCTACAGATTTTACTAAATCCAGCCTTTTGCTAAAGCAAAGAAATCTTATGACCAGTAATAAATTTTCTCCAAAAGACCATTTTCCAATCAGTTCCTTTACAGCAAACCTATGCCATTATACTTACCTCCAAAATATACTATTACATGAATTAGCGTATACCAATGAAGTTTTAATTTTTGCCTGTTAGTTCAAACCACATGAAATATCTCTGCAACCAGATATTTTTATTGAGACCAAAGCATACACATTCCAAACAATGCATTTCTGTTCAGAGTCTTCTGAAGCCTAATCAAAAAAGTTTGCATTATCTGTTATCAATATGGAATTATTCAAACCATTCTTTTACTTGATTCTGCTCATTCTCTGATCCATTTGTGCATATTTTTGGCCAGCTTCATAACACACCGCATATCTTTCCCATTGAGCTTTCAGAGGACAGCAAACAACAGCTTATTGATATTGTCATTATTTTGCAGATTGTAAAACGTGGGAATTGAAGAATTTTGTAGCTGGAGAGACTTATGAATAATTTCCCTTTCAAAGACCACAAACAGGTCTTTATTTAATTTTCTTTAAGGTACAATAATTCATATATAGTCAGTGGTCTTAGCAACACAAGATGAGCTCTTTATTATGGTACAAAGCAGTTTAATTGTGATGAGAAGAAAACTAGCACACTGGGAGGTGAGAGAGAGAGATAACTGGGTCACTCTCCAGCCCAGCTTGACCTGATCAGGCTCTGCTTCTCCCCCAAACTGCAGCTCTTAACACCAGTCCTTGGAAGTAACTGTTCCTGGTTACATTTGTCTTCTTTCTACTGACCAGGGAAGAATATCCTTTCCCATATTGCCTGGACACAGATAAGCCAAGTTTGGAAAGTCTGGCTTCTTCCAGGCTGGCTTCTGGGTTACAGTCGTCACCATACACACACACACACACACACACACACACACACACACACACAAGCCCACGTGATCCTGGTTGGCACCATAATCAGACTGCTGCTCTTTCTTACCTGTCCTATCCCCCAGCACCCTTAAACTTGACAATTTAACTGGCTACTGACCAAGGACAATGCCTAGAAGACTGTTTTGAGCTCCTAACACAGTCCCTACCCCTCTTGGCTGAGATGGTGGCACAGGTCCCAACACTCCTTGTGACAGGGACTCCCAGCTCTTCTGCTCCAGCTCAGCCATGAGCCCTTTGCACCCCAACCAGCCTCCTCCTGGAATGCACCTTCAGTCAGGTTGGAGCTTCCTTCCCAGCCCTGCCCCATACCTGCCCCAGTCCCACCCCAAACTGGGAGTACCCAAGGACCATCCATACCAACTTTTGTTTTGTTTTGTTCTCTGGTATTTCAGGCTTTGTTCTATATCTTTCCTTCTTCACTATTCCACAGCTTTGGCAAGAGGTACAAGACTTCACTGCAGGCATATTCTGACTCCCAGTGATTTCCTTGTGCCCTGGACCTGCAGAACCAGAGTTCTGTCTGGTCTCCTGTGACTGCTGAGTAGTGGGCTGTCACAGCCAGCTCTGCCTGGGCACCCTGCCCCAGCTGGTGCCCATTTAATGTCACTCTTCTACCTGTCCCTCCTTTCAGTATTCGAGCTGCCACCTCACACATCACCTCTGACTTGGAAGCATCCACATAACCTCAAAGAATCTGAACTGATATTTTTCTATCTGTCATTCTCAGAGATGACATGTTCACACAACAGATCTCTTCCTGAGGGTGCAAACACATGTGATACCACAAAACTCACTTCAAATTACATGGAAGGATGTTTTCATAGCATAGAAAAGATGATCCTCCACCCAAAAGCTCAGATGTGCTAGAAATATCTTTCCTCTACCTCTTTTTGATCAGCCTAATTTCTGACCATAACTTCCCCTGCCCATATGCCAGGAAACCCATTTAATCTCAGGTGTTCTTGGGGCTTCCCCATGAATCTTTGGGCCAGGTTAATACCATGGCATTGGGTCCAGAGGGGGACAGAGGGAAGGTTTCCCCTCGGTCATCTCCCATGCAAAGCATGACCAAGACACCAGTTCCCCTGGGCTCATGATTCCTGGGGTGTGAGATCTTCAGCCCCACTCTGAAGATGATGGGGCCCATGGCTGAACCCCTGCTCTGGGACAGCTCTCTCTGCTTCCCAACAAGAGCCAGAACTACCTTCTTAGACACTCAGGCCTCCTCCCCAGTCCTGGACTCATAATCTTTCTTTAGTCAGGAAGAAGGAGAACAATACTCCCCTCCATGGGTTGAACCTTCTGAAAACAAAAGCCCAGAAGCCTGCTGCTGCCTCTAATTCCTACTTGTGCCAGCTGGACTTGCAGCCAGAACAGCAGTGAGGGTTGGGGAGAAAAAGGGGGAGAATCACAAGCTTCTTTATGCAGTTATTATCTAGCCCCTCAGTAGTGCTGTTGGCAACAACATCTGATTGGAATACCCATATAACTTGTGTATGGACCCCTAAAGAAAATAACTAGTCAATCAAATGCAACATTGGACTTCCTTTACAGGAGTGTGGCGCTGAGCTAAACATACCCTGGAGCTGCTGCTTTTCTAGTCAGAAAGAGGCTCCATAAATAAAGCTACATAGACAAAGAGTGGTAAAATAGACCTCTTCCTATCTTTCACTTGGTGTATTTTTCTGAAAGGATGATGTGATGAAAATCTATGCAAAAACCTTCCACGGTGTCCCAGTGGAACTCAAACTTCAGAAAGGTCCAAGGTTTTTGGAAATCTGCGGTGGGTCCATCAAAACAGGGAGTCTGTAGATATCCTGAAAGACATAACAAATCGTGGGGTGGAGGGGAATGTACTTGTATTTATTTTCATCTTATAGAGATACAATCTTTCTTCAGTAAGGCACACGTAACTGAAGAGTACACCTTGCGGTTTTCATGTGTTCACACACTTGATACCACCACCAAGGTCAAGATTCAGGTTATTTCTCTCCTCCTGGAAGGTACTTTGTGCCCTACTTTCAACTGCCCCAAAGATACCCACAGACACCCATCAGTAGAAACTGGTTCTGCCTGTTCTTGAATTTCAAAAGTGGAATCACACAGCACTTCCTTTTTCTGTCTGTAAAATCCTGTTTTAAAATATTGTACGTTATTCTTAATAGTTGCTTCATAGTGCTTCGTGAGTCCTAACGCTGATTTTCTCAGACACAGATTTCCTTACTCATTTAACATCAAAGTTAAAATCAGAAAGTGATGTTTGTTATAAGACTTGCATCGTTATCCTTGCTCTGAACATTTTGAATACACCACTAACCCATCAAGTCCTCTGTCACAGCTCTTCTCTGCTATGAACATTTCCATTTGAAACCTCCTCTGATAGGGCAGATATGTAAACTGACTCTAATTCTGGACAGTTTCTCCTCAGAGTGGAAGACCAAAAGTGAAATGTTTCCCTTGGTGAAACAGCCAGACATTATTTACACTTCGAGTCAAACTAGATACTTGGAAAGAGACATGAAAAAATGCTTTTAGTCCTGCTCTTTGTTGTAAATTAATATAAATGTTTAAATGTATCATAAATTCAACTTGCAAGCACCTGATTGCTCAGTTGGGGTACATCTCGGGCTTCACCAGACCCAGCCTCCTGCAAGTAGCATCTGCCAGAAACTCTATGGCCAGTTAGGGTTAGGAGATGACAAGAAGTCATTCTAAAAATTCAATTCACAGATGTGGTGGTGCGCCCTTGTAATCCCAGCACTTAGGAAGCTGAGGCAGGAGGATCGACATGAGTTTGAGGCCTGCCTGGGTTACACAATGAGTTCAAGGCCAATCTGAACTACATAGTGAGACTCTGTCTCAAAAACACAAAGCAAAATTTTTTTAAAAATCCAATTCACATAGTAGTTTGCTCAGAAAAAATCTTTGGAACAGATTTTCCTGAATGATATACTGCCAAAAATTAGGATTACAACAGTGATAGCAATCATGAAACCTTTACCTATCCACAGGACGTGTCGTAAGTGTCCACCTCTTCCACCTCATGAAACCTCACTAAATTTTCCACCTCTGGTTTTTAGCACCAGAAATAGTGCTCTTAAATCGGGGACATCACCCTTTCAGGCATGGCAGGTAACTCCGGAGCAGTGAGGCAGCTGGGAAGGACAGGGCTTGGAAGCTGACCCAGTCACACAGGTGGGACCACCAGGTGAGACAGTAGCAGACAGGGCTGGAGGACAGCAGTTCCAGTGTCACAATAGAATATCAGACAGCTCTGGGGATTTTAAAGTAATATCAAAATAAAAAGGAACCCAAAGTAAAAACTTTTTTAAGTTGAGCTGTATCATACAGTGACAGCTTCCTAATATCCTAAAGACACAGAATTGACAAACACATCTCTTATTTCACCACAGCATCTATCCCGAAAGCCTAGTTTTACTGCTCCAGCTGGCTTCAGGGGTACTGTGTAATCTTGTGTTGGGGGGCAAGTTAACCCAAACACCCCAGACTCACAGGCCAGTGGGAGTATGGTTAGCTGTGAGGCTACACTGCACCTCTGGTCAATCCTCCTTCCTGGGGAAGCCTCACACTCACACCCTAACTCCTCACTTCCCAGACAGCCACAGTCTAGGAAGAGGAAGGTAAGGCTGAGCACCCGTTCGTGGAAGGCCAATGTGGTCTGGTGGAAGGCTGGGAAACTAGGAATATAGAGAAATACGTAATGCTGAATGCTATATTTACTAAACTTGCTTATTATCCAGTTTTCTAGTGAAATTTAAATTCAATAAGACCATCTGCTACACTCCGAGGACCTGCACCTAATAGTAGATAGTCAATAAATGTGTGTTGGATGAAGATGAAGCAAAGTAAAATGTCTGGGGAAAGGCCAGACCTCCCTGCGAGAGGACGAGAGGACACTAGACCAGAAAAGATGGTGCTGAGGAAACAAAACACAGGAAACAGGTACCTGCTGCTGTCTCAGGGGCCTCCGAGGGCCAACTGGGAAATCTGAGCAGACAAGCAGCTCCATTAGGAGAGTGCCCAAGGCTGAGGTAGGGACAGATAAGCACAGAGAAAATGAGCAAAGCTAAAAGGTGGCTCCTTTGTAAAGATCAAAATAAAAATGATATACCTACACCTTTCAGTCAGCTGATCTAGACAAGAGAATGAAAACATAAATTATCAATATCTGACATTAAAGAATGAATCTGTCAAAATATCACACTGAGCCCCCTAAATACACACAAGTATTATATGGCAATAAAAAATGAAAAAAAAATGGGGTAGAGGTATAGCTTGGTTGGTACAGTGCTTGCCCAGCCCATGAAAGGCTCTATGCTTGATCCCCAATATGAAGGAGAGAGGGAGGAAAGGAGGGAGGATGGAAGGAAGGAAAGAAGGAAGGAAGGAAGGAAGGAAGAAAGAAAGGAAGGGAGAAAGGAAAAAGGGAAGGAGGGAAGAAACCAGTGCCTCTCTGGGGCTTCCCAGCTGCAGATCAGGGCTGCAGCACTGGTCCGTTGTGTTCTAAGGTTTCCAGCTTCTTCTGTGAGCAGCTGCTGGTTTCCTGGCTCTGCAGCCTGCACAAGGCCAGGGTGGGACTGCCCATCCTCTCATTCTGAAAGCTGGTCTAATCCTCTCATGCTTCTCTGCATGCTATTGTTCCATCCCCTGGAGACACCGGACTCATATTCTCACCAACACTGGCAAAAATGATATGGAAAACCTGGATTGCCTGTGCTTAGGACAAGCAAGACCAGGGAAGAGGCCAGGTTATGCTTAGGGAAAAGCGGAGCTTCCTCCAAGTGACCAGCAGGCCAGCAGGTCACCAGGTCTTGGTACTGGGTGGCAGTACTGGGTGGCTGTGCTGCCTCCCAGAGCAAGGTCCCCTCCACCACAACAGGCACAAAGTGGAGCCAGATTCTTGAGATGAGACTGAAGCTTAAACTCTCAAACTCTGAGGGCCTCCCTGTTGTTTCTAGGCTGCCCTGGGGGCCCAGGACATCACTCCAGCCTTAGCTAAGGGGGTAGTGGGCGGTGAAGGTGGCCACAAGTGGAGAGGCGGATTTGATTTCTACTAAAAACTACCAATAGGTGGAAGAGCAAACTGTGTTTGCATGCTGGCCTCTCTGTCCATTTATTTCTTACGTTTATATCTCTTGCTTATAGATTTACATGCTATGCCTTTTATTTATTACCAACTTGTCTTGATTCTCTGGCCCAGCCTGAGTCATCCTTGACTCTGCCCCACTCTGTCTGTCTGCAGGAAATCCCCAGCTCCCCTCTCCTTCCAACAACCCTAAACCCCACCATCTCTTGCCCAGATCACTGCTACAGGGGCCTATGAAACAGCCCTGTGTTTGCTCTCAATTTTCCAAAATTCTGTCTCAACAGAGAAACCAGAGCACTTCTGTGCTTTGACCTCCATGGCTCCCCATTCCTCTCCAAAATGAACTCCAATCCTTTCCTCAGGCCTGGCCTACAGCACCTTCTGACCGCCTCTCCTCCTGCCATCCTCCTACTTGCTGCATTCCAGCCCCATAGGCCTCTGTGCCGCAACTTAATGTGCCTGGTACTTGACCACCCCAGGGCCATTGCACCTGTTGTTCTTTTTCCTGGGATGTTTGCCACCCCCAAGGACACCTGTCTGCTCCTCCATTCCTTAGATCTGCACTCAGATATCCCCTTCTCAGTGACGCTTCACTCAGTCATCCTGTGTTCCTAGTGCCTCACCCAGCACACAGAGGGTGGGTGCTCAAGGAGTACTTTTGAATGATTGAATGAATAGAAAGAATGCCTCAGGACTACAGAAAGAAGTAAACTGGCAACACATGAGTCTCATCAAGATCATAAAGGTGTTTTATTTGGTTCATCCAGTATTCTAAAAAATTTCAAATCATTAACAACTTATTCTCCCATTTTTTATCATGGCAAAACACACATAACATAAAATTTACACTCTTAAGCATTTTGAAGTGCATATTTCACTGCCATCATTGGGCAATCTTCCTCACTGACCACCTCCAGAACCATTTGTCAAACTGAACTCCATACCCTTTACCAGTGATGGTGAACCTCTTAGAGCTTTCAATGACACAAACAGCCCTCTGCGGCACGCGTGCATAGGTTTTCCACCAGTGCATTAACCCTAACTCCCCATTATCCCCTCGTCCCTCCTCTGGTAGCCACCATTCTTCTCCCAGTATCTGACTTTCACTACTCAGTGCCTCCTGTAACGGGTTCACACAGTGTTGGTCTTTTTGTGACTGGCTGATGTCACTTAGCATAGTGTCCTCTGTGCTGAGCCACGTCAGTGTTTTCTTCTTTCCCATCCTATATAACATCCTATTATATGCATATAGCACCTTTTACTAACCCAGCCAAGAATCCTTGGGTTGCTACCATATTTCAGCTCTTGGAAGCAGTGGACGGTGAAGACCCTGATTTCAGTTCTTCTGAGTATAGACTCAGAAGTGGGGTTGCTGGGTCACAGGGCCGCTCTGTCTATGTCTGATTTTTCTGGGGAACAATCACACTGCTTTCCCAGAGGCTGCACCATTACTCACTCCCAGCAACACTGCCCAAGGATTCTGATTGCCCCACACCCTTGCCAACACCTGCCACTTTCTGGTTTGTTTTGTTCCTGTTGTTGTTGTTGTTGTTGTTGCTGTTGTTGTTGTTGTTTAGCTAGTTTGGCTCCTAATGGGTGTGAGGTGGTATCCTGTTGCATTTAAAATCTACATTTCCATAATGATTAGAATGTTGAGCATCTGGTAATGTGTTTTTTGGGCTATTTGTATATCTTCTTTGGAAAAATGTCTTTTTAAGTCTGTTGCCCACATTTTAATCAAGTTGTTTTTGCTGCTGAGTCTCAGTCATTCTCTAGCTATTCTGGATATGAATCCTCTGTCAGATACATGGTTGGAAAATATTTTCTCCCACTGGATAAATTTTTTTCTATTTTTAATAGTGTCTCCAATCCACAAAAATGTTTAATTTTCCTAAAGTTCAATTTACTTTTTTTCTTTTATTTTCTGTGCCTTTGGTGTCATCCAAAAAAATCCTTATCAAATCCAACATTGTACAGTTTCCTCTTTCTTTTCTTCTAAGAGTTATAGTTTTAGGTCTCATACTTAGGTGTTTGAGTCCTTGTTGAGTTAATTTTTGTATATTGTGTAAGGCAAGGGCACAATCTTATTCTTTTGTACGTAGATGTCCAGTTTTCTCAGCATCATTTAGTAAAATGACTTTTCCTGCACTGAACAGTGTTGGTAGCCTTGTCAAGAATCACCTGACCATCTGTGAGGGCCGATGGCTGCATTCACCTGTTTGCTATTGGTCTGTGCATCTGGCTTCACACCACTACCACATTGCTTTGAGTACTGTAGCTTTTGTATTAAGTTTAAAACTCTGGAAGTATGAGACTCTGGATTTGCTCTTTTTCAGGATTATTTTGGCTATTTGGGAT
Source organism: Heterocephalus glaber (assembly GCF_000247695.1). The sequence goes on along the minus strand of NW_004624741.1, from coordinate 22,112,396 downwards.
CACTTGAGGATGGATTTTTTCTGTATCTGCAAAAAAACATCATTGGGATCTTGATAGGGATTCTATTAAATCTGTAGAACTATCAACCATTTGTTAATCCTTAAATGTTTTATTCTATATGATGCTGTTATAAATGGAATTGTTTTCTTGATTTCCTTTTATAATTGTTCATTGTCACTGGATAGAAATGCACCTTTGTATCCTGTATCCTTTGTATGACTTTGTATCCTGCTACATTGCTGAATTCACTTATTCTGACAGATTTTGTGTGGAATCTCTGGAGTTTTCTATACATAAGATTGTATCATCTGCTGTTTAACAGAGATGATTTCACTTCTTCCCTCCCAGAGGAGAAGTCTTACCATCTGTTTCTTGTCCAGTTCTGGTGTTGACTCCAATACTGCCCTAAACAAATCAGGAATTGTGTTTTCTTCCCAGTTTTAGGGGGAAAGCTCATATGACTTATCATGTTGAGGCAGTTTCCTTCTACTCCTAGTTTGCTGAGTGTTTTATGAGAAGAGGTTAAATTTTGTCAAATGATTTTCCAGCATCGATTAAAATTAAGATGTGCTATATCCCTCCGTTCTGTTAACATGGGTCTTCTATTGATCCATTTGCCACATTGAACCATCCTTGTATTATTGCAGGAGTAAATCCCACTTGGTCATGGTGAATAATCCTTTTAAACACTGCTGAAGTCAATTTTGCTTTTAATTTTCTGAGAATACATCCATCAATATTCACAAGAAACCTTGGTTTGTCATTTCCTTTTTTGAAGTATTTCTGTCTGGTTTTGATATCAGGATAATGCAGGCCTTGTAGCAGGAGTTAGAGAGCATTCCTCCCCTTCAATTCTTCAAAACAGTTTCGAGGGGACTGGTATTGATTTGTCTTTGTATGCTGGATAGAATTCACTTGCAAAACCATCAGATTTGAGGCGTTTTTGGTTAGAAACTTTTATATTGTCAATTCTATATTTTTATTAGTTATAGGTCTGTTCAAGTTTTATATTTTCTGTGTTTTTAGGGGGTGTATTTCTAGAAATTCACTCATTTCATCAAAGTTAGCCAATTTGGTGGCATAAAATTCCTAATAGAATTCACATAAATTTGTTTTATTTCTGTAGAATTGGTAGGAATATTTTTGTTTCTGGTTTTAGTAATTTGAATATTCTCTCATTTTTATAGTCCTATCTAGGTGTGTCATTTTTGTTGATATTCTCAAAGAAGTGACATTTTGTTTTGCTGATGTCTTTATTATTTTTTATTCTCTATTAGGCTTACCTCTGCTTTAATCTCCTATTTATCTCCTTTCCTTGTATCTTTGGATTAATTTGTTTTGTTTTGTTTTGTTTTTTGTTCCTTAAGTTGTGAAGTTGCTTGTTCATTAGAGCTATTTTTGGTGTATTAACAATGCATTTCCTCCCTACCACTGCTTCCACCTTATTCTGTACATTTCGGGATGTTGTGTGTTCCTTTTCATTCATATCTAAGTATTTCTCATTTTCCTTGTGATTTCTTCTTCACATTGTTTTGTATCAACTAATTTGTGATGTTCCAGTTTTCCTTCTGTTGTTGGTTTGTGACTTCACCCTGTTGTGGTTGGAGAATACACTTTGACTCCTATCTTTCCAAATCTGCTGAGACTTAATTTTGGCCTACCATAAGATCTATCCTGAGGAATTTCCCATGTTGCCTGGAGTAGAAATTGACTCAGCTGCTGTTGGGTGGTGGGGTCTGCTGTGTCTGTTGGATCTGGTCCATGCGCCATGTTAGGTTCTCCATTTCCTACTGATTGTCTCTCAGGTTGCTCAGCCTATTCCTGAGGTAGGTGTTGAAGTCCCCAGCTGTTATGGTGGAACTATTTCTTCAATTCAGTTAATTTTGCTTCGTGCATAAATCTCTACAATTGGTATATATTCTTACTGTGCGTAACATCCTCTTTGTGCCTTGTGACCCTTTTGATTCAACTCTGCTTTGATATTAGCAACCATCTCAGCTATCTTTTGGTTGTTATTCTCATTGAGTGACCTTTGCATCTTTGCACTTAAGGTCTATTTGTCTTCCTATCTAAAGTAAGACTCTTGAAGACAACATGCAGATATTTGATGATGTGTTGTTCACCATTCTACCAATCTCTGCCTTTTGCTTGAAGACTTTAATCCATTCATGCATAAACATCTACAATAATTACCCATAGGGAGGCACTAACTGCTGATACTTGGCTTTTTTTCTCCATAGCCTTAGGACATTTTTGTGCCTCATTTCCTGCATTACTGTCTTTTTTCGTGTTTAGCTGATCTTTTGTACTGAAGTGTTTAAATTGATTTTATATTTTCTTTTGTGTATAAACTTTAGCTATTTTCTTTGTGGTTGCCATGGGGAAGACATCTAATATCCTTAGTTTACAGTGCTCTAATTTGACTTCATATCAACTTAATTTCAATAATGCTCAAAAACTCTGCTCCATCCCCAGTTCTGCCTCTCCTTTCAGATGTTGTCAGAAAATTACAATTGTATATGTTGTGTGTCCAGAAATATAAGCTAACAAATGTTTAATCCGTAAGTTTTTTAAATTATGCGGAAGACAAAATGTGAATTTATAAACCATTGTCGCAGCACCACCACCACTTTGAAAATTCCTGTGTTTACACTTAATGAGATCCTTGTTTCTTCATGCAGCTCTAAGCTGCTGTCTCCAGTTCCTGCATTTCAGTCTACAGGACATCTTGGCAGGGTGGGTCCTGCAGGGTAGATCTCACGCGAATGAGTTTCCTGTGAATGTCTTCATTTCTCCCTTCCTTTTGAAGGACACTTGTCCCAGATACAAGATTCTTGGTTGAAGAAGAATCTTGAAGGAAGTTGGCTTTCTGAGCCTGAAATTTCCTCTGTGCATGTACAGTGACCTTCTAATTCCTTCCTCCATGTCCTAGTCTTCAATTTTTGGCTCCCAAGGGGGACAAATGAGAAAAAGATAAAGGGATAATAGAAGTGTCCACCATTCAGTTCTCCTGGAACTCAGCTCAGTCCCTGGCAGAAGTACTTGCAGGTGGGAAGAGGCGGCAACAGCTGCTGTTCCTATCTGCACCTCTGCAATCAGAAGCACCAACCAGGGCTCCAAACAAACTCCTTCTTTCATATTTGGTGAACGGAGTTCTTTTTATCAGAAGTGGGAGGTGGCTAGCTGATACTATGCAAAATGTTTAAATTGAACAAAGTTAACCACAATTTACTATGGAACGCTTTCCCCAGAAGCTGAAGGTCCTAGACTCCAGAATTCCAAAATCATCAGATCTGGCAGGTTCTGCTAATGCCATTGTTGTACAGATGGAGAAATGGATTTCTGCCACTTTCCACTCCAGTATCTTCCAAGAAACCCCCAACAACTTTTAAAACCCAAGATGGCTCTAACTTCTCTTAAAGATGAGAAGATCTGGCAGTAGTGACATGTATTGTTGCAGGCAAATATGGGGAGAAGTTGAATAAGGCAGGTTACCACACATTTGTGAGCCCACCGTCCCACCATACTGCCTCATACGTGGCCCATTTGACTGCTTTCCATGCCGACCAGGCCTTAGAAATCATCTACCAAGAAGACAGCATATCTTACACCATAGTTACAGATTTCCTCAGAAAGCAGTGGATGAATATTTACTAAATAGGTCTGTCATAGGCAGAATTCTAAGGTGGGTTCCTTTTTTTTTTTTTTTTACTTAAATTCTTTTATTGATACATTTTAGGTATACAATACATTTACATTCATCATTGGGAACTTGTACCTTTTTACATGATATATCTTGGTTCTTATTTTTTCCCCATCCTCTGACCTCCCTTCAACCCCTCCACACCTCCCTATTTACAAAAACTTTGTTTCCATTTTTTCCCTTTCTCATATTTTTTCCTTTGCCCTACCCCTCCCACTTCCCCTACCACTTTGGACCTTTTCTTCCTATTTCGCATTATCAATTATTCATTTTAATCCTTATTTACAATTTCAGTCTCTTAAACCAGAGAAACTATTTGGTATTTACACATGTGTGTCCTATTTATTTCACTTAAGAGTATGGCCTCAATGTGCATCCATTTAGCTATAAATGTCTCTAGTTTCTCATTTTTTATGGCTAAGTAGTACTCCATTTTATTTTTTAAAAAATCACATGTACCAATAAAAGAATTTAAGCAAAAAACCCCCACATCTTCTTTATTCAGTCTCCAGATGATGGGCAGTTGGGATGTTTCCAAGCTTTAGCTATTACAAGCTGTGCCACTATAAACAGGGATGCACATATATCGCTGTGGCATGATATTTTTAATTTTGGGGGGAATATACCAGGCAGAGGAATAGCTGGGTCAAATGGGACCTCTAATCCTGTATCTCCATACTGATTTCCACAGTGGTTGCACCAGTCTCCACTCCCACAAACAATGGAGAAGTGTTCCTTCCTCCCCACAACCCCACCAACATTTGTTATTGGTTGATTTCTTGATAGCAGCCATTCTTTCTGGGGTGAGGTGGAATCTCAGCGTTGTTTTCATCTGCATCTCTTGAATGACAAGTGATGTTGAATTTTTTTCATATGTTTATTTGCTGCTTTTACTTCTTTGAGAAATGTCTGTTTATTTCAGATGCTCAGTTTTTAATTGGGTCTTTCATTTGGGGGGGTCTGACTTTTTAAACTTCTTTATATATTCTAGATAGTAGTCCTTTAAGAAGCAGCTGATAAAATTTTTCCTACATTGTAGGTTGTCTCTTAGCTCTGTTGGTTTCTCTTGCAGTGCAGAAGCTTTTTAATAAGATGAGACCCCAGTTGTTGATTCTTTGTGATAGTTCCGTGCTACTGCAGTATTGTTCATAAAGTCTTTTCCTATGCCAATGTCATTGAGAATTCTACCTAATTTATCTTCCAGCAAGTTTAGTGTTTCTCATATTTAGATCTTTAATCCACTTGGATTTTAGTTTAGTGCATGGTGAGACATATGGGTCTAGTTTTAATCTTTGACAGGTTGAGATCCAGTTTTTCCAACACCATTTATTAAATAGGCTATCTTTCCTCCAGTGTGGATGATTGGCTCCTTTGTCAAAGATGAGGTGGCTGAGAGTGTCTGGAGTTGTTTCTGCATTTTCTAATCTATTCCACTGATCCTCTGGTCTGTTTCTTTGCCGGTACCATGCTGTTTTTATCACAGTAGCTTTGTAGTATACTTTCAAGTTGGGGGTTGTGATACCCCCTGCCATGTCTCTGTTGCCTAGAATTTCTTTTGCTATTCTAAGTCTCTTCTAGTTCCAAATGAATTTTTGGATTGTTTTCTCTAGTTCTGTGAAATATACTGTTGGGATTTCAATTGGGATTGCATTGAATCTATATAGCAGTTTTGGAAGTATGGCCATTTTGACTATGTTGATTCTTCCTACCCAGGAACAAGGGATGTCTTTCCATTTTCTTATATCCTCTTCCATCTCTTTTTTCAGGGTGCTGTAGTTAAGTTTCTAGGGTGCACACACCTCCTCCTGGTCATCCAAACATCAAGCGAGGCAGTGCTGTGAAGGGATGTTGAACTGTACATAAGTTCCCAAATCAACTGAAGTAAGATGGGGCAAATAGCCTGAGTGAGGCCAACCTAACCAACTGAGCCCTTAAAGGGGACTGAGATTCCACTGGTAGAAAAGATTTGAAATGAAAAAGGGGTACAAAGTGAAGGAGGCTCTCTGATGCTGGTGCTCAGAGAGTCAGCCACAAGCTTCATGGACTCACCTGTGTGGCCAACCATGCTCGGAAAGGTGCTCCTGCTGGCACCAGCCGGGCCCTTAGGCTCTGCCAGCCAAGGTTCCAACCTGGCTCCACCTCAGGCTCCCAAAGGAACCTGGGTCCCTGTGATGACTCCACAGGGGAGGCCTCCATCTCAGCCTGAAAGAACAGAACTAGTGTGGCCCTAGACTACCACGTGCTTGGGGAGGGCCAGGATCCACAGGTAAAACAAGAGAGGAAAAAAGCAGCCAGCATGATGTGAGTGTATCTTTATCCTCACCATACTCATTCTCTTCTTGTTTAATGGAGTCCTTTGATCTTTGGAGGTACACATTTTAATCAAAGTAATACAGAAATAAGAGTAGACAGTCTACCATTTTTTAAGTGATTTTCTAGGCTTGTAATACAAACTGAAGGGAAACATTTGTGCAAAACTGACTGATCACCTAGCACAAGGTAGAGCATAGCTGTGGGCCAGCCCACTGCTCCTTCCCACAGCAGGCTGGTTCTGCACAATCATCGAAAGGCATTTTATATTTTAATTGCACGAGTCCTTGTTGAAATGACTCTGCTGTCTCCGGAAAGGGCTGCTCAAACCACAGCCCACATTTAGCATCTGAGGCTCTACTGGATCCTGAATTACAGAGCTCCACAGCTTGCCCATTTGGGTGAGCAACATTTGAAAAATAAAATAAAACCAAAAGAGCAATGCTGTGGCCTCTAATGTATGTGCTTTGAAGAATTTTTCACCCAGAAAGGCTGCTGGAGCGGGGATGACAGCTCCCACAACACGAGTCTGCTGCCTGTTTCCAGATGAAGGCCCAGTGTGCATGTTTCTGCCAGCTGCTGATTGGTAGAGAGTTTTGAGCAGACCTGAAAGGCATCTCCCTCCTCGGTCTAAGAAATATGTGCTGGGTTTTCCCAGGAAATATATGTCATGCAGATGGGAAACAATCTTGAAAATATTGAAAATGGCTTCCAAACATCCGGAGCCAATTCCAAAGGCTAAAGTCTTAAAGTCTGTGATAGAAAATCATGAGCCACAAGGAACCGACCTGGGTGGTAGATTCGATGTAATGCATACTGATATTTATAGGAGTGTAAAGAAATGTCTTCAGCAGATGAGTGTTTCCTTTCATTTCTGACTACATGGGCAAAGGAAAGAAGGGACAGTGAAGGGATGGTAGTCCTGGGTGAAAGAGGCAGGTGATGGCCCTGGGTGAGTGGGGGATAACACTTGGGGAGCCAGAGAAAAATATGCCCAGGGCCACTGACCGTAGAAGGGAGTCCTGGTCCTGACCCTTCCTGTCCTAGATGCAGTCTGCTCCTAGGGCCTCAGCTCCCAGGACCTTTGGGCAAGTGTGGATGGTACTCCTAAGCAGGACCCTGCTGGCCAGTGCAGGACAGTGGGCATGACAGGGACTGTCCCCAAGGGACACCTGTCCAAAGACTAAAGAAGCAACCGAAGGAGATTATTTTTTACTCCAGTTTCCTTTCTAGTGCTCTGGTATGCACTGTGCTTTGTTCATCCTCCCAACAGAGCCAGAACATCACAGAGCAGAGTTGCCAAGCTCCAGTGCCCAGCTCAGTGGCTCTGTCCCCCACAGACACCTGTGCACCCCACATAGATGGCAGTCTCCAGGTCTCACAGGGCCCTTCATCCTCAAGATTACTTCCTCACCAAAGGAGTCACCAGGTTTGTTCCCCGCCCTTGAACTCTCTCTAGGTGGCATGGACCATATGTCAGCACTTGCATCTGCTGCCTTTCGCATCCATGCTACCTGGTCCTGGTTAGTTTGGGTTTTTATTTCAGTGCTGTTCTCAGCCAACTCAATTCTGCTGTCAAAACTTGGCAAATGAGTAAGTTCCCTGGTTGCATTCCCCCCTCCTCCAAGCAATGCCCCAGGGCATGGCTCCTGGGTGTTCCCATGGGAAATGCTCAGTTTGTTCTGCCCTGGGTATCAGGAGTGCCGGGTCCTCCTGGGCAGCCTGTGTCAGGCAGTTTCCCACCCGAAGCAAAGAACAGCTGCATTTTGAACCCAGATCTCCCACTAAGGAGCCCTGAGTTCTGAACAGGCCACATTGCCTCTTTTATCTCAGCCCCTCACCTTCAGAGAAAGGCTCAGGGCTGATGGTGGTTGTGCATGCTCCCAGCCTGTGGGCAGGACGGGTCGCCCTCACAGAAGCATCAGCTCCCACCTGTCAGCCAGACTCAGCAGGCTTCTGGGATGGAGAGCAACCCTCCCTATGTAGCCAAAGCCAGCAAACTCTATCAGTGTGCAACTCAGTGAGTGGGGTGACACAAGGGTGTCGCCATGGCCTGGCAGGTCCCATCCACCAGGAGGTGCTTATTATCAACTAGAATGAAGTGAAATATTATTCAGCCATCAAAAAGAATGGTGTCCTCTCATTCACAGTGCAGGGAGGAGACCACAGGACATTATGTTAGAGGAAATAAGTCATCTTTACATGTCAATAGAACTGTGTGGCAGTGATTACTGGAGGTTGGGAAGGGAGCAGGGGTACAGTGAGAGACTGTGTTACAGAGACCCAAAGCTGCTGGACAGCAGGAAAAACTCTGATGTTCTAGGGCACCTTGGGGAACCATGGGCCACGACAACCTGGTGTGTCCTTTATGAATCACTAGAGGAAGGACTTCCTCCAACACAAGTCCTGATAAGGAGACAGAAACACTAATCACCCTGACTTCATCAGCACATGCTCTGTGTGTGTGTGTGTGTGTGTGTGTGTGTCTGTGTGTGCACGCGCGTTAGGACTGTACTAACAAATTCACACAATGATGTGTTAACCAAAAATACTTTTAAAAAATTTTTTAAATGGGACTATTGACCACCCTGACATGATCATTGCATAGTATATATCCATCTACAGAGTAGTCACACCATACCAAATATGTCCCTACAATTCAAATAATATTAATTTTTTAATGATCTGGGGTGTAGCTCTGTGCTAGACCAATTGCCTAATTAGTATGTGTGAGGCCTGGGGTTCAGTCCCCACCATCAAAAAAAAAAAAAGGAAAGAAACAAGGAGTGGCGAGCAGATGCTTTGGGCCCTGTTAGATGGAGGACTAGGGATTTTTTCTTTATGATTGGGTGAAAATGTCTACCTGGGCTGTGGTCCCTTCTGGACATAGGCCTGCTTATCTGCTTTGATGGGAAAGCAGAGGTCTAGTGGTTTGGTTCTGCCATCAGGACTTAGTGTCCCTCTCCATCCCCCCATCCCACCTCGTGTGTCCCAGCTCAGTCCCAACGGCCACCTCTGCAAACCAAGCTTTGAGCACCCATGACACTGGTGGCACAAACATGAGCACTGTCTCAGCTATGTGGCCTCCCTGCCTCTCTGCCCCGAGCCTCCCATTACTCCTGCTTACTTTCCAACCTATGTCTCAGAGTCAGTCACTGGGTAGCCAGACCCAGTCAAACTCCTTCCCTGTGGATGGATCGAGAATCAGAGACCCTAGTAATCAATAAACATGTCTGACCAGAATAACAGAGTCAGGAACAAAAAGTTTCAAAAACGTATTTTGTAAAAGAAAATATTGAACACTCTCAGGAGCTGTCACTAGTTAGGCAAGTGGGAAAACATCCCTTTATCAAAGGCAGCAGCCACCAAGTGCTCCTCGTGGGGATAGCAGACCAGTGTCCTCCTCAGCTGCCCTCAGGCCTCGGATGCAAAGGTGGCTTCTGAGAGCTGAGCCTCAGGGTCCACACAACTCAGTATCACACCCTAGAGCACATGGCTGGTCACACGGCATGTGACAATGGAGACAGCATCACAGCAACATGACCCTTGAATTCTACTCCTAGGTCAGTTCTCACCCCTCTTGCTTCTTCGTAGATGCTTCTGTGTTGATGAGTGACCCTGGGGGCCATGGGGCCAGTAGGACAGGGACAAAGGGGAGGACCCTGGCTCATAAGGAAGGGCAAGGACACCACAAGGACCTGCTTTGTCTTCCTCGACTTGATGCCTCGAAGACATCTCAGATGTTGGCTACTTAGCAGCTTCCATGTTGGGGTCAGAGATGTAGGTGTGGATGACAACCAGAGAAGGCCCCACGGGTGACCCAGCATCCAGGTTGGCTGCAGTGTCCTCCCTACCTCTGCCACTTAGGGCTCGATCATCCACCATGGGGCTAAGAGAGTGGCCCTGCCCACAGCCAGCATGTTCTAGCTGTGTGGAGCCAGCTCAATCATCTGGTCCCAGTCACTTCGAGTTTTATTGTTTCCTTATGATGATTATTCAGTTCATTGTACTTGAAAATATTAATGTTTTCTCTTTTGTATGTATATTTTAATTCTTGGCTTTCATCTCTATATTTGGGGTTGTTTTAAAAGTGCAGTTTTAAAAATTAAATCAACCAAAAATTTGGCAGACCTTTTAAATGTGGTCCCCACTACATTTTTGAAGTTGTGACTCCAAGGCTGAGAAATTTTTCCTGGGGAAGGAGAGTTCATCTTGAAAGGGAACAAGGTGAGGCTCCATATGGTTGTGCCCAGGCAGGGGGCCGGTGGGATGAGCCCAGTTCCACAGGCACCCACCTCCTCTCCCCATTCCTCACTCCCCGAGAGCTGCTCCCCATTAACCCCTTACACCTGGGAGCCTCCCTGGTCCTGTTCAGACCATTGTTGTGCCCAGGACAGGGACCAGGGCCACTGGTGTTTTCAACACTTGTCTAAGAGGAACACGAGGGCTAAGAGAGGGTAGACGAGTTGGCTGAGGTCAAAGAGCAGGAAAACAGGAGGAGGCACAAAACCAAGCCTTGTATCCAGAGCTACTAACTCAGAGTTTGGGGACTGCTCCAACATTACCTTTTTATGTTATTATTCTTAATTTTTAGCTCTCTGAATTTATAATCCTTCCAACATTTGGCTACAGTAAGCCAGTCTCTTGCTTGTTTTAGCATCAGGGCTGATTTTGGAAACATATGAAACTGAATCAGTCCCAGGGAATTTATCCTGCTGCTCGGGAATGTGCTATGTTCCATTTTCTCATTTTGCACTACTCAAACCCCTCTGCAAATAAAAAGACTGGACTTGCCTTCCAGTTGGCAGCACTGCTCCTGGTTCGTCTCTGTTATCCTGAGTGGAGTGGAGAATATTAGAGCTGCAAATGGACCCTGGTGAGCAGAACAGTTCAAGTTCTCTGTTCGCTGCAGAGCCCCATCACAGACTCAGGGTCCCAGGCCAGGCTGACCTGACATTTATCGACTCCAGGCTTCAGTGTCCTCAGTTGGGAAATTGGATCCACAATTCAGGTTCTGTTGTTCTCAGGAGACTCAATTCTTTTCTTTTCAAATAGAGAATATCCAGGAAAGCCCTGTGTAGACTGGAGAAGGGTTTCTCTCACTTCTGCTGGTGCCTGGCTATCCTGGAGTCATGATGGTCAGCAAGGCGCTGTCCAGAGATCTCTTGGGAAGACACTTGAACATCCTCATTAAAGATGAAATGTGACTTGACAGTTAATCTCTGTGACAGATGACCTCTGTGACAGATGACCACTGCAGGCACCATGAGGAAGACTGTAGCAGAGTGTTGGTGGCCTGACGTGTGCTCCAGGCACCCTCAATTCTGACACAGAGCCTGTTCTCATTGGAAGCTTATGGGACCTTCGGTCCAGCACTTTCTCTGGACACCAGAATTCTAGGGTAGATGCCATGTTCCAGAACTTAACTTCCCCCAAAGTACTCCCAATTGGCAGGATCAGAGAATCAATACTCCATCCCTAGGCTGGCCCTAGGCTGGTAGGCCCAGGTGTGCTCTATTCAGTCTTGGGACCTTTCACAGCTCCTACCCTTCCCAGTGCATCCTGGGACCACATTATGAATAAACCACTTCCACTCAAGTCCTTGTCTCAAGTGTGCTCTAGGGGAGTCCAAACTAAGCAGGGACTCTTGTGAGCCCCAGTAGGGATATTAAAGATGAAGAAGAGCCAGAGGGTGGCAAGTAAGTGAGTGGGTCATGGAGGGGTGGACAGGTTTAGCAAAGGAACAGCCTAAGGGAGCAGCCAGGATCCACAGGGTTCACATGGGATGGGACAGAGCCACTAGCAATCTGCCCGATGGGAATCTAATCAGGAAGACTTCTGGTGATGTCCATGACTGAATAAATTGGGAAAGTCTAGGAAAACCCGGTAGAAACCTAATAAAGCCCAGGGTAAGATAGCAAGGCCTGGCTGAAGAGACTTCCAGGGAGTGGAAGTGGGTAATAGGGAAGCGCCTTTCCACAGGGACACCCAGCTAACACATCTCACCTCAGAGGTCACGCTCAGTGCTAGCAGCAAGAAGGTGTATTGGTGCCCTGTGCCCTTGACACCATATCAGGGGAATAGGCCCCCTGGCCCTGGTCATCTGCCAACAATCCACAGTCTGTTCTAACCATCAAGTGACCATCACACTAGTGGAACTGACAGGCAGTCTACAAAATCCCTGTCCCAAAATCTCATTAACAACCCCTCCAACACCTGTTACTAAAAACAACAACCACAAGAAGGAAAGTCTGGGAAACCATCAGGACCCAGAGCCACTGAAGGAGACAGGACAGTGCTGTGCTGTGTGTCGAGTGGGACCCTGGGACAGAAAGGACAGTGGGGGAAACCAACAAAACTCAAATAGAAGCTGTAGTTCTAATTACCGAATCTACAGATGTAGTTACTTTTAGTACAGAGTTTGGCTAGTAATAAGGACACAAGGTGGGTGCATGGGGTCCCAGAAATGCATCTTACCAAGGTAGGAGGATACTCTAGGGAAAACTGGATGTACTGTGTGCAGACTCTCTGTGAAACTTGACTTTTCTGTAAATTTAAAACTAGTCTAAAGTTAAAATTATAAAAGAAAAACTAGGGCAAAAGACTTTTAAACCTAAAGAGGAAAAAAAGTCCTGGAATGAAGTAAAGTCTATCTCAGAAGGAATTTTCTTTCTTCACAAACCTGGAAAGGGCAGACAGTGAGTCAGAGACTCTGGTTTACCTTCAGAGCACATTTTCTGGGCTCATCCTCTACCTCAGTAGTTCCGGCAAGGCTTCCAACCCCTGTGTGAGCCCTTTCCAGACAGTTCCCTGTCACCAGGCCCCCTCCTCAATGGCACCTTTGACCACACAGCCTCCTCCTGGCCCCGTGCCATCTTGCTGCTGTGGTAGGAGCATTTGTACCCTAGAAGTTGGCATCTGCTACAAATCAGGACTCTTTCTCTGAAGGGCTGGTTTACCAGCAACCACTGTTTAGTCTGCACTATCTGAGTTAGCGCTTAATTGCTCTCCTTGCTTTTGTGCACTGACAGTCTATGTCTCTGCTTCTAGAAGAAGTAACATGAGTCCCTCCAGCCTCAAGGGTAACAGGTAGAGAAGTTCCACCTGCTGTGTTGCCAAAACTATAGGTGCCAAAGCCCCCGTCCAGGGCACAAAATGAAGAAGTTGCTGGATAGGGCCCATTCTTGAAAGGTCACGGAACCCAAGGATGTCATCTGGAAGATCAAATCCACACTGAGCATCCCCATATCCCACTGGGTGGTTGAGAGATGAGTGCCATGTCTTATTCTAGGAGACTGCATGATGGCCCGGGGGACCTTACTAAACAGTGCTGCCATTGAGTGAGTTTCAGAAGCATAGATCCAACCAAGGGAAGCACATTCCTCTGGGTACAGGACCTCTCAGTTTTCAACATGCCTGGCACATTGGGATGCTGGGATAGGAGGTTGGCTGGCAGCTCCAGATCTCTGTATTACTGTGATGATCCCCAAGCTGGGTCTTTCTAAGGAGGAGTGGTTTGTGCACCTCACCATTCTGGAATCTGAAGTCTAAACAGCACAATGCCAGGTCTGATGAGGACCCTGGCTGTGTCACTCACTGGGGACAGCTTCACTGTGACAAGGGTCACATGAGGAAAGGTCAAACTGCAGGACAGGAAGCCAGAGTGAGAAGGAGAGCTCAGTCCTACAACCTCCCATTAAACCCCACCTTGTAGGGGGTCACACGCCAAGGACCAAGTTCCAACACCTGCACCCAGGGCTAGGACCCACTCCCAAGCCATCACAGTGGGCTAGACCTCAAGAGCAGGCACATTGCGCAGTTTGCTACAGGTCACCAGAGTAAGCACGATGCTCAAGCCAGCTCTAAGGCTGGAGGACTCCAGGCCCTGCCTGTGTTCATCCTTTCTCTAGGTCTGGAGTGGAAGGCAAGAGCAGGAGGAAAGGTTGTAGCACAGCCTGGGTCTCCTGGCCTTTGGGCCATTGGCCAATTTTCACACAGCTTCCCAGCAGCCAGAATCCACACAGGAAGTAGCTTGCTGTTATCAGTGCCAATGGCAAATATTTATGCTACTCTTGTCTGTTGAGTTCCTTGTTTACCTACTCCGTCTGCAACCTGTGAAGTTGAGGCAGGTATGAGTCAGAGCAGTATGGGAACAGCTCTCCTTCCTGGTCCTGACTTCTTCCTATTTGAATTTTAGACCTTTTGAAATGTCTTCTAGATAGTCTGCCTTGGACAAAGTGGTAATAATAGTTTGTATTTTTATGTATGATGGTTTTATCTTTTGACAATTGTTTTTGCACATCTTCTATCATTTTGTCATCAAAAAGTCCTAGGATGTATCTAAGTAGTAAAGTGTTTGATCCCCAGTCCCCTCACCAAGAAAAGAAAAGAAAAGAGAGAGAAGAGGAGAGGAGAGGAGAGGAGAGGAGATGAAAAGAGAAGAGAAGAGAGGAGAGGAAAAGAGAAGAGAAGAGAAGAGAAGAGAAGAGAAGAGAAGAGAAGAGAGCCTCATAGTTTATCAGAGCACAGGGGCCTCTCATGGATAGCTCTGTGCCTCAGCCATACATAGAAAAGGACTGGAAGTCTTTAAAGTGGGGGCCCTTGGGTCCATCACCCAGAGATCCTGCCCAGGCTGGCCTGGCCACTGGCAGTTTAACATCCCCAGCTGATTTGCAGGTACAGTTCTGACTTCCAAACCCAGCAGGGTTTATCCAAAAAGCAGCCCCAACATATTTATATCAATATTTATTTTCCCCAGATATCTCTCAGATTTTCTATATTCCAACCCTCATTTTGATGAGAAAATGTGAAATGTGCTATTATTATCTGAAGTTCTTCCTCCAGCCACACGATCCCCCATATCAAACCTAGAGACAGCTTTCTGAGGACCTTGTCCAGACAGCTCAGCAGCAGTGCACGCGTCCACCCACAGGGGCACATAGCCAGTAGTGCTGCACTCAGTGAGGAAGAACTGTACATGCTCTGTAGGCCCAGAATTCTTACGTTTAGAATCTATTCTGCAGAAATGTCTCTTCTCATGCAGAAAGATAAGCAAAAAAGGATGGTCACTAGACAACTGTTTCCAATAGAACAAGGAGAAACAAGCCAAAACCTCAGTGGGTAGGAGAATGTCCAACTACAGCACCTGCATTCTACATTTAGTACACTACCATTAAAAGCATCAGGAAGACGTTTTTATACAGACAGAGAAAAATACTGTAGGTACATTGAGGGAAAAGAAAAATCCAGAAAATATTACAAGATGATCCAACATTTGTTTAAAATAAGTCTACCTCTGTCTTTTATAACTGGATTTCTATCCAAAAGTAACCTGAAAATATATGCTGTAAGTGGTTGTTAGCTCTAAGAATTAGAATAAAGATAGAAGAGAACTGAGGATATGGAAGAGCTTTTATTTTTCCCTATTATTTGAACTTTTAGAGCACAAATGTAGTTTCTAAGATTTTATTTTTACAATCAAAACTAAAGTCTTACTTCACTGTAAATGATGGGCACCAAGTGGAGAGAGATCATTTCTGTGTGGACTATCAGAGCCGGTTTCAAAGAGAAGGTGACAGGTCCTCGCCCCTAAGTGTGGCATTGAGTTGGAAACAGTCATGGGAAAGGGAGGGGCCACACAACAGAAGTGATGTGACAGGTAGTCCAGGATGTGCCCTGCCTCAGGGGGGGCTGGGCTCTGTGAGGACGAAGCTGAGGGAACCCTGGAGAGGTGGCCTTCAAGGAGCAGCTGGTGAGGTCCGACTGTGTGTGGAGCCTCTGTCACAGCCAGGGACATCATAAGTAGCATTGGTGAAGCCACTGAGCAGGCCTGAGCTCCAGAGCAATGTCTGTCATCAGAGCTCGGATTGCGGGTGTTTCCTTGGCACGAGTGGAAGGGGACTCAGGCCCAGCAAGCTGTGACAACTGGCACTGTGCAGAGAGGACCTAGGCCCAGAGGCAGAGGGAATGGAAGTGTTGCCAGGGTGGCAGGGAGCCAAGTGTCACAGTGCACAGGGGCTGCTGAGCAGCAGCAGGTGACTTTGGGCTGCATTTCAGATACATGCAAGAGTTAAGTAGAGACTTAAACCTCTCAGAAACACACGTGGCCTTAGGTCACACCAAGACTGTGTTTTTAAATGTGTCCACACCCGTTTTCCTTTTCCTGGTAAATTCCCTTTAACTCTCTCTTCCCAGAGCTTGGCTAAAATGAACCACCTGGCTTGCTCCCCTGCTGTGTGTGAGCGAACACAGAAAATCCAGGTCATATCACAATGGCTTGTATGACTCAGACGTGCATTCTCTGTTACTCTGGTATCTACTGTGGCAGCTTTGGGGTAAAGAGAGAGGCAGAGAGAAACAGAAAGAGGGACAGAGCTCACCTGTACCCCTGTCAGCCTCTGTCTGTGAGGAAATTCTATAAGCAGTGTGTAGATCCGGGGAATCCTTCCCTGGGTGTAGACAGAGGATGTGTGCAGTGTAGACTGCCAGCTGACAGCCCTACAAAATGATGGGTGGTGTAAGGACGCAGGAGTGGGATTTCTTGACCTTGACTATTTAAAAATGTGAGTCATCTGAACAGTTGGCATATCTAATGTCCTGTCTCACACACTATGTTCGCAGTCTACAAAGAACAGATGACACGTGTTGAGAGGTGGGGACCAGGGTTGACTAAGCCCTTGGGAGGAATCTCATGCACCCTGAAAGCTCAAATTCCTTGGGAGAAGATGATAACGAAATCACCTTTGAGCTCTGGACCCGGAGATCACCTGAAGGAGACAGAAACCATAGCTCTGATCCAAACACAAGTGTGAGTTACTTCATGTAATGAAGGCGTAGAAATTAAAACTACAACTATTTGTGTTTTCAAAAACAAGAAGGACAAAAATAAGAAGGAGGAGAGGAGAGGAGAGGAGAGGAGAGGAGAGGAGAGGAGAGAAGAGAAGAGAGAAGGAGATACCAATGTGTTCTCTTTTTTTGGTACTGGGGATCAAACTCAAGACCTTGTGCTTGCAAGGCAGGCAGCAGCACCACTGAGCTAAATCCCCAGCCCAACCAATGTGACAGTCTTCCCCAGGGTGCCTTTCTAGACTTGCCTGCCATAGCAAGGCCCCACTCCTGCCCACTGTCTGGGGAGTCCCTGCAGAGGGCGGCGCATCTGAGAGCCATGCAGCACCTAGGCCACAATGCCCTGGCCTGGGGTGTATTTTGTGCTGCTCTATTCTCCTGATTCTCCACATGAGAGCTAGGGACAGTCTTACAAGTTTGGCCTCAGTAAATGCATATTCATTGCCAAGTGCATTGCTAGGAACTGAAGATACAGAGATGGGCAAGAGTGTTTCCTGGAAGTCTTTAACAAGCTTTTGGGGGAGAAAAACAGACAGACCAGTAATAGCACTAATAATAATTTGGTCCCAAGGGAGAGGCACTCAATGCTCCCCACAACCCCAACCTGAGGTTTCCAAGACGAGAGAGCTGAAGCTGGCTGAGGGGAACAGCAGAAAGGGGTGCTGCCCGGGCAGGCAGGATACCGGGCTCAAATTCTGCACCTGATGACAGAACAGAGCAGGGGAGGAGCGAGATGAAGAACCTAGCTACGTGGCCTGAACTTCAGACTTCCTGTGAAGGTTCAGGGGAGGAGCTGCTGTGATCCAGATTGTTTGGCCAACTTGAAGAAGGGACAGAAAGTCCCAGGGTGGGTCACCTCTCCTGCTGTCCTGTGGGCATGTCCCCCATTGCTCCCCACATCTCTAGCTCTGAGATGAAGGTGAACATGGAACCTACAGTTTCCCTGCAATCCTCTGACTTGAAAACACAGGTGAAAGTAGAAACCAGAGTGGCCACAGGACTGTGTCCCCAGAACAGAGGGACACAGGCAAGTCTCCTCCCCAGGGCTGGCTTCCACCTTGCCTAGAGGGCTGATGCCCAGGGAGTTTGGGAGTGCAGCCTCTGCCCCACCCGCTGCTCTTCTGCATCACATTTCACCTGACAGCCCGATGTCTAAGTTCCTTGGAAAAATAGAAAATTCTTACTCATCTGTCACCACAGTGTCTTGCAGTGAAAAATGGAAGGTGGGGCTTCTTTGAAGGAAAGGTGACAAGACAGATAGTGCATCCGGTAAACCTCAAGGTGTGGGTGTGGGAAGCTGAGTTTACTCACAGGGGAGACCGACGGAACCCACCAGCCCTCCAGTCCTTCTACAGCTGTGATCCATGTGTGTGCTCTGGGACACGGTGCCCACCACGGGAACAAGTCCCTACAGCCCACAGTTTGGAGGCGACACTGAGTAAACAGCAGACAATAGCATTCCAGGACTGGGGGCCTTTCATCTGTGCGGGAGTGACAGGGACACAGGCCACCTCCTGCAGGGAGCCAAGGCACAATGACCAAGCTGAGGATCTGGGTTGTTTGTAGAACTCACCCTGGAAACTGATACCCTCCAGAGTGCTGTCATTCCAGTGCACCTCAGAGGGGCCGGGAAAAGGATTAGGCTGGTGTCCTGGCCCCCGCCATTGTCTGCTCAAGCTGTAGCTGAATGGGTAACCTGACCCTGAAGAGATAACCCGCTGCTGTGCTTTCACATTGAACGGTGGCAATTCCCATGAAGCCCCAGGTCCTTTTCCGGGGACTTGTGCTTCATTAACAGGTCAGGAGCAGAACCTGAGCCGCTTCTGGACCAAGAAGCCAAGTCACCTAGGACAAAGCCAACTGCCATCCTGCTCCGCCCAGCGTCCTGTCCTCCTGTCCTGGACCAGGTCCTCCAGGGGGCAAACAGTGAGAACCCAGGCTCAGACAACACACACACTGCCCAGAAATTTCTTTTAATTGTGAACTTGACTTGAAATTTTCTATATATTTTTAACCCCAAAGAAGAGAGAAGGTATTTTGAGGCTGTGATGACTTTTGTTTTGATGAGGAGACTGAAAAGACCAAAGTCTGCCTCTTCCCCCTACTCTGCTTATGACTTTGAGGACTCAGGAAACTTCACTCAGCCTAGACCCCCTTCTAACCCCCGAAAAGGATCAAACTCCCTACTCTTAGCCCGGACACCCTGTGCTTCCCTTTTATTGATAGAAATTCCTTACAAAATATTTTAATCACATATTTTTACATCACATTTGTTATATTTCCCTAACAGGGACATAGAGAAAAGAAACCAAAGCTCTTTCCTAATCTCATCTCCCAGGTATCTGGTCCTTGTTGGCACTAAAGATATTTAGCTGGCACCCCTGCACAGGGTGAAAAGCGCTCACCTGGGATGGAAGGTAATCATGATTTCAATACAATCGATCTTTCAAGGCAGGCCCTACTAACATTGTCTGGAGTTGCATTCCAAATCAAAAAAAGTGAATGCATAGAAGGGGAAAATAGACAGAGCATGGACACAGCGCAGGAGCAATCGGCCACATCATTCTACATCTGGCCTTCCTGTTGCAGTAGACTCCTTGGCTGCTCACATCCACACCACCATCAGTTTTGATGGCATCCATGCAGCCTCCCACAGCAAGCTGAGAACTGCGTGGACCGCAGGTCACGTCTGTGTCCATTTCCTCTTATGCTAAGAGGGGTAACAGTAGCTGAGTGGTTGTGTAGACAACACCGAAAACAGTACCTGAGGGGCTGGGATGTAACTCAGCCATAGAGTACCTGCCTGGCATGCCTGAGCTCCCGGGTTCCCTCTTCAACCCTGCAACAAAAAGCAAACAACATTATGGGTGCAGAGGCGGTATTGTCATTAGCCACTCATGTTCCTAGAAAAAACTTTTTAGGTTAGTATTAGCCATTATTGGCAGTGCACATTTCAATAAGAAACTTTTTAAATCTCAAAGATGTCTCTACTAACAGTAAACCAACAGGAA
Organism: Heterocephalus glaber; assembly: GCF_000247695.1. Next base: position 22,092,527 of record NW_004624741.1, on the reverse strand, counting down.
AGCCAGTTGTATTTTTGAGCCAAAACATTCAGAATATCTAAAATGAAATGCATGCAGCCCGTAGTAGTCACAGGCACATATAAGATGTGATCATAAATACAGTGAATGTTTAAATTTTTAAGAAATATATTACAGTAAGAAACATTACCATGAATCCCCCTCAAAATCCTCCCCCTCTCCTAGTATGACAAACTGATAGTGTAAACAAGAGTTAAAATGATTAAAATGAATAAATGATAATTTGAAATAGGAAAAAAAGGTCCAAAGACGAAGGAGTGAAGGGAGGGGAAGGGGAAAGGAAAAGAGGGAAAGGAAAAACTATGAGAAAAGAAAAAAAATGGAAATGAAATCTATGTAAATAGGGAAGAGTGGAGGGGGTGAAGGGCGCACAGGTAATGGGGAAAAAATAAGAATCAAGATACATCATGTACAGGTACAAACACCCAATGATAAATGTAAACGAATTGTACACTTAAAATGTACCAATAAAATTTAAAAAAAAAAAATCCTCCCCCTCTCTTTGAATACACTTATCCCATGGCTTTTGCTGCTTTCTGCTGCAGCTCTGGAGTCCTCTTTCCTGAGTGGTTTTCATCACAGTGTCCTGGCTTCCTGGATGTCCTGGATGAATTCAAAACACTTCCCTTTCGTGCTCATTTTGACTTTGAGGAAGAGCCAAGAGTCCCTCCGGTAAATGCAAGGGTGCCAGATCCAGTGAATAAGGTAGATGAGGACACAGTGTCAGGTTTTTATTTGACAGAAATTACCATAGATGTTTTGAATCTATTCAGGTCAGCAAGACAGCCACAGAGACACTCATGAAGGAGGGCTTCCCAAGCTGCTTCAGAAAGTGCCAAGAATAAGAGTATTTGAAACAAAGGGGAGTTTTGTGAGGGGGTTAATGACAATGTGTTTTTTACCGTAATGAAATTTTTTATTTAAACACACACCATGTTTTTTGAAGTGCTCCCAAATGAAGTCACAGCTTGAGTTCTGCCCTATAAACAAGCAGAAACAATCTCAGAGAAGGGCTGAGGAGGGGAATCCCAGCCCATGGGTCAGGTGCAGAGACTGGGGGCTGGGGGCTACCACAGCACCCGCACTGGAACTCAGCCAGGGCGTCTACCTGCCCAGCGAAGGGAAATTGACCAGTTGTGTGGGAAGGTTTCACCTTAGCCAACATTTCCCAAGATAATGTTTCCATCGGTAGTAAGATCATTAAGAAGTAGGCATTAAAAAGTACCCTAGAAAGTTGGGACTTAGAGGAACAAGCCCTAAGAGATCAGTTAATTCAGGCCCTCACTCTGTAGTGAGAGATGAACTGACTTCCCCACATAACGAAGCCTGTTATAAGCAAAGCTGGGGTTAGCTGAGAAGTCTTAACTTCCAAGCCAGTGTTTATTCCATAACTGGCTTATTTGTACAAAGTCCTGGGGTACTCGTTAGTTCTCAAAAGTAACTCAAGACATGTGTGAACTGGGGAATAATTTTAAAATTGTTAAATGAACTCCTATAAGTGATGTCATACAAGTACTTAAGGACCTCAGAGATGGGGCCGTTTTTGTTATTAGTGGGGGTGGTTTAACCTGCTTCACGTGTGGGCTCCTCCCCTAATGCCTACCCCCTAGTCTCAGATGTGTTGCTTCCCACATTTTATGTTAGATGTTTTTGCATATTGAAACAAGCTTCCACTGCCAAAATTTAAAAACTCAATGCCATTATTCTCAGCAAAGGAGCCTAGTGCCAAATAATTTTTAAGTTTTAATTTACAGGGAACTTGGGAATTTAAAAGATCCAATAACCCCACCACACAGATGTCCAAGTGGGTTCCTCTGAGAAGTGGCTTTCCTCCTCCATCCTTCTTATTGCAGTAAGGACCAGCATTTCCAAGCACTTTTGCTAGGCATCCACAGCAATTACTGAGGTCCAGCCAAGCAGGAGAAAGAAGCTCCAAACTGAGGTTTTCAGGTGAATGTGCAGGACCCATCCCCATGGTGACAGCAGTACACAGCAATCAAAGATGTGTGTCTGTACATTTCTTGGTAATAATCTCTTCCTTTTTTACACTCTTAATTGTCCATATTTGTAATACAGAGTCATGACACTCATTGTGGTTTATTGGCACATATTTTGATTATATTCACCCCATGACACCCTCTCTCTTTCTCCTTTTTATGCTCTGAACCCCTTTCTATCTCTAAATGCCTACCTTCTGGTTTCCTGTCATCTCCTCTTTATTTTATTTGTTTATTTATTTATTTATTTATTTTGCCAGCTCTGCAAAACTACTGTGTCCCCTATGCAAGACAGAAATTAATTTCTGTAATATCTCATTTTTTAAAAGGATGCCAAGAGAATGAGGTGTCTCTCATTTTAACCCACTCATTTCACTCTACTGTTCTGACAGGGCCATCATACAAAGCTGGATGTGTCACAATGATCACCCTGGCTGGAAATGGCCCAGATCTCCTAACTAGGACACTGTAGGGCTGGAGCCTGGCCATGTGGACTTGGCCACCCCATGAGTGTCCCAGGGAGAGTGAAGAGACCATGCACATGTGGGTGCTGCAGGCACAGGATCCTCACCAGGAAGCCACTACATAAATTCTGTATGTGTGTGTGTGAGTGTGTAACAGGAATATCTGAAGAATAATTGATTAAAAACTTAAAAGCTCACCTTAATCCAGAAACTTCTAAATAAATAAAAGCCACCCCACTTAGAAGATTGTCCCTTCCATCCAAAGCCTCTCTTGTTCTGGGTCCCCAAGGAAGCAGTCATTCCCTGGGCCCTAGGAGAGAGGTCTTGTAGAACGTGGAATTATACAACATCCAAGTTAAAAAATACATTTGCTTCGCAAAACTGTATTCTCGTTTGTGTTTGGCAAGGAGAAATCTAAACCGCATGTTTGCTCGTATGGAGTCATCAAGGACTCACAGTTCTGCTCAGTGACCCCCAAAGCCCCCCATTTCTGAGAAACCAGCCCCACTCCACAGCCACAAGCCCTGCAGATGATGTGAAGAGGACCGCAGACTCGCCCAGGATAATAATCTATATCTTGATGAGACTGGAAATTGTCAAAACACCATCTATGACTTGCTGAATCATATGCAGAGGAATCATCTAAGATTACAATTTTCTAGAATCAACAGCATATCACTTTACTAATCCCAAAAAGCAAGTGGAATTTTAGTAACTTGATAAGACAGGGGAAGATAGATGCTCATGGTGTGGTGGCTTCCCTGGCTCAAGGTGAGGCTGATTAATTACTCACCATCTCTCTGACAGCCCCACCATTCCACACTGGAGATCAGCCCAGGACCTGGAATGAGGATGCTGTCATTCCTCAGTAGAGCTCACAGTAAAAGCACTTCATCTCTTCACATAAACTTTTCTGAACAGTGGCCCGGGATTTGAAATCACTTAGAGGATGTGTGTTGTTCCTGTTTTCACACTTGTTACTACTAAAAATTGAATTTCACAAATTTCCAGCTATTAAAAATGCAACAATGATGTTAAATTCTGCTAAAGAAGATGGAGGAATTTTTTATGGCTTATTTGATGGCCACTGAAGGCCAGTTCACAGATAGGTCTTCACTGATGTTCTTATTTTGAATACCCTGGTTTAGCATAACAACTAAGATAATTTTTTTATTTTGCTACACATTTTTTAGCTATTTTGCCACATGATTTTATGCTTTCAATATTACTTTTTTGGGGGGGTACTAGGGATGGAACTCAGGGCCCTGTGCTTGGCAGGTGCAGTGCCATTGAGCTATATCCCCAGCCCGCCTTCAATATTGCTTTTAATGTGAATAATCTATCATTGGCAACCAAAATCTGTGCTTCTTCATTTAATTTTTAAACTGTTACATCAATAAACGTATGCATTTTAATGGGGTATCATGTTATGTTTTGATACAGGCATACATTTTCTAGTGTTTAAATCAGGTTAAACTTAGCAATTTGCCAAAAGTTTATCCTCCTTTAAAATGAAAATTTCTGATATACTTCCTCTTCACTTTCTGATATCCATAGCTCATGATTATCACCTGTAGGCGCATAGAACTTCTTGCTCCCAGCTGTGACTTAGTATCCATTTCAGCTTTTCCCCATTCTTCCTTGAGCCTTTTCTGAAAAAACTCACAATGGATTGGTAACTTAATTAACTTGATTTGGATTGCCAAATAACTGTTCTCTAAATCCAAATAGAAGATTTTATTCCAAAGAGAAGGTTTTTATCTATATTAAAGTCAATGCTGTAACTTTATGAAACTGTTCATATACATAAGAGATTTCCTTTTGGTCACAGGAACTGCATATTCCTGTCTGTTACTTGGTATCTGGTGTTCCTGAGATGCCTATAAAAATTAAAATCATTCCTTCCCTGCAAATAGCTAATTGTCCCAAAGTCTCTGCTTATTTTAGAGAGAAGTAGATTTTGTTTCTAAATAGTTAATCTGTATAGCTATGTGAACAGAAGAAACTGCTTTGATGGAACTAATAATGTGATATCATGAAAAGTATTGTTTACTCACAATACCTTCATCCAGGGCCCAGGATTTAGCTCAGTGGTTCCAGCACCTGCCTTGCAAGCACAAGATCCCGAGTTTGATTCCCAGTACAAAAAAACACCCTTCATCCATATAATGTCACCACAATACAGTGATTATTTGGTAGCCCTTCAGTGCTACTTTCTTATGCCTGGCAGAAGCCACCACTGCAAGAGCCTGGTCTATTTAGAGCATGGTACTTGATCTGGACCACATTTCTCCAGGGCTGTTGCCTGGAGACAGAAGCTGGGCATGGCTAAGCATCTTTCTTAGGTGGAAGTTCTGCAATGGACCTGGGCGCTTGCCTGTGGTTTCTCAGCAGGTACATTTGCTTCATTCTTCCATATAACATCATCAAGGAAATGCCTAGACACTTTCTGCCTGCCTTACAAAGCAAACTGGTCTTTAAAGTCTCTTTAAAGAACTCTGTGATGTTCACAATCTTCTCACTACCTATTGTGAGAGAGAAAGATGAATACACTTGGACCAACTTCCAACCCAGAAATCACAACATAAATAGGACTATAAACTTCTAAGATATGATTATCATTTAGAGTTAATTTATCATTTAGTTATTATCATTTAGAGTTAACTCCTGCATGACACTACCTACCCACTGGCATTTGCCCAAGTGAAATGATAACCTACATTAACAAAAAACCTGTAAGCAAATAGCCAAAGCAGCTTTGCTCATAATCACCAAAACCTGGAAACATCCTACATGTCCATCAGTGGACAATCAGATGAACAAATTGTGCCGTGCTCATACCATAGAAGGATGCTCTGCTGCAAAATAAAATGAGTTTCTGGGATGTGTGGTTGTGTGGTCACCACTGTCTGATGCTCAGGGGACCAAGCCAGACTCAGAGGACTAAACACAGCCATGTGTCACTGGATGACAGGAACACATTCTGACAAATATATGGTCAGGTGATTTCACTGTTGTGCGAAAACTATAGTGTGGGCTTACATGAACCCAGACGTAAGCCCACTGCACACCCAGGCAGCCTGGAAAAGCCTACAGCTCCTATATAAACCCACATAGCATGCTAGTACAGTGCACACTGCCAGCAACTGTGACACACAGTGCTATTCTATTCACGCATCTAAACACATCTAAACACAGAAGCAGTTCAACGAAAATACTCAGTGACGAGAAATTTTCAACTCCTTTGTAATCATGTTGCCACTGTCATACTGTCCTTGACCAAAACATCATCACATAGGGAATAACTGTACCATATGATTCCATTTTCCCATTTTGGAAAAAGTTAAAGGCACAGAGATGTACCAGTGCTTCCAGGATCAGAATAGGGGAAGGGATTGTGTACAGAGGAGACCAAGGTGATTTGAAGGGTGCTGGAATTATGCTCCTTGCAGGTCTGTGATGTGTGTGTGATTATCCATTCATCAAACTCCACAGAGTTTTATGCTGAAAGGCTAAATGTTACTCTATGTGAATTGTACTTACCTTGAAAAAATAATTATTTTTCTACAATAAGGAATCTTTTTTGTTTTTTCCAGGAAGCACCCATCTGCCTTTCTCTTCCTTTGTAAACATGGAGAACATTCACAACCACAGACTTTCCAGGTGTTTTCATTCTGTCACTCCCCTGCCATCTAGACCCACACTGGTGGGCACTACCATGGGCAGCTTTTCTCCTCTACAATGTCCAAAAACATCAGCACCTTCAGCAGAGGGGGCTGACCCTTCCCAAAGCCCAGTGCAAGGGGTGGAGGTGTGGCTTGATGACAGAGTGCTTGTCCAGCATCCATGACCTCACCCTAAAAAAAAGAGAAGAAAAAGAGATCACGGTGTGATCCAGAATGCCCTTCATCAGGGACCCAATGCTATGGTGTGAATGTGTCCCCCCAAGTTCAAGTGTTGGAAACTTAGTTATCTTGGGAGCAGTTGATATAAAAGTGAGTGGACTTCTGCTTTCTTTGTCACACATATACATGCCTCTCCACTTTTCCCAGGGTGTCCTCACACTCCTGCTGTCCCTGGAGCCCCTGAGTCATTTGTGCTGCTTTTCAGCCACAAACCCTTCTGGAACTTGTCCTGCTGAACTGGAACCCTACACACAGGACTTTGTGCCAATCCCACTGAGTGTCATTTTGTCACATCCTGCATCAGTCAACCTGCTGGGGCTTTGGTCCACCTTCACAGATTGCTATGGCAACCTTACCAGCTGCCATTGTTCTCCACCTGCCTCAACAAGAAGCATGGGACCTGTCAAGGCAGAGACCATTTCTGTTCACCAGTAGAAAAAATATATTTATAGTATCAGAGAAAAGCCAGATAATATGTACATATAAGTAAAGACTTTGCAAGGCAATTTCATTGTAGCTACAAAATGTTAAAACTTTTCTCCAGAAACTTCACTTCCAGGAATCTATCACACATATATAAGACTATACACACAAGGGTGTTCATTGAAGCATTACTCAAAATAGCAAGTCATAGGAACTATTTAAGGGACTTGTTGAGTGAATGTGTATGCGTTCATGGTAATAATAAATGGTTGGCTGGAACTCCCTGCATGCCAGGCATTGTTCAGGGCTGCCCTTGTGTTCCTTTACCTGAGACAGAAGATATTATTACCATTTCACAAATGAGAGCTGAGGTGGGGCAAGGTTAAATTACTCGCTCAAGGTTATGTGACAAGTCCTTGGCATACCTGGGATTCCAAGTTTGGCTCCAGTGTGCACTTTCCACAGTGCTAATTCTCCACCTCATTGAGATGGAAATATACAGAAATCCTTAAGAAAGTTGAGAGGATGCATCCAGACAAAGTGTCAATGAATTCCAAGACTCCTGACTTGGATCAAGGGATTCCAAAACACATCACTAGGTAAAAAGGAGGTCACTGAGCAAGCCATATAGTTTGACTCTATTTGCATTTGAAAAACGAGATATGAAAATGGAGTTGTAAGAGAAGCGAAGGGAGTTTGAGATTTTCTCCATTAATTTTTTACTAAGACTTTTATGATGAAAACGTGTTCCTGCTTGCTTGGCAATTTTTTTTTTTTTTTTGGTGGTGGTGCCAGGGATCAAACTCAGGTCCTTGTGCTTGCACAGCAGGCCCCGAAACCACTGAGCTAAATCCCCAGCCCAAATGGGATTAATGCAGGGCTATTTGTCATATGGTTCTTGAGGGTTTTTTGGTTTTTTGGTTTTGGGGTTTTTGTGGTACTGGGGATCGAACTCCGGACCTTGAGCTTGTGAGGCAGGTGTCGGAACCACTGAGCTAAATCCCCAGCTCTGTTAGGCAATATTGATAAACAAAAATGGATGTTAAGCCAAACAAGATCTAGATTGACCTTGTGGCATTTTGATAGAAGCATTCACCTTGGTGTAAGCTAAGCCTAGGGTCTGAGGATTAGTTCCATGGATCAGCCACTCACAAATGTGTTCATTCCTCCAATGTTTCATTTACAGAATTATGTCATCATCCAGCCCACAACTCTCCATATTTTCTATCAAAAAAAATCTTAAAATGACTTCAACTTACTTCTTAGTCTCCAGATAAAATGCAGGCTCCAATCCTGACTTCACTTTGGTTTCTGGGAGCTTTGGGGCTGATGCTTACCCATCCTAAGCCTGAGTGTAGTCACCAAAGAGGTAAGAACCAAATTAGTATCTACGTCATATGGAAACCATGGAGGCTTAGTGAGAACATCCATGTAAAACACCTGTAGTCGCTGAATAATAAGAAATAGACATAGAGAAAGCATTGTTTTAAAAACATTGCTGCGCCCTCTGGTCCTTTACAAAAGGGAATGAGGGTAGATTTAAGCAACAGGCTTGCCATGACCCCTCGCTGACTTCCTGCAGTGGCCAAAGCCTTGCTGAGCAGTCAGAACCATGTTGAAAGCCCATCCACCTCCTCTCCCTCTGCTACTGCTCAAAATTCTACGAAGCTCTGAGCCTCGAAGTGCTGCTTCCAGGAGCCTCACTGGGACATGGGCTGTCAGATTCCAAAGAAAGGAACACACTAGGGGTTAAAGAGTTGGATTCCCAGTGTCTCTTACAACACTCGTTCCATGCTTCTTGCCAAAGTCATGAGAAAGAATGGTAAGAAAATATAGTTAAAGACAATCTCTTCTGAACAAAACATATGAGAAAGACACAGAAGCCCTCTCTGCTCTTAGAACTTGAAAGAATAAATGAAACCATAAATATAATCTCTTTAAATTATATAACATATAAATATTTAGATTGTACTACCTATGTATTTGTCTTTTGTTTTTAGTAAAGTGCAGGGTTCTACTCTTAAGACTGGCCCAGCTGATCAGAGCTAGACTTTCTTTCTTCCTGTAATGTGTAGGTCCAGGATCTGTAAGTCCAGTCTCAATTTTCTTAAGAACAATGAGGAATTAAATGCACTTATTAAATGACCAGAGTGCAGAAAAACTGACAAACTCTATAACTTTCCCCACCTTGCAGTGTTATCTTTGATCTAATTGACACATTACAGAGACTCACCAATGCAGGCAGGCTCCCCCAGCACAAGGGGCTGGGGTGATGCTCTTGTTAACTCCAATGAAGTCATCTGTGAAGTTCAGTTCTTCAGTCTCACTGGCCACACTGCAATTCTTCATACTGGACAGTGAGGTTTAAGACTTCTCCCTCCTCCCAGGAAGTCCTTGGGCAGCACTGCTCAGGGGACCTGACCCATGGGGCACACACCAGGCTATGGTGCTAGGCGGTACGCACCTCACAGGAGAAGGTGGTCAGTTAGTGCTGTGATGCTACTAACACAGACTGGTTATGAGCATGTCTCTATGCTTCGGAGCTAAGTATGTGAGAACACACTCAAATGTGGATGCTCCACTGGCTACCTCCAGAGGAGTGAGGAGGAGCCGACTTGAGGTTTTTGCTGGCCTGTGCCAGAGCAATTTGGTCACCAAAAACTGTAATGAATGTACTAAATTGAGTCACGTCACATACAGGAAAATCAATGTGTGCATAATGTTGAAACCAAATACAAATTTTTTAAAAGCTCTTTGGTTATTATCAGTAGTTATCAGGGTAACAACTCAGTGTTCTGAAAATTGATAAAGCAAAGAAAAAAGAATTAAGGTACCTTCCCTGTATTTCAAGGTAACAACATGATTAATGAGGGAAAATTCTTTTTCTGAGAAAAATTCTAGCCAATAAATACAGGCAAATTGTTTTTTCGGTACTGGAGATTTGAATCCAAGGCTTTCTCACTGAGCTACACCCCCAGATCATTTTAAATTTTATTTAAATTTTGAGACAGGGTTTCTCTAAGTTGCTAAGTTACCAAGTGTGGACTCTCAACTTGCAATTTTCCTGCCTCAGCCTTCCAGAGTGCTGGGAAGACAGGTGCACCCCACCATGCCTGGTTAGGCAACTTTTTCTGATTATTGTTTTGTACCTTTACTGAAACAATAGAGCTAATCAGTGTTGTGTTTGTAAATGTTTATCAGGGCCTGGGTGGTACAAGGGACTGATCTGCAGCCCTGACCAATGTGGCTGATTTCCAATTACCAACATTGTGCCAATCAACCCAGTGTTGGGAAGACAGGCGCCAGTCAGCTCTGAACCAGTGCAAGCAGGCCCAAGCAGGCCTGTGCTGGCTCCAGTGTACACAAGATCTAAGCAACAATCTTCAGCAGGTGCTGTTGGTGAAAGCCTGATGGGAAACTTTATCCTGGTGAACAAGAACCACACTTGCCAGGCGAGCATCACCAATAGTCTCAGGTAAGAGGCATCCCAGAAGGAAGACACACAGTCTTGACCCATCGAGCACCCAGGCCACCCCCGGTCACATGAAGTGACAGAGAGAAGAACCCACACCACCACAAGGCAGCCAAGCCCCAGGCCCAGTACAGAGGAGCTTCTCCAGCACAGATGATGCTGTGTGCTGATGCATGGCTGGGAAGAATAGACAGGAATACGGGGATCAAGAAGGTTGGAGAATTAACAATGCTTATGACAGAACTAGATCCAAGGCAATGTGTGAGGAATCAACTAGGTAAGCAGTTTAGTAAATGTGAAGATGATTGGATATCTGATGTGTAATTGTTCAGATTTCATGATATAATCAATTGTTTAAAGGTCTTTCTCAGCTACAGATGAATTTGAAGTTTTATAGGTAAAATCTTGTGCTACTTAGGAATTGCTACTTGAAGGAAAATCCAACAATATGTCCCAAAAGAAATAAAATATAGAGGAGAAAACAAAGATGGAGCATACTTGCAAAAGTGACAATAATTTTAAAGCTGGGTAAAGGGTCCATGTAGGCTCATTGTGGTGGATTAACTAATGGTCAATTTGGAATACCCAGCTGAACTCAATCAGTGTGGTCTAGCCATGGAAGACCCACCTGAGGATTGTTGCCAACAGCATAAAAAGAGAACTGGAGGCGGAGATCAGGAGCTGTTGATTTCCTAGGAGAAGCTTGCTGGGGTTGGTTTTCCTGATTCGAACTTGACTGTTCTGATTGGAGGAGGAGCTCAGGGACAGGTTGTCACTGGGATTGGCTGCTGTTCTCATCAGGGGAGCTCTGATCTTCACCATAAGCATCATTTCCTGGCTTCAGTATAGATCCCTCAGCCTGATAGGACAAATCCTTCACTCCACCAGCACCCTATTGGCCTTTGGGTCTTCCCAGGTGCAGATCCTCAACGCAGATAAGCATGAGACATTGCCATGGGCTCTAGGCCACTGGCTGGACTCAGGGAGGACATTGCCTTGAAATCTAGGCCTTCAGCTGGATTTGAGTGGGACATTGCTATGGGATCGAGACCGTTGACTGGATTCTTTGGGTCTCTAGTGTGCGGTTACATCTCTTGCACTCCTCTGCATTTGACTTTTTGGGTTACTATTATAAAATAATTCTATGAATTATGTGTTCCGTATTAAATCTATTCCCTTGCAAAACCCTGACTACAACACTCATCCAGTGGTTTTCTCTGAACTGTGTGCTTCTAATAGCCCTTAGACCCTTGTGCAGGGAGATGGTGCTGGCAGCGGCTGCCAAGGGCAGAGTGTGGATAGGCCAGAGCCCATGGTCACTGGTGGTGTTCACACTGGCACCTGCTCTGAGCAACTCATCACAGACAAGGCTAGGGACATGCAACTGAGCAGTGAGCTCTAAACCATGGTCTCATCTTGGACAGAAGTCGTGAGGGGTCCGACCAGGGCTGCAGAGTTGTGCTCTCTGGGGTTCTCCATTTACCCAGGCCCACCTCCACAGCTCCACCCCTCCACCCCATCACACCAGAGCACTCAGAGGATGCCTTTGTGGTAGAAGTGCAGCCTTCTGTGACATCTTCACAGGAACTTCAACATGGAGCACCCAACACCACCAACCTTCCCTAGCTTTATCTGACAGAATTCCAATCTGCTGCCCATCCCCAAATCCAACTGCCTGTGTCACACCTGCCCCTGTGCTCTCTGTCAAGAGTGTCTACTCTGGACACCACAGCCCACCAGATGGTGACATGGGATGCTCACCATGGTGAACACATGGCTTGTTGCTTGTGGCACTGGGGTGATGTGGTCCCCAGAGACACCAATGCTGCCATTGCTCCCATCACCACCAAGCACCTGTGGGTTCAAGGTTGGCATCATTGCCCAGTCTCCCAGGTGGCACCTGGTGGAGACCTGGCCAAGGCAGAGCGAGCCATGTACGTGGCTGAGCCTGGGCTCCCTGGACCACAGGTGGGACTTGACGTGTGCCAGGCATGTCTGTGTCAAGGCAGTGGGTGAGGGTGGGGAAACAGTGAGGACAAAGCCACCTAGAGAAGGATTGTGGGAAGCTGGAGAAGCAGGGGCCAGGGCAGGCATGAGGGCACTGTTATCCACCTGTCACCTTCCACACATTGTCTTGGGCTTGGCCTCTGTTCCCTGGATCCCCGCTGTGGCTCTAACTGTCAAGCACAATGTTAAGGGAAATAAATCCCACACACTACACATGGTTTGAATATTGCATGGCTTCTCTTGCATGAGAAACCCAGAGTACAAATAATTAAAGAGCAAAATAAAGGATGGAGAATAGGAAGCAGGATGATAGATCATCACAAAAGGGAAGGGGACTGAGTGATAGAGGGAGGGGAAAGAGAAGGGGAGTAGAAAGAATTAAGACATGTTGTGTGCACGTACCAACTTCCTGAGATGAATGTAATCACTATGGACTGAAAACATGGACAAATTAAAAAATGTTTTAAAAGGCTAGAAAGGAAAACATTGGTGTTTTCATTTTTAAAATGAATATTTTAAGTCAACTTTCCATTAAATTTTATAATGATAAAATAAAGGATGTTTTAAGAAATAAGAGAAAATGGTTTCACCACCTGCTGCGCAAGCACAAGGACCGGAGTTTGATCCCTGGTACCAAAGGGAAAAAAAAAAAAGAAAAGAAATAAGAGAAAATAATTTGACTTTGACTTTCTCTGAATGGTGACATAGATTACAGGAGATTCTAACTGATTTGTATTTTTCAAAATTTCTGTAATAAACATATTACTTTTGAATCCAATATTTATAAGTATATTTAATTCTTTTTAATCCAAGGGAAAAACCAGTTCAATGGATGCTAATTGTATGTAACTTTTTCAGACTAAACAGTGGATTACGGATATTAATAGTATGAAAAAAATATAAAAATTAAAACCCTCCCAAATTTTCTTCAAAATCATTTCATATATGATGAGGAAATCCATGTTCTCCTGGTTTCTAATTTTCTACAACACTGTGAAAATATGCAATAATGATTTTTTAGTAGTTTCCTAATGATTTCAGGGCCAAACGTCTTCATATCTGAGAGGGGTAGGCAAAGCAGTCATGTCGTTAAAACAAGGGCCCTCAAGTTTACTCTCTGATAGACATTTGTTTTGTTTTGTTTTGTTTTGCTTTGTTTTGTTTGAGACGTGGTCTCACTATGCAGTTCAAGCGTTGCAGTGTAGCTGTGTAGCCTGGCTGTGTAGCCCTGGTTGTCCTTGAGCTTTTGGGAATCCTCCTTCCTCAGTCTCCTGAGTGCTGGAATGACTTAGGTGTGTGCTGACACACCCGATTCTCTGGTAGACTGATATCCTCTCCATAGTCCCCTATCATCCTCTTCCATCTTCCTCTTTTCCCTCTAGTGTTTCTTCTTCCATTCTCAACTTGAATTGAGGAACCCTTGGGATAGGTTAGGAGGCCACCTTTGCAGGCCACACCAGGACCTGGGGTGCTGTAGTTCGAGGATCTGGACTTAGTGCCCTTCCTCTTCTCCCACATGTGCTGAGGAACAGAGACCAAGGCCCCCCAGAAGTGCAGGTGCAATGATTAAATGCTGAGGGGCCAGGTGCGCCTGTGTATAAATATACATGCACCAGGGAAGCATTTAGTAATTTACAAATCACACAAATTATGAAACATGTGAGTTATAAATCATGCAATGGTTTCCTCTAGGTGAAGATTTAACATTGTTCCCAGAAAAACTCCCTTCATCCCTGGGGAATGATTCCCTCTGGTGATGCTGGCTAATGACTTAGCCTGGCCGTCTACTTGTGAGCTCACTGCTGACCCTAGAAGCATCGCTTGCACTCAGCAACAAATATGAAATGAGTTAAATAGCAGTGGCTGGGTCTGTGACATAGCTCAGAAAAATTAAAACTATAAAACTACGCTGTGGCAAACTTATTTTCATAAATGAGTGCAGAGCATTGTTATCTTTGTAGTGGTTAGAATTGCAGGGGGTAAATTAAAGCAATGCTCATAAATCCAGGGAGCTGTTTCAATGTTCAGCCATGCTGTTTAGAAAGCAGAATTGCACTTGGTTTAACTTACCTACCTTTCCAGGGTAAGTATGGGGTGGGTATGAACTTCATCCACAAACCTGGATGAGCAAAAACTAGGCATTTTGTGTCCAAGGGGTGAGGAAGAGCCTGGCTTCTTTTGTGGAAAAGAATAAAAAATTGAAATTCAAGTTAGTGTCTTAGCCAGCTGTCCTTCTACAACTGTCTTCCCAGGCCCAAAGTGCTCGGTCAGGACCTTTTTCTGGCCAGTCTTTACCTCCCGATTTTCCAGCGTGACACCCTAGGGCTGAGCGACAGCATGGTGGCCAGGGTGGTGTTCCCACACCTGCTTAGGAAGGGGATTTGGTAAAACAGTACTTTGTATGGTAATATTTTATACAAAGGTCAAGGATTTGGTCAACAAATGCTCATGAGCATAATTCCCAGGTGACGTAATTTATAGGATTTGTAAATGACTAAATGGTTCCCTGGAGCTGGAGCTCACTGGAGGCAAATGCAAGAGAAAGGAACAGGGACAGGGACAGGCCCTGACCACAGGGAGGAGGCAGGGACAAGGTAGAGGGACAAGAATCAAGGCTAGGTTTTCATGCTGTGCCCCACACATTTCCTCCATCGCCAAGCCCGGGAAGAGCCCAAGTCCCCGTGAAGGGGAGTCCGTGTAAACAGGCCACCACAGTTACGCAAAAGGCCACCGCCTCTCAGCAGCTTGGACAGATCCCACAAGTCCAGCCTGCACAGCCCAGACACACAGGGCACTTGTTTTTGCTCTGTATTTATGAAGCTGCTGATGCAGGGAAACGGCCGGCCCCATGCTGGCCCGGCCTGTCCTGGTGAGAACCGTCCTGGTGGGTTGTAACTGCTACATTAGTACAGCACAGAAGAGCAGGGTTTGGTGGTTACATGCCTGTAAGCCCAGCACTCCGGAAGGCTGAGGCAGGAAGACTGCAAGTCCACCCCAGCCTGGGCCACCTAGTAACTTAGCAAGATCTTGTCTCAAAATAAAAAGGGCTGGGGTGTAGCTCAGTGCAAAGGCCCCAAGTTCAATCCCTGGTATAAAAAAAAAGAAGGGCCAGGATTTAGCTCAGCGGTTTCACTACCTGCCTTGCAAATGCAAGGTCCCGAGTTCAATCCCTGGTACCAAAATAAAAAAAAGAAGAAGAAGCAAAAGAAGATGGTTCCTGTCTCCTCAACTACTCAAGTTCTTTTCATCCACATCACACTATTAGGATGTTCAGAGAAGTAACAACCAGAAGGCACCATGTAAATACAGGAGTTTATTTCTCCCATCGTCTAGAAAACCCTTGCAGAGTCACTGCTGCCACTCCAGTGCCCTCCTTGGTTCTCACCTTCCTGCAGGGCAGCTGCTTCCAGGTGCCAACATTCGAGATCCCTGACTGGAAGTCTTGGCCATAGCAACATGTGTGGCCCCCACAGCTTCCAAAGACCAGGATCTTAACACACCCAGGAGCGTGGCACTCTGAAGAAGAACGGAGCTGGGGGAGAAGACCCAAGATCCCTGCTGCGTTGTCACAGCTGTTCACTGTCACAACTGCTTGTCCCTCCCCATGTGCCCTGGGAGTTCAGCAAATCCTTGTCTCAGAGTCTGCATCTTAAGAGTCAGAGCTTAACTTCAAACAGCCAAGTTCACCACCATGCCAAAGAAGGTCTTTCATTTTTCTAAACACAATGAGGTACAATTTATATAAATAAGTCCATAAAATTATTAAATAAAGAAATCCAAACAAAAGGAAAGTGCTCCTGTCCACTGACGTCCCAGCTACCCTGCGTCCCCAAGTCCCTGGTCAAAGCCTGGAGCTGGGCCACCATAGCCAGGGCTAAGCCTCCCAGGCAGACAAACACTGTCCTGAAGCTCCTTGAAGCTACGCAACTGGCAAAAAAGAAAAAGAAAAATCTAGTGGCTCAGAAGAAAAACATTCTTTTCTGCCACAGACTCCTACAAGGATTTCTTTTGTGGAGTCAGTGAAAAGGCCTCTATAAGGATGGCGGTACACAGCGCTCCCCACACCTTCACCTGGGTGCAGGACACACTCTGTCCCTGGCTCAGCCATTGCAGGATGCAGCCCAAGATGCAGGGTCTCCTGCAGAGCCACATGACAGGGCCACCTAGGGGTGCAGGGTGGGTGTCAGAGTGGTGGTTCACAAACAGGTTCACATGGCCCCTCAGAGAGGTGCCTTGGATGGGAGTCTATCATCAGCACCTCCTCCCAGGAGCTCTGCCTTGATCTGGTTTTACATCAAGGTGCATAGAGCACCCCCACGGTAAGAAATGATTGTGTCAAAAAAAAAAAAAGAGAGAGAGAGATGACTAACCTCAAGAGAGCTCCTCTTCCACCAAGCCTTGCTCTGGTGAAAGAAAGGCAGCACCCTCAAAGCCATGGAGCAAAGGTGCTCGGTCCACACAGGAAGAGCAAAGTTGGAACAGACTCGGATGCCAGGGAGCTTCCACCATGCACCTGCAGCCTGAAGAGCTGTGAGGTGTCACTTGTCACCTCTGTGGCTGATGAGCCACACAGTCTGCAAGCAGACAAACCTGCTGAGACCCCGGCAGCCATGGCACCAGTTTCCCTAAAGCTGAAGAGGCCTCCCATAGTGCACCTGGGCCTCATACAAGACTGGTGCCTGCGGGTGATGCCTGGGATGGGTCTCAAGGGACAGGTGCCCAGAGCAGACCCCTGGGAGATGACCTGTCCCAGACATCCTCAGTGAAGCCCCCCATAATGGTCCCCGCTGGCTCCCCCCTTTCCTCCCTTCTCCCTCTCCCTGTACCTCCTCCAAACAACCCCACATAAGCCACTTGCCGAGGTTTTGCCTCAGCTGGGCCCCCAGAGCCGCCCAGCCACCCTAGCTGTGGCATCACCCAGCCGTGCAATGAGCCTTTGTCCTGCTGCCCAGTGCCCACTGTCCCCTGGGCCATGGCCTCTTGGGTGACACTTGTCTCACCTGTCCCCTGAAGGCCTCCATCCCTGCCTCCCCTCCTTGGCCACACCTCCATCCCATCTGTCTCCCCTATAAGAGCAAAAACTTACCCCAACCTCCCAGAGCCCCTTTGCCTGCTCTGCCCTGTGATTATATCTGCTTCCCTCCTCCTCCCACCCAGCAAGGCCCTTCGTGCCCAGGGCCAAGTGGACTACAGTAGTCCCCATCCCTCCCACCAGCCCTGTCTCTCCTCCCCTCCTGCCTGGACAGTGGGCCATCCGACCCTCACCAGGGGGACCCTAGCCTGGCCAAGGCCTTGGTAACAGTGACCATGGCTGTCGCCTCTAGCAACCCTTGTCTGCCTTGTGCTCCCTCCATTGGATTCTAATGACCACACCTTCTTCACTAGGTGGCCCAGAAGGTCTCTGGGCTGGAACCTAAAACACCACACCTCCTCCGTCCTACAGACCTAAGCCACTGCTGCTGAAAGGAAAATCAGCCCTCAGAGGGAAATACTTAATGCCTCCTGCCTGGCCTGCACCAAGGCTCCACAGCCCTAACCCTGCAAAGGGCCACTGAGCACCTAGGAAAAACCTACACATGGTCACTTTGGCTCCTGGAGCTCTGTCCCCAGCCGGCTCCTTCATTCACTGTGGCACACAGACAGCTCCCAATGGCCCCAAGATGCCTCCCCTCAGCGGACTCAGCAGTGACCTGTTCACCACGCTGTCTGCATCTGCCCCAGGATGCTCACCTGTGGCCTTTCCCTGGCTTTACCAACCTGCTGAACCTCCCTGTGCTCTCCTTAGGGGTCCTGAGCCCACTCTGTGCTATGTCTTTGTGGGATGTGATCAAAAACACAGTGAATGCTGCTGTCAAGTACCATCCAACAGAAAGGCAGGCTCATATAACACAATGGCGTGTCCTCATCCACCTTATTCACTGGATCTGGCACCATACGATACTAGCTCTACCCCAAAGTCAAAATGACCATGAAAGGGAAACATTTTGAATCAGTTGAAGCACAGCATCAAGGAAGCCACAACAGTGCAAGGAAAGACACTCAGGAAAGAGGACTTCAGAGCTGCTGCAGAAAGTGATGAGGACAGTGGAATAAGTGTGCCTGAGGAAACGAGGAGGATTTTGAGAGGGATTCATGACAATGTGTCTTTTACTGTAATAAAAATGTTTTTTTCTTTTTATTTAAACCTTCACCAGTTTTTTTATCATCTTCATACTCATTTACTAAGCCTTAGCTCTGTAGTTGAAAAAAAAAGCTCCTTTGCAACAGCCAGAGAGCAACTCCTAGAGTTTCACCATGCCCCAGACCTGCCATGGACTCCAATTCCTCAGCAATTTCCTCCCCTGCTCTGCAATGCTGTTAAATTGATGTTGCCCATATTTATAACCAATTTGGCAGCTCTGCTGTATGTCCACTCGCAGGATCCTTCCATAAAGCAAAGGATGGAAATGTAGCTGTTCCCGTTTTAAAGGGATGTGTAGGAGCTATGTATAGACATCTATGATCATTGAGCAAACATCTTGCTCCTTTATATTGTGAAATTCCAGATGTGGTACATATGCCTCCAGACACACGCACAAAAATCTAACACATCCATATTCGAGGATCACAAGAGGAATATGTCACCATATGGAACCAGGGAGTCAAATAATTTCCTACACCAATGTGCATGTCACAGATGCACCGTCTGTCCATTGAAGGAAGCCTGGGCTGAAACCACGCATCGTTGTGCAGGCCCAACAAACCAGGTGGCAAATATTTCCCCTGTCAGACCATCAGGGGAGCTCTGGTGTTCACACTGGAGCAAGCATGTGAGGCCCTCCTTTGTTTGCCATTTTCTACCTGGACCAGAAGTGACACTGGAACATAGGCCAAAGCTGGGCATGGGGTACAGGGCCCTGACCCTGGGCTGGTGAGCTTCATGGATGCACATGACCAGGTGAGGTACACATTTGATCAAACAACACCTTGATATGGCTGTGAGCATGTGTTTTGGGTGAGATTGGCATTTAAATCAGTAGATTTTGATAAGGCAGATTGCTCATTGTACTGAGGTTGGCCTCATCTAATCAAGTGGTAGATATAAGAGAAAAGACAGATTTCTCCAGGAAAGGAAAGAATTCTACCTCCAGACCTAACGGCCTTGGGCTCAAGCCTACTAACCTCTCCTGTAAACTGCAGAGTTCCTAGCTCCCATAATTGCATGAGCCAACTCTTTAAAACAACCCACTCCCCATCCCCTCTGTTTCTCTGAAGAACCCTAATAGAGACCCCCAGGCTTAGGGTACACATTTGATCAAACATGGACAAGATCCAGAAAATAAAAGATAAAAGTCAGAGAGGCAGCCCAATCAAGACATCAACAGAGGGGATGGGGGGAGGCCATACTCACGAAGAAGGATAAATTTCAGTCACTTGAAGGAAAATGGATGGATCTTGAGACCGTGATGCTCAGTGAAATAAATCTGACACAGAAGGCTAAATATTGGATGGTTTCTCATATATGAAAAACACCAAATATAAATAATCTAAAGAGCACAATAAAGGAGAGATGGTAGGAAAGAGAAAGGTAGACTTTACAGAGATTTGAAGGGGATCTGGGGAAGGAGAGAGAGGAGGAGGGAGGACAAGGCATAAAAATGATCAAGATGTGAGATGTATATGCACCAGTTCCCCAAAACAAATGTAACTATTATATATCCCAAACATATACTAGTAAAAAGGAAAAATTAAAAACATAAAGTGTTTCTGAAAAATTGTGACAATCCCAATCATTTCCCACTTTCCAACCATTCATTTTGCTTTATGTTATTGCTTTGTTTACTTACTTACTTATATACATCTTGCTCAAGAAAAAACTTTAAGAACGGTGCTGTCTAATGGTTATAGTCAGGATTAACTCCTTACTGACCTATCACTGAATGTGATTTTCTCATCAATTCTCAATTAATGTGCAACTTTGCTCCCGGAGCAGCAAGAAAGCGCTTTGCTACATTAG
Organism: Heterocephalus glaber; assembly: GCF_000247695.1. Next base: position 22,072,245 of record NW_004624741.1, on the reverse strand, counting down.
AAGTTGAACAGCTCTACAGCAGAATCTCCCAGGCTCAGGAGGCAGCCCAGCCAGCTAAGGGGGAGCAGAGGTGTGGGTCATCAAGTCCACCCTGCAGCGGCAGTAAGGAGTGTCCCTGTCCACCAGGGCAACATCGTCACACGTCCAGTGGATTCCCTTTGCCCACTTACTTTTGTTTCAACTGCAAATCCTCACAGTCACACTGCAGGGTGAAATTTACGTTAGAAACACAATCTTCCGTGTCTTTGTCCTTCATTTAGCTTTGCCTTCTATAGAAAAAGTGAAATTGTGGTTTCCATCTTGTTACCCCTAAGAAACATCAGGGAAATTACATAGAGAGTGTCAAAATTGTTTTAGATTCTAGACTATGACAGCAAAATTACTTTCTCCTCTGTGATTCTGAAAAGCAGTTAATGTAGTGGTACATGGTGGCAATGCCAGCACTCAGGAGGCTGAGGCAGGAGGATCACCAGGAGTTTAAGTCCATAGTTAGTTCAAGGCCAGTCTGAACTACATAGTGAGACACTGTCTCAAAAAAAAAAAAAAGGAGGGAAGGAAAGAAGGAAGGAAGGAAGGAAGGAAGGAAGGAAGGAAGGAAGGTAGGTCCTGAGTTTGATCCCTGGTACCAAAAAAAAAAAGAAAGAAAGAAAAGCAGTTAAATCATTTATTTTTGCAGTGTCCTTGGTACTTGAAAAAATCAAATATAGATCCATTAATGAAATATAAAATATAAACAGAGAGAAACATACATATTCAAAAACTTGGGACTCTTGTTACTACTGCAGTACCCAAGAGTGGAATACCCCCCAGGCATGATGGCACATGCCTCCAATTCCAGCACCAGAAGGCTGAAGCAGAAGGATCACAAGTTCAAGCCTAGCTTGGGCAACTTAGTGACTTAATAAGGCCTTTTCTCCAAATAAAAATAAAAGGGCTAGGGATGTAGCTCAGTGCAAATGTTCTGGATTCTATCTCCAGTACTGAAAAACAAAGACAGAAACACCAACCCCACTGAGCTGAGAGGAGAGTTGGGGAAGAGGGAATCTCACCAGCTGGTGTCCTTATCAGACACAGGGCAGTGGCTTCTCCTGCAGATATCCACTTCCACTGGGCCTGGAGACTGGACATCCAAGGTCAGGGCTCCATAAGAGTCCTCCTCCTGGTCCAAAGATGGCTGCCTTCTTTCTGAGTCCTCACCTGGCAGAGGAGCGCCTTTTGGTGTCTCATCTCGGAAGGGCCCTAACCCCAGCATGGCCCCCATGACCTCCTCTAAACCTGATTGTCCCCGATCCCCTGTCTCCAGATCCCCTCCTGCTTAGGGCTATGCTGCAGTTCATGAATATGGATGGAGAGGGAGCACAGCTACCTGTCACAGCTGTGAGAGGACAGATTTGCGTGAGGGACATGGGACAGAATCCATAGCCTGATTGTTGCTGCCCACTCTGCCCTGAGTGATCTTCACACAAAAGCCAGAGGACACCAGGCCTGGCTTCCACTGCAGGTTAGAAGCCAAGTCCCACCCAGCCCCACCTCAGAGCCCTCTCTTTCCACTCTGCTAGTGGCCCCTGCTACCTTCCCAGGCCCTAGTTGAGCTTGAATTTGTCATCCTCCTGCCTCAGCCTCCAGAGTAACTGGGTGTTATAGGCATGCACCACTGCATCCAGACTGCATGTATTATATTGTCTGCCTCTTGTACTTTGATGTAAGCTTCAGCAACCTGCACTTTTATATTTTATTCACTGCTATATTCTCTCAGGGTAAAGAATGTTGCCTGGCATGCATAGGTACTCAAAAAAGGCTTTCTGAACAAATGGGTGACCCATGCATTCTGGCTTTGATTCAAACCAGAGTAGGTGTCCCCAGCACACACTGCCACCAACAACAGCCAATCCCCCCCCACATACAGACTCTCAGCTCCTCCCTGAGAGCCAGCGGAGGTGTCCTCAGGCATCCCCTGTTCTGGCCTTGTGCTGCTTCTGCTAGGGTATGAAGTGCACTGCCTCCTGGATGAAGCCCAGCCTCCATCCCCACCAGAGCAGGGACTCGCTGGAGAGGTCTGCTGACACTCAACTCCTGGCCTCTGCAAAAACCACTTCAGAAGTCCCAGCAGCAAGATCACTGCCCCAAGAGACAAGCTTCAGAGAGCTCTTCTGAGTAACCTGTCCTCAGTGGGAAGGCACTGCTGGTATAGGAAATAATACCAGAGATGAGCTATGAAACATTATATCTCCCAACCTGTTAGCTGTATGATACGCCGAGTTCTTGTTCTCTAGAAATTGAAGAATGAGTCCTAGGAACAACGGAGGTTAAGTAGTAGGAAGATATTTATTGGCAGGAAAGCTCCTAAGGGACAGGAGGGGGACCTAAGTGAGTACCTGGGGACTCCAGGAGGAGTTTTATAGGGTAAAACCCACATGGGTACAATGTGGGCCACAGCCATGGACATGCAATAAGTTTACAAGTGTAGTCACTTAGGTAATGGTGGTCCACTTTGGAAACAAGTCACATAACAAGCGTGGATGGAAAGAACAAAGATTCTCCTAGGAAGTGGTGGGTCCAGAGGTCTCTGGTCCCCCACCAGGGTGGTTAATGTCTATCCAGACTTCATTAGGGCTAGTGTTTGTTCTTTGAGGAAGTATGTAGATCTGGTCATCTTGTCTTTATCTTGAGGCCTGGTTTTCAGCTGATGCGTCTCCGGGGCAGCTGTGATGTATTTCACCTTTGCCCTGACCCTCTCGAGGACCTAGCCCTATCTGACTGCCTATAATATTTCCACCTAGTCCGTCTGTCTATAATACTGCCACTGCCAGCTTGAGCCACTGTGCAGACTCAAGGAGGCTACACCTTCTAACTATAGGGCGGTAGGCGGTGGGCGGTGGACAGCCTCCCTGTAATGGTTCCCTACTGTGCCTGAACACCCTCCCCACCCCCGACTTCAAAGGGAGACACCGAGTGGAGGAGAAGGTTCAGACTGTGGCCCACTCTCCTGACTGGCACTGGAGTAAACAGAAATTGCAGCTTTAGGAGAGGTCAGGGAAGTGGTGAGCAGAGCGGGAAAGGGAAGGGAGGCACCCTGCATGAGCAGTGGGGTGACTGGCTGCCCACCTGCCCTCCGCAGTGATCCTGACACTAACTTTTCCCCATCGCCCTTGAGTTCCCCGCTCATGAAGAGAAGCAGCCACATGGGTGAGAAGCCTCCAAAGCCAGCGCAGCACTGTGGGCTTTACATGGCAGGGTGAGGTTTTGTTGCCATGTGAGCATTTCTGTTTCTTAAATGTAAATTGTTGTTTCTGCTGTTATTAGCATCTGTGAGTCTCCAGTGGGGTGCCAATTGCTTCAGGGCATTAGAAGTCCTACAGTTCCTGACTGAGGGAAGCAGCAAAGAGCACATGAGGTTTGAATGCTGTTAAGTGAGAGGACACAGAGGCAAATGCATTGGAGACATCTCATTCTGTTTTGCAGATACCTGACACCATCTTGGAGACATCCGGCTCCATTTTGAAGACATCCCATTCCCTGGAAATGGGACATTCCACTCTCCATAAATCATGTGGTAGGAAGATCAAAGACTTTGGGGTCCTGTGGGGACTTGGCCAAGGAGTGAGTGAATGGTTAAACTGTGGAGCAAAAGCACACAGGCTGTGTGAGAAATGAATAGTTAAGCAACAAGAAGTTTCCATTAGTAAAATATGTTGTGTCTGACCATCATCCTTCCCCTTTCCCCCAAGAAAAACTGCCTAGCCTTGAGAGAGCTGCTGGCCCAAACTCCTTTTCTTCTACTTCTTTCGCTTACACTGATATTCTAAATAAAAGCTTCTCCTAAGAGTCTCCCTAATGCTGGGCACTCTCAGTTGAGAGAGCCCTTCTGGGCCTCTCAGTGAGTGGACTAAGTCTCATCTCTAAGTAATCATTCATCCTCTGTGCTGCCATGGTCCCACACTGCAACAGAATCCAACTGGTCAGAGCTGGAATTCTGGTTCATCTGTCAACTTGTTAGAGGTCTTTAGTCAAGTTACAAGAACTCAGAGTCTCAGTCTTCCTGCCTGTAAAATGGGATTGCCACTGTCTTGTTCATGTTGTCTGACTATAATGAAATGCCTGAGGCAGGACACTTTTGAGAAAAGGAGGGTTATCCAATTTATGTTTTGAAGGCTGAAAGTCTGGCATCATGTCTCAGCTTAGATATAAAGAAATAATTCACTAGACTGAATCTTCATAAGGACAGAAACTGTTTATCTGTATCTCCAATGCTTAGGAGAGTAAGTGTTCAAAAATGGACATGTTCTCCCTCTTTCTCATTTCCTAGCTAATAGGAAACTGAGGCAGTATCTTTCCATTATGGCCAAAGCCTATGGATGACCCATGGCACTATGGTTTAGACTTCAGTGGCCCCCAAAGCTCATGTGTTAAGGGCTTGGTCCCCAGCCTATTGCACTGCTTGGGGGGTGGCCTTCTAAGAGGCAGGACCTGGCAGGAGAAAGTGAGGTCACTGAGGGCATGTCCTTGAAGGGGATATGGGATCCTGGCCTCTCCTCTTTCCTTTTTCTCTTTGTTTTCCAGCCACCATGAATTGGACAAACATCTTTTGCTGTGCACTTCTCCCATGATATGCTGTGCTGCCACAGCCTGAAGCAACAGGCCCTGTAATCATGAACTGAAACCTCTGAAACAATGAGCCAAAATAAACCTCTTTGCTCCTTAAGTTGATTATCTCATGTATTTTCTCACAGTGATAGAAATCTGACTCACACACATGGCAGCCACAAGCTATATCTCTGTCTACATACCCAGGGTCAGGTACTGTGTCCATGGCCACATGCTCAGGTTGACAGTTGATAAATGACTATCTGCAGCAAGTCAGTCAGTAACTGTCACATATTTCTCTTTATCAGAGTATTCTGAGAAGAAGTTGCTACATAAATGAAAGTTTATCAGGAAAAAATAAATATACCAAATTCCATACATTATTTACATCTAAATCCAAAATATCATTGTATTATTATTACTTCAAAGAGGCCGGGATGGGAAGAAAGCACGAGCCACTCCTTCCTGGGGAAGAGAGGTAGGGATCGCTGTCTGATCCACACCATTCAAAACCTCTCTGAGTGTCCACCTGCTCTTCTGTAAGGTGCTACACAGGAGAAATGAGGCTTAGAGACATCTTTTAAACTCTCACATGTGACTCAAATGCAAGTCATTATCATTTTTCTGTAACTCTAAGGAACTATCCTAATTTCCTCTTGCTGATAGACTCTATTGATTAGGTATATTACAATTCTCAAATTGTCACTTGGGTACATTCTGAGTGTGCCCCGTTATCTAGCAGTCAACAAAATATGGCAGATTTACACATCATACAGATACTCAGCTAGTGCTTTTTTTATACCTTGGGACAGGGGTAGCACAGAGGGGCTGAATTTCCTGAGGAAGTTTTTGGAATTCATAAGCCTGGGCTGCAGGGATGTACTGTACTGGGAATTTGGGAATTTCTACTACACAACCTCAGCCATGGGCCTGGGCATTGAGATGCAGCATGTATGCCACTCATACGTCAAAAGAGGGAGATAAGCCTTCACCCTCCTGTGCTGACACTGAGGGAATTACCAGACAAACTGTACTCTCTGCTCACAACCCCAGTGCCTCCTATCCTTGCTGTGCATCCCCGTGGGTGAACCCTACTTCCTCACCCACCTCTGTAGGATGAGCTGTGGCCAAAGAAACATGGACAGAAGTGACAGGGTCCCAGTCCAGGGCCCAGGACTCCAGAAATGTGGTTTGCTCACCTCCCAAGTATCTGGCAACCATGAGAAGACAGGCCTTGGGACACCACCAGTCCCTGGAGGAAGCCATGACACTCACTCTGACCTGTGGTCCTATGGATTTTTTAAAAATCAATAGTCATTTTTTGTTGCTAATATTCTCAATAGAGCTTCTTGCACTGCTTTATTGTAGCTGATCATCTGTCTTAGAAATGCTTGCAAGCAACAATTGCTTTGTGAGTCTGCTCAGTCTCTGAGTAGCCAGTCCTGTTGGACCCTCAGCTCTTGACACCAGCTCTATTGACTTTTCTGAACTCATAATCAGTAATTACTGAGAGCAGAGAAATCTCACAGGAACAGCGCCAAGATTTCAACAGAGATTTTTTACAGCTCTCATATCTAAGAATTTCCTGGTGGGTAGCTGAGAGCCTGACTAATTTATAAATGGATATGAAAAAGGGGAGAATCATCCTTGGCTATTGTCTTATCTTGGCTGCAAGAACCAGACATTTCTCCATCACAGCCCCTTAAGCTCCAGGATTTGGGGCTAAAATATGCTTCACTCCCCCTCACATGTAAGACTTCATGGGAAATAAAGACATCAGGCTTAGACTGTGTTTTCATAACCCTATGTGAGACCCAAATCGTCTTAACAACTTTTGAATAAACTATCTCCATGGCTGGGTGTAAATCTAGACAATCTGGGCCAGAAAGATCTGGAAATGGGCCCACCGCTGCCTGGCCCTCCCTGGCCACTGTGGATCAGTGTGGTTTTGAGAAGCTGGGAATGCCTCCTTCCTTCCTCGGCCAGCGTCATGAGGAGGCCTTTAGAGAGGGGACAGGTGGGCAGGTGCTGGGACTGTTTTTAGGGGTCACATTCACCCATGTGATGAAGGAAAGGAATTGCTTGTGAGCCACTTATTGGTAGGACGAGGCCCAGCAATGGAGATGAGAGATTTCTGAAAAGGCCATCTTTGAGGCTTGAGGGAGTTTGGCAAGACCACGTCTCCATGGGAGCCCTGTTGCTTCTATGAAATACTTGGAGACTGTAAAGTACAGCTGGCTCAAGCAGATGTTTATACAATGCTGAGTCAGGGTATAAACACCTCCTCACTTTCCTAAATGGTCTCATGTCATTTTATGAGATGCTGGTCGCCATTTTCAATCTTCTTCCAGTATTAAAAATGGGTGGAGAAAGAAGACATTGCACATATGAAAAATGAGGATAGATAATATTTATTGAGCACTTACTGAATCTCCAACACTCCCTTGTGTTTTTCAATCTCATTTATGCCACACACACACACACACACACGCACACACACACACACACCCCCTAGGACATAGTACTATTATAAAGTTCATTTATCTAGTAAGGAAATTGGACTCAGAGAAGTCGCCTGACTCTACAAGGCTGGGATGGCATTAGTGCGTTCATCAAGGTCCCTGTTGAGCTGGCCTCCTGGTGGTTCCCATGCTTTGTGTGAGCAGAGTGTCCCTCAGTCACAGAGTGCTGGCCCTTACCACCCATCCATCAGGAAACAAGCACCTCAAAGTGAGGAGAGAGTAAGAAGAAATTACATGACAGAGGGCTACCTTCCATAAGAGTTCGTGATAACCAGAAAGCAAAGATACAAACCTCATTTCATTGATTAATTGATCAATCAGAAAATCAATAATGTACAAGAAGCTACAACTCTAGGTGCACTAGTGAGGAGAGGGCCACAGCTCTAGACTGCAAGGACTGATCATCATATGTTAAGAATTTGTTAATATACAGTAGTTAGGTAACAAACGGTATTGGGGTTATTTTTATTGTCTCATCTGTTAGGGAAACATGCTAAATACTGCACAGAAAAGAGTGATAGCAAAATAAATCCAGGGGAGAATTGACAAACCTAGATGGTGAAAATTTGGGATTCACATGCTGCTTTTGTACACATTTGCACATTTCCACAAAAGTAGTTTTCAAAAAAAAATGTATCATCTATCTACTGGGTGGGTCTAATGGTTCTTTACAAATAAGTTGAATTGTGAGAAAGAAAGTTAATATTTGAAAAATAGCCAATTTACAAAGATAAATTTTGAAAAGATCAGTTCAGATTCAACTGATCTCTTTATGAGAAACTATAATATTGCTCAGTTTTTTATAAAATTCTGATTACAGAATCAGAGCATGGCTCTGCCAGAATTGTAAGAAAACCAAGTGGCTTTGGGATCTGTCCCACGGAGGTCTGCTGGGGTCTGAAGCCAAGGAGCAGAATGACTGGGTGATTCCAAAGAAGCAGTGAAGATCATGAGCCTGACTGGGTGAGGAAGAAAGGAAAAGAATTTCCTGGGCTCAGAGAACTGCACATATGAAGGCCTAGTGCTGAGAAGGTACAGCAACCCCTAGGGAAATAAGGATAAAGTCCGTTTGCTCAGTCAAAGCTGCGGGGAGGAGCACAGCAGACACCACAAGCAGGCACCCTTTGTAGGCAACAAGGGGCCCTGCAGGGGCCTATGTTTCAGGAAGGCAATGCTGGTGGCTGTGTGGGATGAAGCAGGAGAGAAAGGGATTAAGAGGTGACAAGATAGCATCTGGGCCAGGCTGACACCCATGGGGACAGGAAGGCAGTGTGGGGCAGGTGGGTGCATCCAATTCCACAGAGATGGCACCAGTGGGCAGCATCAGCAGGGCAGGGCTTCTGACCCAGTCTGCTCACGAGCGTCATCTTCAGCCATGTCCTTTGGGTGGACACAGGCAGCCTTTGGATATCAGGGGCCCTGCAGAACCTCTTGGAGTGACACAATCTGTTCTTCTACCTGTGAGCCTCACAGTCAGGATGGGCACAGTAGAGGAGGCTTCAGGATAAAGTTTCAAAACTGACCTCCACCCTCCTGAAAGTAACTATGTTTCTGACCCCCTTGAATTTAGGACGCTCTTGATCCTCTGTCTCTGCTGATGAACGATGACTCTGCTTTGAAAGGAGCCTGACTTCCAGTTGAGCAGGATGAGGGAATCCTGGGGGAACCAGCCACAGAAAAGATGGATGGACTGGTTCTAAAGACCTTGACTCCGCCACAGAGCACAAAGCCATGGCCGTGTGTGCTGGACTTTTGGATGTCCATCTGCAGGGTGGAGCTCAAGAAGAGTTTGAGTAGTCGAGCATAGTAGCACAAGACTGTAATCCCAGCTACTCGGGAGGCTTTATTTTACAGATCTGCTTCTCACAAGCTGACATGTCTTCCCTAGTGTTCTCTTCACTGGAAGGGAGAATATTCTGAGTGAATCCTCCTTCACCCCACCATGCAAAGGATCATCACTGAATTCTAGAAATCTGCTTACCATTGAATTGGGGCAGAGAAGACACTGAGCTGAGACATGAAACCTCTTTAGTAACCTTTGTCAGCAAACTGAGTCTTGCAGCACAACTGGTGTGGAGTGCAGAGTCACAGCACACGGGAGGAAAACTGCAGCATCATTGCCTGGGATTTCACTGTGAAACAGGAGAGACTTAGGCACGCCAGCGGTGCCTGCAGCACTGTTCCTGTCCTCCTAGAACCTCTGACCCATGTGAATATGGTTCCCCTGATCTACTTGAGTTCTGGAAAGGACCCCACAATTCGGATCCCACCTCTGGAGTGTTCCTCCCCTCACTTCCTCAGCCCCTCGCTGCCTTCTTCCCTTCCAAACTGGAGCTGTGTTCAGGAAGGTGAGCCCTTGCTTACCATTGGGTACTTGTTTCCTTCCTTCTCATCCACGTTTCCCTGTGCTGGGTTCTCAGGGTGTCACACCCACTCACACTCACTGTCAAACATACAGGGGCACACAGACTCACACATGTGCATACAATTGTGTGCACACACTGGTGAGTATGTAAACAGTCCCCATAGACATATGCACTTATGCCTCAGAGACTGCTCTTCTGAGCATCCAGATTGCTCTTTTTGCCTGCCTCACCTAATTTCTATCCCTCCTGCTCTCCCTCTCCTCCCCATCCCTCCTCCTCCCCACTCCCTATCTTCTGGAAACACCTGCACCTCTCTGATACTTGCGCCCTAGTGAAAGGTTCCAGTAAGCCCCAGACACCTGGGTTCTCCTCTATCCACCCATATCCTACATCCCCCAAAACATAAGTTAGGGCTTCAGACATCATTACGTTCTATACATCTGGTTAAACATCATGAGCAACAGAAGTAAAATACAGAATGCAAAGCAGAAATAAAATATGTAAATTACATAAGTATATATCTAAACCTTCAGAGAGAGGGGAAATGTCAAACAAGGAAAATAAACTATGAATCCTTGGCTCCATATAAATAGCAATGAAGGATAAAGAGAAGTACAGAGAAAGTGAGTTAAATAGAATTTTTTTAAAAAACAGAATGAGAACAGGCAAATTTAAATGCATGAATAATCACGGTATGCAGAAATGGATGGAACTCATGACAGACAGGGGCTTGTCAGGCTGAAGTAAAACAGAAAGCCATAATCCAGCTACATAGTGTTCATCAACCATACTACTAGAGTGAAGGACATGAGAAAGTTGAAAACTGAAGCAAGAAACACTAAGTAAATATCAACCAAAAGTCAGCTGGACAAACTGTGTTAAAATCAGACAAAAAAGATTTGAAGACAGAAGGAACCAAGAGGGATAGAACAGGCCAGTACCTCACAGCAAAATGTCAACAGAAAAAGGCTAGAACAATTCTAAACGTGAGTGCACCTAACAAGGTAACCTCAAAATTCATAAAGTTAATTGCTAAAATTGGAATGGGACAATGATAATTTTATTATCACAATAGGAAATTTTGAATGATTTCTCTCAACAGAACAAAAACATCATTAAAGATTCAGCAACAGCAACAAATTTGAAGAAGTTATGTAGTCAATATGGTGATATGGTGAGCATATTTGTTTAAAATAAGAATAAGAGGAGACACACAGAAGATAGAGACAGAGAATGAATATGAAAACTATTGAAATTTTAAAACACAGATCTAAAGAGCTACTAAAAATCAACTGCAAATTTTACACTATTAAAAGGACATGCAAAGCTCAGCCGGTCCCAGCACCCAGAAGGAAGCTTCCCCACTGCCATCTCAGGCTCCTAGGGCCAAGAAGGTGAGCCAGTCCCAGCACCTGGAAGGAAGTTCCCCGCCTCCATCCCAGGCTCCTAGGGCAGTGAAGCTCAGCCAGTCCAGGCACCCAGAAGGATGCTCCCCCACTGCCATCCCAGGCTCCAAGGGCCAAGAAGGTGAGCCGGTCCCAGCACCTGGAAGGAAGCTCCCCTGCTGCCATCCCAAGCTCCTAGGGCACAGAAGGTGAGCCCAGTGGGCGCCAGAAACACACACACACACACACACACACACCGTGGAAATGAGAAGACACATAAACAAGCCTCAAAAACAGACTTCCAGATCACCTACAGCAAACCCAAAGGGAAACGAGATGGAACACTCTGATACTCAACCTACCTGCGCTCTCTGAACTGGCAACAAAAGAGGATCTGGGAAAAATGAAATCA
>NW_004624741.1:22047092-22058931 GCF_000247695.1 Heterocephalus glaber | reverse complement strand
TAGCTTTTACCATGAACAGCTGTAGAATTTAGTCCAATACTCTTTCTCCAACTAGTGACAGGATCATATGGCTTTCTCCTTTCCTCTGTTAAAATGATTACTTTTGGGTGTGGATCTTCCAATGCTGAACCAACACTGCCATCCTTATAATAAAACCACTTTCTACATACTGCCAAAAAAAAAAAAAGAAGGGACATGCAACATTTTATATCAAAGCACATCAGATGAAACCAAAGCTATACTCATGGAAAAACTTAAGCATTGATGTATTTATCTAAAAATAAGAAAGACTGAAAATAAATCATCTAAACATTTAACTCAAGAAGTTGAAGAAGATGGATTTAGCTCAGTGGTTTCACCGCCTGCTGTGAAAGCACAAGGACTGGAGTCCAATCCCCGTACCAAAAAAAAAAAAAAAGAAGTTGAAGAAGATGAAAGGAATAAATGAAAGTAAAAGAAGTTTCAAAAATATGAAACTTGACAATTAGAACAAATCAATTAAGCCAACATCTGCTTTAAAAGACAATAAAATAGACAAAGCCTTGAAATGTCTGATAAAGCAATTGAACCAGAAGAAATGTCAGTTTAAGAATATAAAATGTATGTAATCTAAGGTAAATAAACAGAATTGTACAGGAGACTTAACTATTAACATTGACTTTAAGAAAAAGTGAAAAGAAAGTTGAGTAAATGAAAAACATTGAAAGAATGTGCAAAGGCACCAAAGCTTGATTCCTTAAAAATAAAAGACACCAGGCCCACACAGATTTATGGGTGAAGTTCTACTGAACATTAAAGAAACAGACCTTTTGGCACAGAAATTGTTCAGGAAAACAGAAGAAAAAAAGCTATCCCATTCATTTTACTAGCTAAAATAAACAATGATATTCAAATCAAGGACACTTCCAGAAAATAAAATAATAGACTCACTGTCTTGTAAATATACAGGCAAAATCTTGAAATATTATCAAACTAAATTCAATGATATGTATTAAAAGAATAGTGTATTACGTCCAAGGCTTATATTAAGAATATGAAATCCAACCAAAATTACAATAACTATATATGTTAACAAATGTATTAATATATTAAATTGGAAAAAACCATATGATTATCTAGATTGAAAATAAAAATTATTTGACAAAATTTAAGAGCAATTCCTAATATTTAAAAAAATGTTTATCAAATTAGGCATCAAAGAGGACTTGCTAGCTTCTATGTGCTAGAAATCTTCAGGAATCATCACGCTGGACTAGGCTCAAATACTCTCACCCTAACCAATCACCATAGGATGTCCTACAGGAAATATGAGACAGTACAACAAAAGAAGAAAAAGAAATGAGACAGACACTGGCAAAAAAAAAAAATGAAGATTGATATTTTTTGGTACATAATATGATTCTGTAGGGAATTCAAGATTAATTAACCTGAAGAAGAATTTTTGTACCACAATTAAGCCAAGTTGCTGAATATAAGAATCAACATATGCAAATCAGTAAAGTGCCTACTAACAGGTAATAATAATAATAGAATAAAGAATCTAATCTAAAAAAGCAACACCAACTGTTAAATGTCTAGAAATAGAAATAAACAAGAAATATTTAAAATTCTTGTGGAAGAAAATTATAAAATTGTACTAAAGACCATAAAAGAAAGACTTGAATAAATAGATACACTGAGGTCTAACAAAGGGGGATGAAGCTAGTGGAGTTTAAATCCCAGGTCCCCCACACAGAGGTAAAGCCCCAAATCTTGGTGGGCAGCTCTCATTGAAGGGGTCATTGAGGGACCCAGACACCTTCTAACTGTGGCCCCCGAATCAGTTACCTACTGCTGCATGACAAATTGTCCCAATATTTAGCAGCTTAAAACAGTAGGCATTATTAGTATTTCATTATCAGGGGAGAAGTTCAGGAATGGCTTAGCTGGGAGGCTCTGGCTCAGTCTCTTGTAAGGTTCCCATCATCTGAAGATTGGACTGGGGCTGAGGATCTACTTCTAAGATGACCCCCATCACTGAGAGTGTGTGTGGGCTGTGGGCAGGCAGTCTCAGCAGTCACACATGAGCCTCTCCATAGGATTTCCTGAGCATCTTTATGACATGGCAGCCAGTGTCCACCAGACAGGGTGATCCAAGAGAGAGGAGGCCAAAACCACCCACCTTTTATGAACTAGAATTAGTTGCCATTTTTGTAATATCCTGTTGGTGACATGTTTCCACCACATCAGTGTGGGAAAGGACTGCACAGTGTCTGAGGGCCAGGAGGGCCAGTGGAGGCTATCCTGGAGTGCAACAGCCCTGACTCTAGCCTCCAAACACGGCCCCAAGGTGGCCATAACAATGGAGACTACATGAGCAGTGTGTTAGGATTGGGCCCAAGTGGCAGATACCACCCATGCCCACACTGCTTTCAGGACAACTCTGTCACATGACCATACCTAGCCATGAAGGACATTGTGAAGTGGAGTCTCCCTGAAAAAGGAAGTACCTCCACTCAGTGAGTAGCTAACAGTGTGGCTGTGTCCATAAATTCAATAATCATCATACTCACAATGACTAAAAACAGAAACTAGATGCCTTGTGCAGCATCCAAGTGACAGAGTAGCAGAAGCGATGTTCAAGCCCACAGTGGCTTAGATCCCACCAAAGATAGACATGGCTGCCAAATCCAATGAGGATTTTATCATACAGCCTGCTGTGGTTTGCATGTATGTCCCCAAGGGGCAGCATTAAAAGGCTTAGTCTGTAAGCTATGGCACTACTGAGAGGTGGTAGAACCTTTAATGAGTTGCGCCCCAGTAGCAGGAAGTTGGGTCATGGTAGGCATGATCTTGAAGGGGACATTGAAACCCAGTCCCTTCCTCTCTCTGTATGCTTCCTGTCTGCCACAAAAGGACCAGTTCCCTCCATCAGGTTGTGTCCACATCAGGAGCAGCAACCATGGACTGAAATCTCTGAACCCATGAGCCAACCTTTCCTATTTATCAGCTGATTGCCTCTGGTATTTTGTCACAGTGACAGGAAGTTAACACACACAAGTTGGAACATAAACACATTGACTTCCAACCATAATATAAATTAGAAGATACTAACAGCTGGGGCAGAAGGAAAAGAAAACCACTCTGGGACAAGGGTGGTGGAGTGGGAAACTTCCATCTTCTTGGTGGGTCAGGATCACTTCACAGAAAGGAAGACATTGACCTGTGTCTTGGAATACACCTGGAATACAGTGAGACAGAAGAAAAGGAGAGACAAGGAATGCAAGAGCTCCGGACAGGATGGGCAAGAACACAGACCCATAGGTATGGGAGCCCCAGGGAGTAAACACAGAGATGGGCAGGTGACCTGAAGTTAAACAGGATGGGCTTTGAATGCCAGGCCAGTTCACTTGCCACCTCCTCTTTCCCAGAGTCTCCAGGGGAGGTTGCTGAGCTTGGCACTGTGGCTCCAGGTAACTTTTCAGCTGTAGAAGGAGCACACGGTGGCATCCACAGTGAGGACAATGGGCAGAGAGGGAGAGGGAAGGGGCTGCTGCTGAGCCGGTGTGAGCTGCCCATTCACACAGACTCTGTCAGCCCCACAGGCAGTGGCTGTGGTCACTGCTTTGGTCCCATATACACAGACAGATCTGTGATGGCACCTGCTCCACGACTGCTACCAGCTGTTTTCTCAGGCACCTTTTGGCATCTGTCCTGGATTTTATCTTTTTATGAGTTTCTAGTTTTCTTGAAATGATGGGATTCTATGGGGGAAACATCCAACTGTTGTTTTAATATATTTGAAAACAAACCACAAAGTTACTATTGTTTAACATTTCTCAAATCTTAATACTTCTTTTTACTTTTTAACACTAGACTCAACATTTTAGAACATTTCCTTTCTTCTTTTTAGATAGCAGTTCCAAAGTTGTCATCAAATTAAGACTGAAGGATTGTATTGTCCAACTTTTCTATTAATACAGTTAATTTGTTAGTTTTATTTCCAGTTTTAACATCCAAATCAATTTTTCACTTCTATGAGAATACCTTCGTGTACACTTACTATGCTTTTGTGCATTCTCGAATCTGTAGGCGTTTCTACCTCGATATTGTCCCCAGAGCTGAGTGCAGTGTGAAGCACAGTGTACCTCTGGCAGGGATGGGGTCCTGGGTTTTGAGGGGAGAAGTGCTAGTGTTCAGTACTGGTTTTACAGAGGAAGCTTAGATTGAATTTCGAGGTTGAACTCATCCTTCCCCACCCTCTAGTGACAAGATGTGCTAATGACTT
The DNA here is from genome assembly GCF_000247695.1 of Heterocephalus glaber. The sequence continues at coordinate 22,054,664 of NW_004624741.1, read as the reverse complement.
CTGTGTGCTGCTTCTGGTTTGCATGACCAGTTCTTCATCTGTAGTCATCATTGTCCTGTCTGCTGCCTCTGCTGCAAGGGTGATCACAGTCACAATAACAACAGCTGCTATCCTTGGAGTTACCCACAGGGCTGAGCCAGTCACCTATTTGATTCTCACAATCCTAGGATGGTAAAAACATCACCATTACCCCACTTTACAGATAAGAAAACTGAGGCTTAAAAGATTATTCAGCCCCAGGCTTCACAATTAGTACATGATGGTGAGAGACCTAAGGATTCAGCACCAAATGTCTCCTTCACTCAGGCAATTTCTGACACCCTGTGCTTCTGTTCAACTCTGCATCTCTTGAAATCTTTGTGAATAAAAATGACAACTAGTAAATTGTCTCACTGCCTCCATTGATGGTGCCTTGCAGAGTGCAGGTTCTAAGTGAGCTCTCAGCTTCATTCCTTGTGTGAGGAGAAACAGAGCCCCTCCCTCGCGGCCCCATAGTGGGAGGGGAGGGAATTCTCCCTGGGAACCAGCCCTGGGCACTGCTGGGTCAGTGCTGTCACCCTCTTTAGAGTCCTGTGGTCTTGAGATGTTTGGTGCCTCCCATCAGGTAGCTCATGTAATTCACACACAGCCCTGGATGAAAATGCAGCTCCACGGCTTGATGAGTTGTCGAGGTCACCACCTGGAAGGGGTCCCCGGGATCCCAGCCAGATCTGATGGAGAACAAATCACACTGCCCTTTCACCTGCTATCACACAGCATTGTGGGGTCATTGTAAAGAAGAAAAGCAAGCATCATCATCCTCCCAGGTCCTTGCAACTGAATAAGTATGGAAGCTCATTTCCTCTAAAGCAGAGAGAGCTGGTGACAGGGCCAGGACCTGGGGCCATCCTGGCAGGGTCCTAGCCAGACCAAGAAGGAGTTGGGAATCTGAGAGAGGTGTTGGATACAGTCACTCAAGACAGAGAGAACAGCTGAGGAAAAAATAATAAATATAAAACAACTCTTCTCTCAGAGTTTGACGTGTTTCAGATGTCAAGTTTGGTGTGGTTAGAAAAAGTGACGTGGGTCCAGGGAATGCTAACTAGATCTTCACGAGATCAATACTAGCTGCTGTTCTGCAAAGGACAAGAGACAGTCATGATCAAATCATTTGGGAAACATTAAATGAAACAAATTAAACATATTTCTTCATTTGGGGACTCCTCGGGGATACAATGTGCTAATGCACTATTTGAATATCCAAAACAAAGACAATGTCTTCCAGTTTCTTACCTATGTAAGGGAGCATCTCCAAGTATCCACCATGCCTGGAATTCACCTCAAAAATGCAGGTCTGGACCACAGGGAGCATGGAGATGCATGCAGGGTGTGTGGGGAAAGAAGTGAGCTGACTTCCAGCTGCAGAAAACCCCACTGGAAAAGGGAGAGAGACTTCCCAAGCACACAGAGAAAGAAGAAACTCTGGGCAGTCTCCCAGCCAGTGTCCTGTGGGCTGCACCCTGGCTCCCAGTTATCAAAGCCCCATCTAGCCTGGCCTGGTGGCACACACCTGTAATCCCAGCACTCAGGAGGCAGAGGTAGGAGGATAGCCACAAGTTCAAGGCCAGCCTGAGCTACATAGTGAGTTCAAAGCCAGCCTGGTCTATATGGCGAGACTCTATCTCTCAAAACTTAAAAACAATTAAAAAATAAAGCACCCATCTTTACATGCTGCCTCTCGACCTCACCTTGGGCGAGCCAGCTAGGGACAATGATTGTCCCAGCTGCTCTTGACAGCTTTTCCTGCGATGGTCCACACACAAATGATCCAGTCAGTGAGTGGCACCAGGGCCCTTCTTCCTCGGCATTGGGAGTCACAGCTACAGAACCCCATGCTTGGCCTGCTGGGGGAATGTTCCCGGGAGGCACTGGGGGTGGGGGGCAGAGGGGCATGTGGGGCGTCAGCAGAGGAGCAAGCTCTCTGGTCAGTGGCGCGTGCACCCCTGGGGACCTGTGGGGCCGGACAGAGCAGGCCCCACACTTCTCCATGAGTTCCATCTGCCCTGGGCTCCCAGCTGCTTCCTGATGCACTGAAACCCACATTTGCCCTCACATGAGCCCAGCAGAGGATGCAGCAACAATCTCAGTGGAGCTGAGCAGCAGGAGACAGAGGTGGGGCAGCCTTTGGCATCAGGAAAGCAGGTCCACCTAATGCAGGCAGAGGCTCTGGGAGGCCAGAGGAAGAGGGTCCTCTCAAACAGCTGGCCATCCCCCATCCCAAAGGTACCCCTGGCTAAGTGTGCCCACTAGCAGTCCGTGTAAATGACCCCAGAGCCCAGCAGCCATGACCAGCACCAAATTTCTCTTGGCCTCGCTCCTCCCAGAGACAGGTCACAGAGCTCTCGGGCTCACATGAAAGTGCTGCTGACCAAAATTGTTTCGAATGTCAACTACACATCCCCAAAATGAAAACCAATCAAACCAGGGCTTAGAGAAAGTATGCATATGTTGAACTTACCCTATAAATTACACTTAGCTCTGATTAAATTCCTCCCTCTCAAACAAGCCTCTGGACTATCAATTACTCTAATGGACAGGGCTGCCTGACTTCTAAAGGAGGTTTCATAATTGCATTCAAATGGGTTCTTTCAAAATAGGGGTGGGACGAGGCACTTGAATGCCAGCCTGGAGGAGCAGGGGACATAGGGACACTGAGCACAAAGAAGCAGTTAGCCCGCTGTCACCCATAAGCCCCAGCCCCCCAACCACCTGGGCTGGGTGCTCAGATGCAGCCTGGGCAGACTCCATCTCCACCAGGGTGGTGCTTACAAATAGAGCTCTGCACTGCTCTGAGTCTTGGTAAATAAACACACAGCTGACAAACCTTATAGCCCAAGCATCTAAGCACATTCAGGCTACCAGGGCCTCAGTGAAATGGCCAGGCACGCAAGGAATCTGCAGCCACAGGCTGTGGAGAAGGTGAAGAAAACCATCCCTGTTGATGTTTTTCCAAATCACACATTTAAGTGAAAATAAGTCAATGTTGTCTTTTTTCCAATCTCAACAGGGAGTTGAAGCTTTTTTGGCTGGGCTTGTGGTATTTACTGTGCTCAGAAAATTTTACCTCCAGAGTCATAATTTTACAATGACAGAAGCTCCATAAAAAAAAAATTGGACAAGGCAAAAAAATATTAGTAGAATTATCCCTAAGAAAAATTGAGCTGTTCCACTATAAAATGGCAATCTACCTGTTGGGAAGATGAAATGCACTTATACCACCGAGTCCAGGACCTGCCACAGGAAAAGAAGCTGAAAAGATTTTGTTCTCCTCCCTTGAGAAAACATAGGGTCGGGGCAGGGGTCATCTCTCTGAGTCTGATGGCTTCTGGGGCAGTCAGGGTTCCTTGGCTAATGTGGAATTAGGGATTTGTTGCACAGACTAGATCTTGGGCAGTCAAGAGCTTGTGGAGAATTCTAGAAAGGCCCTGGCTTCAGGTCTAAGGGTGAAGCCTAAGATCAGTCGGGTGGACTCTCTGGAAGCCAGGCTCGACATGAAGAGGGAACCCAGGAGAGCAGACTGGAGCCCGAGGTCTTTCTCATCTGCCTAACTGTTTTGACACAGGTGGCTTCAGAAGAGGCTGTGCCTTCTGCACAGAGCTGCATCCTGTATCCCAAGATGTAGAGAAGCTGAAAGAGGAGACGGATGTCACTAGAGGAGCTGAGGGCTGGCACTGCCCTCTCCCAACAGGTGAGTCTGCAGGAGATGACAGTCCCAGGGGAGGTGTTCCCTGTGTTATGGTTCAGATCTAAAATGATCCCCAAAGCCTCATATGTTTGGAAAGTGATTTGATTATGGGGCACTATAGCTGAATTGCTATTGGAAGGTAGACTCTGGTGGGAAGAAAAGGCCACTGGGGGTGTGGCCTGGAAGGGCCTCTCTCCTCCCCAGCTCCTCCCTTCACTCTTTGCTTCCTGGCCTCATGCTGTTTGCAGCTCTCTGCACCCAGGCCCTTCTGCCATGCCACCCTGCGCCCTGGCCTTGGAGCCAGCTGACTATGGAATAAAAACATGAATCAAAATCAACCTCTTCTCCTTTATGTTGTGGGTGTTCAGTGCTGTCTTATGTCTACCCCAGCCATAAGAAAGTAAATAAACACACCTTCTTCCTGCCACTCAGCTTAGGCTGGAACTGCTGTGGGAGAAGGAAATGTAGACTCACCTAAGCCAAGTGGCAGGAACCATCATGACTTCCTGCACTGTGGGTGATGCTCCAGCCTTTGGGGACTGTGTAAGATCCAAACCACAGCAGTACCTGAAGGGTAAAGTGGAATATACTTGTACCCTCATTCTCTCTTCTTTCATTTGTACTCATTTTCCTTTTTTTATTAATTTTATTGGTATATTTTAGGTATACAATATAATGACATTCATCATTGGAGATTTGTACCTTTACATAATATATCTTGATTCTTATTTTTTCCCCATCCCCTTGCCCTCCCTTCAACCCCTCTATCCCTCCCTATTTACAAAGACTTTGTTTCTATTTTTTCATTTTCTCATGTTAATTCCATTCCCTTCTTTCCTTTCCCCTACCCCTCCCACTTTCCCTTCCCCTTCGCCCCTTTTCTTCCTATTTCACATTATCTATTATACCTTTTGATTAAACTCTGTGGAACTTCATGTTTATCTTGCACAAAAAAAAATACACTAAAAAATAAATGCACAGGTTCATCCATGTGATCACAAATGAAACAATTCCTTTCTTTTTTAAGACTGAGTAGTACTCCATTGTGCACATATGCCCCATTTTCTTTTTTCATTTATCAGATGATAGACTCCAAGGTTACTTTCCTACCTTAGAGAAATAAATAATTTACACAATTTCTAAATTAAAATGGTGATAATTTTTAGATATTAAAAATATAACGGGAAAGGAAAGGAGGGAAAGGAAAAACTATGAGAAAAGAAAAAAATGGAAACAAAGTCTATGTAAATAGGGAAGGGTGGAGGGGGTGAAGGGCACACAGGCAATGGGGAAAAAATAAGAACCAAGATATATCATGTACGGGTACAAACACGCAATGATAAATGTAAATGTATTGTATACCTAAACTGTACCAATAAAAGAAGTTAAGGAAAAAGAATATATATGCCTGGTGCTGAAAGCCATAGTCATAGCATATACTGGTTGAATAAGAAGCACTGTGGCCTGGGTGTGGCTGACACACATGTCCAAGAGACACAACACGTAGGGACAAGGTTGCCCTTCCCTGGACTAGGTTCACAGAGCAAACCCTGGGGAGTGGCCTGTGAACATACCACCCCATCACTGCCATGCATTATTCTGATCATGATGCTGAGACACTTAATTTTGTTTGTCCTTGTCTGCAACTTTAGCATCAGAAAAACCACTTTTTACAGTACATTTACTTAGTGTGTTTTGGGACAGAGCCTCAGGGGTGCTGGGCAGTGGGGGATGACCTGAAGGGGGAGGGGCACCTTGAATGCAAAGTGCAAAACCATGCACCATGCAATGAGCTCACCCTGACAGCCAGCCCCTGGATCCAGAGACAGGCCCCTCCTGGCTCTGTCTTCAAGGAGTTAGTCATAGTCAGTCAGAGATAGAGAAGTCTGAGGAGGCTGAAAGTGTGTGACTTTGTCCTCAAGAACTATTTATGCTGTGTTCATTTTTATCACCAAGTACAAATGTAATCAGGTGGCCTCAAATTATTATGGATAATTTTACATAGCAGAAGTACAGACAGTAAAAGGACTCTCAGAAGTCAAAATCAACTCAGAAGAGTCATAAACCATAAGAAAATCCCTGGGTAGATGGATGAATCCATGAAGGACAGAGGGCCACAAAGTCTAGATGACAGAATGCAGGCAATGAGTGTGAGATAGCTAACCTTTCATCCCATCAGATGCTTGAAAACTTTCACAATAAAGTCCTCATAGTGATAATACTAGAGTTTTAGTCACTACCTTGGGGAAAAATTTAATTGGATGAAAGCTAATTTTAAAGCAATCAGCTTGGTTTTAAACACATTGATTTTATAACTACAATGCATCTGAATACTTTTTAAATGAAAATCATCATCAGTCCTGACAAAATGCAAAGACTATGGTGTGCTGTCCCCTCCTTGTCCTCTGAGGAACTTCAGTGCCACTAAGCATCAGACTGTCACCACAGACTGTCACCATACAGCTGCAGGGCTTGTCCTCCCAACCAGCCCATGGGACAGTACCCTGGCCTCTCTGCAGCACCTAGACAGTCACACAGTCGCCAGGAGCCTGATGGGAAGATAAAGCCATGGGTCCTTCCAAAAGCATGCCTCACACAGAAGCCTGGTCAGTGCTTCTACTGGAAAAGGAATTCACAGCAAGTGTGTCAACGGGCACCACAGGAAGTCACCATCAGCCCTGTATCCTGTGTCTCTCATTCTGCCCTTTTAAAGAATGTCTGGTAAAGTGGGCAACAGGTTCTCGCTTGTCCTTAGGCATAGGTTTTCCACCCTTGGGCTCCAGATGAGGTGGTCACAGGGGCACTGCCCTGGCTTGAACCATCCTGTGATGTCCTCTCCTGACCACACCTCTCCAGAGTGCCCACGTGTGCTGAGAAATGAAGATGATGAGTTGAAAAGGTTAAAAGCAGAAGTACTGGTGACCATACAGGGACTCTTCCCAGAGCATTCCCAGCCTCCTTGGTGCAGCCAGGCATGTCCTGCAGAGGCCAGGACCTAGGCAGGGCATGGGTTTCTGGGTAGCCACATCATCAGGGCCTCCCAGAAATCAGGACAGGAGGTGATGCTGAGTATCTTCTATGTGCTAAGTCCTTGGAAATGTTTCCTCATTTATTTCTCACAGGAGAGCTCCACAAAAGGTACTGTTCACCCACTTAAGAGATGGCATTACTGAGGTCCAAGTGACAGCCAGTCGTCCTCTCAGTAGGTGGAGAAAACAGAATTGAAGCTCAGTTTTTCTTGAATCCAAAGCTCTAACCCTTTCAGCAAAATTAGCCAGAGGATTTCCAGGTTAAATGAAACTTGAGGCTCCTAGGGCAGTGAAGCTGAGCTGGTCCCAGCACCTGGAAGGAAGCTCCCCTGCTGCCATTCCTGGCTCCTAGGGCCAAGAAGGTGAGCTGGTCCCATCACTGGAAAGGAAGCTCCCCGCCTCCATCCCAGGCTCCTAGGGCAGTGAAGCTCAGCCAGTCCCAGCACCCAGAAGGAAGCTCCCTGCCTCCATCCCAGGCTCCTAGGGCAGTGAAGCTCAGCTGGTCCCAGCACCCAGAAGGAAGCTCCCCGCCTCCATCCCAGGCTCCTAGGGCAGTGAAGCTCAGCTGGTCCCAGCACCCAGAAGGAAGCTTCCCTTCTGCCATCCCAAGCTCCTAGGGCACAGAAGGTGAGCCACATGGGTGCCAGAAGAACCACCCCCCCCATGGAAATGAGAAGACACATAAACAAGCCTCAAAAACAGACTTCCAGATCACCTACAGTAACCCCAATGGGAAACGAGATGGAACACTCTGATACTCAACCACCTGGACTCTCTGAACTGGCAACAAAAGAGGATCTGGGAAAAGTGAAATCAGAA
>NW_004624741.1:22001629-22034480 GCF_000247695.1 Heterocephalus glaber | reverse complement strand
TTTTATACCTAAAATGTACCAATAAAGTTAATGGAGGAAAAAAGAAAAACATGAGCAAAATGTCTGCGCAGACACTATACAAAAGAAAACATAGAAATGTCCAAAAACACATAAAAATAATTTGATATCAGTGGTCATCAGGAAAATACAAATTATACTGCATGAGATATTAGTATACACCCTCTAAAATAGAGAAAATAAAAAAGATGAAAATTACTTAGTACAACTGAGGTATGGAGTAACTAATTGTTCACTCCTTGCTGGTGGGAGAGGCATGTGGGGGCAATAAGTTGGAAAGGAGTTTGGCAAATTTTTAGAAACATACCTAGGAATCCTCTTCCTGAATATTTATCAAAGAAGAATGAAAATACATGGACAAAAAGACTTTAAATATACACAGAAATGTTACACATGCCAGTCCCAAACTGGGAACTACTCAAATGTTTAGCAACCTTGGAATTGATAAATAATGATTTGTTCATACAATGCAATGTTATCCAGTAATAAAATGAATATTGAATGAAAGAAGCCAGACATCAAGTAATCCATAATGAATTAGCCACGAATATAAACCTCTGTGTCCAGAAAACTACTATGAGTTGTTAGAAATCATAACAGTGGTCAGGACAGAAGGGGAAGTAAGACATGGAGACAGGGAGAGTGCCAATTCCAGGTGCCAATTTTGTTCCACTGTGTGAGCTACTTAGAGGCAACACAGATGCTTTGCTGTGTGGAACCCACTGAGCTACCCACTCCAGAGGTGTGTTTTTTTTCATGTGTATTTGACTTTGATAAAGTCGTTTACATTATAGGTACTTCTGGTGACCCCCACAGAAGCGGGGTGCAGACACAATGGGGATCAGGGCACTTATGAAGTCTCAGTGTCCACCACCAAGACTCCTACCAGCTGCAGAGGGAAGAGCAGAACTTCACAGTACAGGGGCTCAATGGTACCCTCTCCCCATGGGATTACAGCTCACATGTGTACCAGTTTCCAGGGCTGCTGTCACAGCCCACCACAGACCAGGTGTTGTAAACAGCAGAACTGTGTTTCTCACAGATCTGAGTTGGCCATCCATGGTCAGGGTGCCAGGAAGGCTAGTTCCTCTGGGGCCCAGGGAAGGACCTGCTCTTCTAGGCCACTTCCCTGGGCTTGTCAATGGCCTTGCTGTCCTTATACCTTCACACCATCTTCACTTTGTGCAGCTGTCCAAACTTCTTAAAATGACACAATTGTACTGGAGTAGGCCCACCCTGTGACTTCATTCTAGCTTAAACACCTCCGCAAAGACCTGGCCTCCAAACACTGTACATTCTGAGGTACTGGGGACTAGCACTTGGGCATATAGGTCTGGGGGTACATCTTGGGTCCCTCAACTGCTTCTTGGCTTGGGCTCAAATCCTAGTCCCAGGTGAACTTTGAGAAGTGCCATCCCTTACTGGAATGTTACTGGTGCTACATCAACTTAACTAGCATAAAAACAAAATCATGGCATAAAGATAAGTTTCCCTTAACCCTATTCTCCCTTCTTTCATCTCTAAAATATGTTACTGTCATATGGAACCCAAAATTAAATGACTGACAGAGACCTCCCCTTCTGGGATGAACATTTGGGTACCATGCAGATTCCAGGTGTCACCCTCCCCATGAGAGCACTGCTCAAACCTGGCACTTGGTTCCTCTGTCATTTATCTGCCCAGGAATTACTGAGGGTCCTGCATGCACCAGGCACAGTACCACAAGCCCCATGAACAAAAAGAGAAATGAGACATTGCAAGTGTCTATGGAAAGGTATCGAAGGTGAACATTTCCCCCACATTTTAAAGATTACTATTAAAAATAGAAATTCTTTGGGATTAAAATCTTGTGTGCTGCATTGGTTTCCTGGGGTTGCCACCAGAAATGACTATAAACTGAGTGGCTTGAAACAACAAGAAGAAGGTTCCAATGCTCCAGTTCCAGAGATTGGAAGCCTAGGTGCCAGGAGCCGGGGCTCCTGGGCCACTCTTGGTAGAGCCAAGCTGGCCTCATCCCAGCTCTGGGGTGGCCTGGGTCCCCACACTCCTTGGCCTCTAGCTGCATCACCCCATCTCTTCTCTATCATGATGTGATATCCTCTGTATCTCTGTCATCATCGGGGGGACCTTTTCTTAGAAGGACGCTAGTGACATTGATTGGGCTCACTCTCACGATTTCATCTTTACTCCATTACATCTGCGAAGATCCCTCTCCAACCTGATCACACACAGCAGTAATAGGGCCAAGACTTCACACATCTTCTCAGGTGATGCATTTCACCCCACATGCACACTTCAGCAGATGAAATTGACCATCTCCTCTAGGGATTTGTTCCCAAATGAGAAGAAAAACAACTATTTAGATTCATCTTCCTTAAAAAGAGAAATGAGGTCCTGCACAATGTAAAGGGCACCTCTTCTGGCCTGTGCAGGAAATATTTAATTGCAGGACAGGCTGAGTCTCTCTTATCTGAAATGCTTAGAACAGAGAATTCCTGTTTCAGAGGTCTTTGAATTTGGGTGTTTGTGCATAGACTTTATCAGTTGAGCATCCATAATCCAACAATCTGAAATCCCAAAGGCTCTAAAATCTAAAACTTTTTGAGTGCCATATCAAATGCTCAATGCATGTCAGGTTTCAGAGCATTTTGGATTCCAGATTTCAGATTAGGCATGCTCAACCTGTCCTGGCTCAGAGATGTGGACTGAAAGGGTCACCTCACATGTGGAATCCGAGGCTAATACATCTCAGGGGTGAAGCCCTTGCCTAGGAAATTATAGAAATATTCATAACTATGCTTTGGGCTGGGAAAGAGGGGTTTGAGAGGAAAGAGGAGGAGAAAATACCCAACTGATAAGCTTCATGACCCCCTATCCTCTATCCACATAGGGCTTCTGCAGAAAAAATCCACTTAGAAAACAAAACAAAACAAAAAAATCCCCAATTTAAAGTATTTGGAAAACCAATGGTTGAGGTTTCTGGAAAAGTTTTAAATATAGCTGAGTGGATTTCTTTCCTGCTGTGATACCTTTCTTCTCTCTGTCGTTTTAATAATACTAGAGTAGTCAACTTACTCTCCAATTTAAATTGTATTTTCCATTTCATTGTTTCACTGCGCCTGTGCTAATAAAATGCTATTGACTAGGGTTTTACTGCTGCTCAAAATGTTTCAGTAGTGGAAATTGATCTATTTTTTCTCAGTTTTTCTGAGACAAACCCAAAGATAATTCTCCTTGAAAAAATAATTTCCTCTTGAAATTTAAATTCCAGTACTGATTAAAGTTTTTATCACTGATTTTAATTTTTTAGATTCACTTTTTTGTTCTGATCTTGAATGTTGTATTTTCAGTAAACTTTAGACCTCTAGATAATTTCCTGTCTCAAGGAAAGAAAATTATGTTAGTAAAGCCAAGTGTGGTGGTGCACACCTATAATCCCAGCACTCGGGAAGCTGAGACAGGATTGCTCTGAGTTCGAGACCAGCCTAGGCTACATAGTGAGTTCAAGGCCAGCCTGCAATACATAGTGAGGCTCTGTCTCCAAAAACTTGAAGAAAGAAAGAAAGAAAAGAAGAAATAAAGGAAGACTGGAAGGAGGGAGGAAGGAAGGGAAGGAGGGAGAGAAAATCATGTTAAAAATTATTTCCTACATTCTTCTCACCATACCACTGCACATTTTTGTTTTCTTTTATTATCTCACTATTTTTATACCTTCCTCACTTTATACTTTTACTCTTTTCTCCTAATGTACTTACATATCTTGACTTTTTAATTTTTTTGTATTAAAACCTTCTTTATTCCTAATTTCATAGTCCCACATCTTATACTTGAGTGGTTCTACATGACGTTTTTGTTCTTACTCCTTTTACACTTTCAGTAGAAATGAAAATAAGTACCTGAGTGTGCTTCTGCCTGCCTGTAATCTCAGCTACTCAGGAGGGTGAGGCAGGAAGATCACAAGTTCCAAATCAGCATAGACAAATTAGCAAGATCTTGTATCAAAACTAAAATTTAAAAGGGCTGGGGATGTAGCTCAATGGTAGAGGCCCTGACTACCATGCAGAGGCCCTGGGTTCAATCCCCAGTACCTCAAAAGATATGTAGTATTTGCACTTCATCCTATTAAATAGGCATGATCTTTACTAGAAATTTTTCAAATTACAGATATAATTTTTTAACTTCTAAACCACCATGTTGAGCAGCATTTTCAACAATTTAATGCATATATTTCCAAATCATTGCTAGCTTGTGTAAATGGTTCCTTTATTTAAAAAAACAGTATAAATAGTTTAAAGAGAAAAATAAAAGAGAGTTGATAGAAAATAGGGAGGTGGATCTCTTGCAAGTTGGAAAATGATCTAGAGAACATTGATCTAGAGATATAGTGATCTAGAGAAAGTGATCTAGAGGTGGAGGGAAGGGGAAGAGAATAAAAAGAATGAAAATGTGTTATGTGCATGTGCCAGCTCTCCACAAGGAATGTGATTGTTATGTACTGCAAACATGGGCTAATAAAAATTAAAGATAAATAAAAATATTAACAAACATAAACTGACATTCGCAGGTTTCTAAGTGAGCCTGTGGGAAATTCCATGGAGGAATCCATCCCTGACCAGGGGTGCAGGGTAGGGACACAGTGTTGTGCCGCACCCCCAGACACCTCTCACATATCCTCTCCATGGATGGGGACAGAGCTGTCACCAGGGTCACCCTGAGCTGTCACCTGTGCTCCAAGGTCGCCCACCATCCCATCCCATGGTTCCCTGAGGTCCCCAAACTGTCTCTGCAGACCTTGCTCCCACCCATTTTTCCTCCCTCCATGGATCACCAAGCTCCTCCACCCCGGCCCCCAGTATCATTCAGAATCTGGGGGTTCCAAGAAGAAAAGAAGAATGGTGGGCTACGTTATTTCTTTCACCTTTCTTTGATTACTATTTAAGAATACCATTTTCCCCCTTACTGAACCTTTGTTCTTACCCTTTGTCACACAGAAATCCTATTTCACATAGCAATATTCTAATACCAGTGATCATCTTTCTTCTAGTGATTCGTAAGAAGTTTGTTTTTTCCTAATCATCAATTAATTTTATTTATTTTTTCAATTGATCCAAATTTATACAAATTTTTGTCATGACTTTTTACTGGCACATAATAATTGCACTTGTTTATGGAGTCTAGTGGGATGGTTTGATGCTTGTTCACATTACCTAGTCAAGGTAATTAGCATTTGCATCTCCCTAAACATTGATTATGTATTTGTTGAGAATCTTTGAACCCCTGTGTTCCACACTTGGCAGGAGCTTCTTAGATTATCTTCTTAGTTGTACTCTTCATTTTCTAATTATACGTCTAATACTTTTAAACTAACTGAAGTTTTGGGTTGAAGGAAGTCAAATCACTGGTCTTTTCCTTTGTGTCTCATGTTTTGAACATCATATGGAGAAAGTCCTTCCTCCCCCTAGAATTTAATGAATATTCACTAGAAGGAAAAGGTGTTTAAACTGGCTTGAAAAAGAAATTTTTCTAATAGCCAGTAATGGAAAACAACACTCTTAGTCTCAACCCAGAAAGAATGGCCATCTCAAGAAATCAAATAATACCAAATGCTGATAAGGTTTCGGGGGAAAAGGAATGCTTCTACATTGTTGGTGGGGATGTAAACTAGTACAACCACTATGGAAATCAGTGTGGAGATTCCTCAAAATTAAAACTAGAAATTCCATTTGATCTAGATATTCCCCTTCTAGGTATCTTCCCAAAAGAGTTAAAGACATCATATTACAGTGATGCATGTGTATCTATATTTATAGCAGCACACTTCATAATAGCTAAATCTTGGAAGCAGCCTATATGTCCATCAACAGATGAATGGATAAAGAAAATGTATTTTTACACAATGGAGTACTACCCTGTTATAAAGAAAAGTAAACTTGGCCAGGTATTTAGCTCAGTGCTTTTGCCGCCTGCTGAGCAAGTGCAAGGACCCAAGTTCAATCCCGGGTGCCAAAAAAGAAAGAAAAATAAACTTGAGTTGTTTGCATGCATCTTGAGGTCATAACATTAAGTGAAATAAATCAGACAAACAAGTTTACATATTGCATAATTTCTCTTACATGAGAAACCCAAAGTATAAATAAAGAGTAAAATAAAGGATAGATAATAGGAAGTAGAGAGACCTTTTTCAAATGGGAATGGGAACCAGAAATGGAGGAGGCAGCAAAGGAAGAGTAAAAGGAATTTTAAAAGAGACAGTCAAAGAGAAAAATTGGAAATAGAGCTTTTACAAATGGAAAGGGGATCAAGAGTTGGAGGGAGCAGGAAGGGATAAGAGGAGAAGGGGATGAAAACGATTTGAGATACGTCATGTACATGCACCAATGCCACACAAGGAATGTAAACACTATGAACTGCAAACATGTACTAACAAAAATGAAGAAAGAAAAGAAAAAATAAGAAATTGTCCATATAAATTTGAAAAACTCTGATATAATCTTACATGTTCCAGCCAGGGCTTTTTGAAAATCTTATTTTGTCAAGGTAGAAAGTCAAAGCCAACCACCATGGCATCCAGAATATTCTGCACTCTGCTCCTGTAGACTCTGAAGTCATAGTCACTGCCACTCACCAAGCAAGTGTCCCATGAAGTCTTCTCTGGCACTGTCTTGACTTTTATGCCATCTAAAATGATTCTTCCAGGACCAGGACCATCAGTGTCATGGGTGAGGCCCAGGGCAGAAAGGGAGGAGCAGTGTTCAAAAGTTACTAAGGATCTCAAGAGGACAACAACAGTGTCAAACCAGGCAGAAGGAGCTTCTGAACATGGGACTGTGTCCGTGAAGCCAACTACCCAGGGCACACACCAGGTGCCATTGTGAGATGAGGCTCCTTTAAAACCATGTGGGACTGTGTGGTCCCCAAGTGGTGCTGTTGGGGGATGAGGGAGCTTTTGGGAGGTGGTGCTCATGAGAGGTCCTTAGGTCATCAGGGCTGTCCTCCAAGGGCTTCTGGGATCTGGGTCTCTTTCTCTTTCCCATCTCACTCCCTGGCTGGTGGTATGGGCAGGTTTGCCCTGTTGTGGGGCCCCACCATGATGTCCTGCCCCACCACAGACCCCAAACAACAGCACCAATCAGTTATGGACTGGGACCTCCAAAACTGTGAGCCAAATTAACATTTTCTCTTTATAATTTGACTACTCAGGTATTTTGTCTCAGTGGCAGAAAGCTGACTGGTGCAGCAAATCTGACAGACCAACACTTTTGAACTGTTAGTTCAATCACATCAAGTAGTCCACAACTGTTTCATGAGTTTTTCACTTAATAAATTGCTAAAAGGTTGTGATAGAATTCTTTTTGACTCAACTAAATCCATTAAGATGGGGGAGGGGGGAGTGCAGACATTATGAGACTAAGGGATCTGCAGACAAAGTGGGGCAATATCCAAAGTGAAGACCTGAGAGCTGCAATCTTCAGAGAGCTCAGAAATTTATTTCCAGTGAAGCAATAACTGCAAAGCCCTGGGCCCAGGTGCTTACAGGAAGCCCTTGGAGCAGCCCTGGGGCTGCACTCACAGACCCATTTCAGAGGCAGAACCTGAGGCTTGGGGGAAATTAAGAAGTTCCCAGGCCACATACCGGGCTTCTGAACCAGGGCTGAGCCCAGACCTCACTTTCAGCCTCCCTGACGCAGATCCCAGGAACACAGGCCCTCCCCGGGCAAACACAAAGAGGGTGGGGACAGGCTCCTAGGTCCTTGCACTCCCTTCAGAGGGCCTGGGCTTGTAGAAGACCCAGAGCTCCTGCATGGCTCTCAGCCTGTACAGCTGGGTTTCAGGGCTGAGGCCAAGCTGCTCTGTTTTTGTCTAAAGATGAGGAATTTTTTCCCTCCTCTGTGTAAACAGCAGGTTGTTTTCTGAGTCCTTAATTGAATGCCAAGCTTCAACTTAAAAAAAAATCAGTCTTGCATAAAACATTAAAGATTCAGCAAATGAGTCTCAAAAACAGAAGCAGCCAGTTAGCATGCTCATGAGCAGCATTTTAGGTGCCTACTTAAACCTCACCCTCACCCAATAGCACTTAAAAGCTGGTGGTTCTGGGCTTCTGCAGTAGAGTCTCTGCTTTGATTATACTAAAAACAAAGCTAAACTGATGTGTTCAGAGCTCTAAGTATAACTTCTCTGGTTTCACAGCTGCCTGTATACCCACAGCAAGGCAGAAAGTAAAAATCAAGTTATCTCCATTATTGAAGCCAAAATCAGAGACACACACATCCATATAAATATAACTGTATATATGAATAATATATGTACATATGAATAACTTCCTCAGTCTACTAGTTTGCCTTCCGCTTATACAGCTTCAAACAAACCTCAGTTTCTGGGTCCCTCCAGCATGCAGACGATGGGATAGGAGTTTGCAAAAGTCATTGGTTGAAAGACGGGGTATAGCTCAGTTGTAGAGCACTTGCCTTGGGTTGGATCCCCAACATTGAAAACAATATACATGTATATTCAATCTTCTCACTCACATCTAATTTGATGATTATTTGGAAATGCCCCAATCCCATATCTAATGGATATTAGCCATCTATTACCTCTTTAAAAGCCATAATACTCATTTTGAATGCTTTACAGCTATGAGGGCATAAGAGCATGGGAATTTTATTTTCATCTGAGAGAATCATGAGTTGAAAGGTTCTACACTGATAAAAACAGATGGAAGTTAAGTAGACTATTTATTATGTTCATTTGCATTAAACTCTCAGAAGAAGCCTGTGCTGCACTACTTTCCTTACCGCTGCTACAGCAACTGGTAATATCACCGCCCACTTTAGAGCTTGCAAAAAATATCTCCCTAATTTATTTTTATCTAACTAAATGAAACGAAATTCCCGCAGCCCAAATTTCCTCTGAGACTGTCTGTAATCTGGATGGTTCTCCAAGGCTGCATTACCATGACAATTCACAAGGAACCGCTGCCTCCCTCCTTGCCTGAACTGCTAGACCAGTTTTTGGTTACAAGCACAAGGCAGATACAAATGTTATTTTACATTCTTAACAGAATCTGCTCCATGTGGACCTGAATCTGCTTCCCTTGCATGTTTTCCCCACGCCATCCTTTTCTACCTCAATATAAATATGATCGTGACACCTCAATGGTTTGCCTGGACTATGCGGAGCCCAGATGTAAGAGGACAGAGTGCTGAGCATAGCAACCTGGAAGTGCACACAGGAAGGAATGAGTCTGGCCATAAACCGCGGAATACACTTAAATATAGAAATTCCAACTGCAGGTGCCACCCAGGAACTTCTTTTAGGAAAACTCCATTTTGGGGCAATATTAGCCATTACCCAATGGTTCAAATGACTGAGGCAGGAAGATCGCAAATTTGAACCTAG
This sequence comes from Heterocephalus glaber, assembly GCF_000247695.1. The sequence goes on along the minus strand of NW_004624741.1, from coordinate 22,025,066 downwards.
CCTGTGCAACTTAGCAAGACCCTGTGTCGAAATAAAAAATATAAGTCAGGGATGGTGGCACACACTTGTAACCCCAAGTACTTGGGAGGCTGAGGCAGAAGGATCACAAGTTTGAGCCCAGCCTGGGCAATATAGAAGCTTAGTGAGACCATGTCTCAAAATTAAAAAATTTAAAAATGGCTCAATGTGACGGTATTGGGTTCAATTCCCAGTACTGAAAACATTGCCATCATAGGATGAAGCCTCCCCAGTTTCGACTATGCTAGGTACCTTTGATTATTTTCAGAGTCTAAATACGAACTGAAAACACATTGTAGCCAGCACATTTTCTTTTACTTTTTAAATTCATGCATATTATCTGAGAAATGAAATCCACATGCCTATAAAAATTCATTTACACTTTGCACTTCAGAATGTGTGACAGTCCTTTTATAAATCTTCTAATGTCTTTATTTACTTTTTGAAGCATCCGGTTGCTGAGAGTAAACTCCAAATAATTTGGAATCAGAACCAAACTGCCATATTCCATTAATACGAGCCTCACACATGACTGATAAGACTGCAGACATGTGGGACACACTTGTGGGCAAACTCTGGAGCAAGAAAGCACAGCTAAAGCAGGACAGAGACCCCATGGCAGCTTGTGAATATTTCAGGAGCTGGTTGGTTTGCTTTTGGGATGCTAGGGATCTGACCAGGGCCTGGCATGTGCTAACCAAGTGCTCTACCACTTAGCTATATCTCCAGCCTGCTTGAATGTCTTTATAATATAGAATTCTACAACTACCTTTTACATTGTGTGATGTCTCAGATTTGGGGTGTGTGTGCATGCATGCATGTGCATGCTTGCATGTGTGTTTAAGGCTTTGACATTTATGGGCAACTGCAAAAGACTGGGTATTTCCTCTCTTGATGGCCCTAAAAGTATGATCCAGTCTTTCACAGAGGAAGATTTCATATATAACTCCTCCTGCAGGTACTGAGCTAAAGGCTCTGTGCTATCTCTCAGTGTCCCCAGCATCAGGGATGGTGTCAGGGACAGGGTGGCTAGGTTTTAACAAGTCATTGACTCAGTGAAGATAGCAAGATCCCAGCCAAAGCCCAACATGGCTCCCTCTAATCAGAACACTTGAGGCTGAACCACTCCCAACAGCAGCTTCGGGTCTGTTGACATGACCCTAAGCATGGTTACATAAAATGGGTCTAAGCGGACCTGCCACACACAGTCTACTTCCACCCAGTAGTGGTTGCCACCTGCTGGCCTTCAGTCCTCATGGGTCTAGCCATAAAATCATCACATCATCTTTAGGTCTGCTCAGTGTCCTGAGGCTGTTGGAACAGATCCATAGCTGCCGGGACACTACAGACTGTCCCAGGACTAGCATCCTGAGGGGCTCTGGATCATTCTGAAATCTAACATATAGCACTTACAGTCTTCAGAGTAGTGACACAAGTTAGGTCACCAGTAAGTATGGTTTACAAAGAAGCAAATGACAGTAATGGTAGCTATGCTAATAAGAGCTGAGGGTGACCCGATGGGAGTGCCTATTCTTTACATGTATTCCCACATTTAATCCTCACAACAGCCCAGAGAGGGAGGCACAATTCCCATTAAGCAGATGAAAAGACTAAGGCTGAACATTTTGTCTAAAACTACCAAAAATGATACAATTGATGAATGGTAAAACTAAGACTCGAACCTGGCCAGTTCTGCCAACTTTAGGCCCTGTGGTCACCTTCTTCTGTCCCACATAGCTTCCAGCAGGGCCAGTGCCCCCGCTCAGAGGTCTTAGTCTAATACCTGCAGAAGAACACACATGAGGTGTGAGAGAGGCTCTTTTTCTCTTTAATCTGAGCAGTACAACCTCTTCACCCTCCTGGTCATGAGCTTTCTGGGTCTGCTCCTAAAATAACAGAAAAGTGAGGAGATGCTTATTCACCGGCTGTTTGCTGTAATCTATTGTCCCTTACAGAAAGATACTGAATTGTGACTTTAAATGATTATAGATGTCCAAGCAATTGCTAAGAAGGGACAAGTTTCTTAAAATTGGAGAGCCTTGTGCCAAAATCCATCAAAAATATCAAATTTTTACCAATATAGATGAAACTGATTTCAATTTCAAAACTGGCAGTTTAGATCAGGTTGCTTTTAAGACTCAAATTGTTCATTCTGCATTCAAAGAATTGAATCTATGTATATATTAGAGTCAAAGTTAGCAGTGAAGTTTATCTCTGAGTTGCTATTGACATCTAAACTAATTTATTTGATGATTCCCAGATGGATGAGCTGAGAAGATTCTTTATTTCACCACAGGTCCAAGCATCTGGTTATCAATACTAATAGTAATAATATCTACAGCCACAAAAGACCAGCCCTGGTCAAAGAAGATGTTCACAGCTGGAAAAGTTATCGCTTTTCAAGGATGATGGATCTCTTTGTATTCAGCATTATCTTTTTTATCTTCATGAACAATATGTGCTCCCCCTGGTGGCCACAGCGATGCCTTTGGCTCAAGCGAATTTGAGCACAACTCATTTGTTCCATTATCTTTTTTCTTTATGTTTCACAAATTTCCGATGCCAATTCTACTTTCCAAAAAGTTAATTTCTTTCAGTTCATTCAAACCCCTTGTTTATTTTGTATCCAAGAGATTCATTGTTAAATCAAAACCATTTAGTTACCTAAAAATTTTTCTTTTATTGTTTGTTGTTTTGAATAAAAGAAAATCTTACAAAGCTTTAAGCCACACCCACCAGCGAAGGGCAGAAACTCTTGAAATTTAAAATCGTGTAGTAGATATAAAAAAAGACACTGGAAGTGATCCATCGAGTCAATATAGCTCACCAGCAAAAAAGGAAATAAAATGTTACAGGATGGAAATGTAATATAATAGCTGAATGAACACTTGATCGGCTTATTTCATCCTTCACAAGAAAAAGGGAGAGTATAGGCAAGCCAGGTGGTTAAATTGTAATACAGTCGAAATTCTATCACCCGTGAAAACTGTCATTGGGATTCCACTTTTGGATTTGGCTGCCACAGAAACAGATGTGTGACTCAATGAGAATCACAGGCTACATCTCCTGAAGCAAAACTCCTTACAATGAAACAGGGGTTTCAACTGGTTTCAACTCCAAAAGAGGGACCAGACTCAATTGACTATAATTGTTCCAACTGTTTAGAATTCCCAAGTTGGACTGGGGCTAAACGCGTGGTTCTCATTTTATAGCCTTGAAAAAGAAGACAGTGGGATTCCTCCATGTTCTGCCCTTAAAAAAGAAAAAAAATTCCAAAAACAGAGGGGAAAGATTTTAAGTTGAATTACAAAAGTTGGCCAGAAATCTCTCAGCCACAGGACATTTCTTGAGTGAGGGAGGGTATAGTTCAGACAGAAAGGTCAAGGTGAAGCCCAAATACCATTTTGTGCATAATTCTTGCCCATTACAAGAAAAGAATCAAATGTTTCTCATTACGTGAGCCACTGAGCTCCTTAGGCACATTCTAGCCAGAGCCTCCATTCGCATCCTCTGGCATAATGCAGAGCAGGTAGAGTTTCTTCTAAAAGGAAAGCCAGGCAGGGTAATTCAAGCAAGGGAAGCTGATGACAGAAATGTGCACTGTGCTTTGCCAGGACCACAGCTCAATTAAACAAATCCCGATCTCCTTACTGGGGGAGACCAGAGACAAGCAAGCCGGGAAACACAGCTGTCAGGGAATGGGTCACCTGTCAGGAGGTTAATTCCACAGGGATTTCCGTGAATCTGGGGTGGTAAAAGGAATGCTTTGCCAATATTGCACATTTCAAATCAACTGTATCCACAGTTCTCCAATGTTCCTCTTCATTCCTCTGCCCTCACCTCTCTCCTAGTTCAAAGACAGGAAAACTGCCTTCCCCAGCCTCTTGTAGCTTCCAATCTTCAGTGATCTGTAGCAAAGGTCAGGAGAGGCAGGTATGATGGCATTACCCTCTAATCTCAGCTACTCAAGAGGCTGAGGCACAAGACTGCAAGCTCAAAGCCAGCCTAAACAACTTAGCAAGATCCTGTCTCAAAATAAAAATAAAAAGGGCTTGGTATGTAGCTCAGAGTGAAGGCCCTGGGTTGATGCCCAGTACTGCTAAAAAGAAATAAAGAAAAAGAAAGAAAAGTTCACGATGCCCTTAAGAAGGACAGAGCCCTGTGCCTCTTGTCCCTCTAGGCTCCTTTCTTTGTTTTGCTTTCCCTCCTCCTTGCCAAAGAGCAGCCACCTTTCCCAGGGAAGTTATTACAATGCATTCTAAGTGCTTCCTCCAACAAGGAAGACAACAAAATCCAACCTTTATTCATTTGGAGCACGGAGATGGCCTCTTTGCAAACAGTGTTGTTAGTAGAGCCTTGTTGCTATGCATCCATTCAAGAGAAGAAAGTGAATGCGGTGGGGCCTGAGCTATGACCTGCAGAGGCCCAATGTGCAGGCCACACCCATGTTCCCCAAGCAGCCCTGTGGTGTGCACTTGAAACAGCACATAGCTTATGCTGCATGCTTGTGCTCTGCCAGAAGGGCTCACAACAGACCACTGTTGCATTCACCTTTAGGACAGACAGCACAGTAGGAGGAAACTTTCACTTTCCATTTTGATGCCTCAATGCTGCTTGAGTTTTTAGTGATGGACACAGATTACTCTTACTCTCTTCAAACCATCAAACAGCTATCAGAGTGACTTTCTTTGGTTAATTTTCTCTTGAATGTTTCTCTCTATTTTTTAAAATTACTCTTAAATTTAAAAATAAAAGACAGGTGCTAATGCAAAGACAAACAGCCTTGGAGGAATGATTCTCAAATTTGACAGAGTGCCAGACAATGTCAGGATGAATCTGCAGTGCCTATGCTCATCCACATACATGACACTATCATTCAATGGGAGCTTTTAAAACATATGTAAATGCTGGGTCCCTCAGCAACCTTAGAAATGATTCCCCTAGGGCCAGGGATTTAGCTCAGTGGTTCTCCTGCCTGCCTCGCAAGCACAAGGTCTGGAGTTTGATCCCCAGTACCAAAAAGAAAAAGAAGAAAGAAATGATTCTTCTAACCCCTGTACTGTGTGTGTGTGTGTGTGTGTGTGTGTGTGTGTGTGTGTGGTGCTGGGGTAGGGTCCCAGGGTCTCACTTGTGCTAAGCAAGCACTATAGCACTGAGCCACACCCCAGCTACACCAAAGCAGTTCTAGAGAGTGGAAGCAGCACCAGCACCAGGCTCCCTGCAAACCAGGTCACTGCTGGGTGCATGCTGCAGATGGGACATGGAGGCTCAGGCAGGCCACAGTCCTCCTTCACAGGCAATGGAGCCAGAATTTCAGCCAGGCTTGCTGGGACTCTCCATGGCCCTCTGGATCTCACGTGGCTCACAGCCACCTATCCTCAGAGCCACACAAATGAAAGTCTCACTTGTAGCCATGGACATGGGAACAACAGGGGACAGACCTGGAAAGCACCTCCCATTGCAGGTGGCACTTGAAACATAGGCACCTTCGCTACCCTGGGCTGCATTTCTCAGGTCTGAATTTCCCCCTTAACCCTCAAAGCCCAAACACGGAATTGGGAAGTGGCCAGACAACTCTAAGATAGAGCTGGTGGTATAAATACTCCCCACTCCTCCAGCAAGGGCTGTGATGCTTCTTCCTGGCCTAAGCCAGCTGGTGCTTCGCAACCAGCAAGGAGAGACATATGAAAGTCCACAAGCATGCTGAAATATGTCCAAGTCACCTAAGTAGACAGAACAAGCTGGGAGCACAGGAACTTGTCCACTTTACTCCTGTAGTCACTGTGGCCAGCTTCTGTGCAGGGTGTGCTGGCACACAGAAGGCTGCCATATCCCCACCTTGACTCTCAGATGAGATGATGACATCCAGGTTCCATACCCAAGCCCTATAATTCATATCCGGCTATGTGCATGGTCTAGAAAGGAAACAAATCTCACAGTTCCTATCTATGACATGGAACATTTTTTTTATAAAACAAGAGACTGAAAACCAGAAGAGAAAATCTTTCTGACAAAACAATCTGTTTTATAACTGGTGCCTTCAGTTGCACAGAGGTATGGTGGGAACTACATCCCACGGATTCTCTGGATGGCTCCAAAACTCACTTGCAAGCAGTAACATCCATTGGTCCATCTGAAATCTCTTCCATCAGTTTCAGAAAGCCAAAACATGCAAAGAAATCTGTCACCCAGGAACTCCTTTGTAGTTAAAAACCCCTAAATTATTCAGTAACCTGAGAGTTTTCCGTTCTGGGAAAGCTCTCCACTGTCACCCACTGCCTTTGGCTCACTTTGTTCCTATAAGAATTAACTTCATTTTAGGAGGATTCCTGAATATTATCTCTCAACCTCAGTCCCCAGGGCTAAATTGGGAAGAGAAGAAAGAGCTGCTGGGCACACCAAGCTGCCCATCTCATCACAAATGCCAATCCCTTTCCTTTTCTCTTAACCTGCTGCCCAACCTGGGCTGCAAGGGCTCATGGGAAAACCAAAGGACAGGAAAGCTTCCTGTAAGGACACACCAGGACACTGACAGACTCCCTCACCCTCACCACTCCAGTTTCAGATGCTTTCCTTTATTCAAAGGCAGCCAGGTGACTTCCAAGTCTCACCAGCCATATTTTTGTGACTACAAAATTGCCTTATACTTGAGGTCCCACGGACACTGCTGCTAAACTTGACATAGTTGATCAGCCTGTGTGTCTGGGTCTAAGAGACATTTTCTGGTGTTTTAACCTGCTATCCCTTACAAACCAAAAGCTCCAAATGAACCTTGGTACCCAGAAGGGATGTGTGGTCTAAATTAACACCTGTGCTGCACCCTAAGTCATGCTGATGTGCTTACCAACTGTCAGATTCCCAGTGTTGGCGTGGAGGAGGGAGGGTGCCCAGGACCCCAGTCTTCTAGTTACTGCAAATGCCAGCAGCCCAGTGTCCCTGATGCACACCCCATCTTACAGGGGGTGACATTAGCTCAGAAGCAAAAAGAAGCCCAGCCCAGGCACTGAGAAAATACAGATTTCCCGACAGCTCACCAAAGGGAGAAGACAGTTCACCAAGGTTGTGTTTGTCATTATAAAAATATAAGATAAAGGCTGTGGTTTCTCTGTCTGACTCTGGGTTCTGCTGTTCCCCTTACAGCTGGGGGATCTGGGGGAGGGGGGCACAGAAGGGGCTGTCTGGAGAGTGAGCTGTGCTTTCCGGGATTGGGGGAGCCGGATCTGGGAAACCAAGGTCAGGCTTTGAAAGTGAGATAAGGCTTCTGCCACCCGGAGGGATGGGGAGAGGAGGAAGGGGCAGAGAGAGGAGAGAGAAGTGGAAAGGGCCAAAGAAGGAGGGGAGGAAAAGAAGGGAGGATGAGACAAACGGAGCAAAGAAGAAAAAGGAAACTGGTGGGGATGAGGGTGAAAAAAGAATAAAGGAAGACAAAGGGGAACTTGAGGCTGGCAGAGCAGGGAGACCATGTCTGAGGAAGGACTATGTCAGGGCCCAACAGTCTGCAGCCGAAGTTCAGGAAGCTAAGGAACCGCACCAAGGAAGACGTGTGGCCATGGGGCTGAGCAGGCCCCTGGGAGGGCGCTATCTGCCTCGCCCACTCCTCCTTGTGCGACTCCATGGGTCCTCGGGTGCTCAGGTCCGCGGGTCCTCTTGTCCACGGGTCCTCCGGTGCTCGGGTCCTCGGCCCGTCCGCTCCGCATTCCACCCAAGACAAGGGCAAGCGGCCCTAGGAGGAGGTGGCCGGGAGTGACAGTCCGTGCAAGCTACCCAGGGAGTCCGCAGCCTTGCCGCTGGGGCTAGAGGGCTTCCGGTCGGGGCCTGCTGGAGGGAGCACAGGGCGGGCGTCATTGGTCACCGCCAGGCGGCACCGGCAATAAACCCCAGAGCGCGGTGCGAGGCTCGGGGACCGCGCGCTCCAGGCCCGCGGCACCACCTCCCCTTCCCGGGAGCCTCGCAGGAGAGGTGGCACCTGCGTCTCCGCGGGGCCGCTGGAGCCTAGCTAGGGTGGTGAACGCCGGCGCCGCCCCCAGGACCCCTGGGCCAGTCACCACCGCGGGTACAGGAGGTGCGGGCTGGGGCCGAGGGTTCGGATTGGCGGGGAACCTAGCCCGGCTCGGACGCTCCTAAGAAAGGGTCGCTGAGAACCGCTGTAGCAAACAGCAGTCTTCGTGGTTCCCGGAGGTCAGGGACCCCCCCAGACGGGCTCACTACCTCATCCCGGCCCTTTGGGCGTCGGATTAAGCGACGGGGCTTTGCCAGGTCAGGCGGTGTTCTGCCTGCTACTCTGTTATTTGGGGTTTCGGGAAGGGGCCCAAGTTGTGCTACTGGAAGCCAGAAAGTGACGCCAGGATTTCTCAACCCTCTTTCCCGCTACAGACCAAGGCAACTCCGCTTCTCCTGCACCGGGAGCACACGCTGTTTATACCCGAAAGGGCCTGTTTTCAATTCTCTGTCTTTCCCCAAAAAAGTGCTGCACTAAAGGGCGAGCCTGGGGCCCCTCCGTTGGGGTGAGTGGGAGCTCCGCATTTTCCCCTGCAGCTGTCCTCCTTCCAGCCCCAGGCCAGCTTGCTGTGACTGCAGGAGCTGCGGGGAAAACACACGCGCACATCTGGATTCGCATAGATTTTTGAAGAAACCTTAGGACATTTTCAGGACAGAGCGACCCTACCCCTGGCCCTTGGCTGCCTCTCTGCTCTCCTTCCTAAACAGTGTGACTGGCCAACCAAGGACACAGAAAGACTTTTTCTTTCCATCGCGCACACACACTTCAAAGTGTGGACCTGATCAGAAAATGGAGGAGGGGGTGTTTCTCAGCCCAGCTGGGTTCCCTCAGAGATAAGTGAGAAATAAGCAGTGGTTAAAAATAAGGCAGAGAAGTCCACCCCTTCTCCCTCCTAAGGGACCCTGGGTGAGTGTCTTTGGCCTCAGGAGCCTCAGCCTTGGGGTTCTGCAGTTCACTAAACTGGGGCAGGATGTTTTTTAAACCGTGGGGGCTGGGATGGCTGTGGACCAAAAGCAGCCCAGGGCTGGGTCAAATGAGCCCCAAACTGGCAGTGGGGTCCTGGGACTCTGGAATGCTAGCGCCCCAGTGATTTCTGACAAAACTCATGTTTAAGATCCCCTAAGAACTAGTCCCCCAGCAGAGTTACCAGGAACAAAGTTGCAAATACCTTTAACAAATGTAAATAAGGCAGTTTCTCTGTGCATATTCAACATCTTACAGATTTGATTTCCAAATCTTTCATTGAGGGTTCTGAAAGCAGGAGGTAAATTGCAGCTGTCACTTTGGGGCGGGGGCATTTATCCTGACCATGGAAAAACATCTGGATAGAAGTGGACTTTCTTGTCTCTCTACTTTTTTCTGAGGATGCGGAAGGTGAGCTGACTCCTCACCTTTTACCAAGAAAAAATTAATCAGTTGTGATGTTTAATTTGACATTCAATTAGGCTTTCCTTGAAGAAACTGTTAGATGTTCCTCTAATTTAAAGGATGCACAGCTAGGTGGATAGATATCATTGTTTGTGCTGTATGTATACATTAGATGATCGAAAGTATTTTTTACTGAAAAGAAACTTAGGAAATGCCATTCCTACTGTGATGAACTTTATAACAAGTAATGATAGCAACCTAACTTATGGGGTAGATTTATTTAAATATATTAATTTTTAAGAACTGTTTAAAAATAAATTGTAACAATTTGTATTCCTTTGCTTTGTCTTTTTAAAAACTAGTTCCAGGCAAGGAAGGTCTTTGCAGTTTTTCTGCCCGTAAGAAGAGTAAAAATTCATAACCCAACTGAGTATATAATTCTCATGCTGTGAAAGTAGATACATAATGAGTGATTTGTTTTTTATGTTCCTCAAACACAAACACTTGCATGCCAACTTGAAATTTTGGTATTAATGATGGGCCTCAGTTATTCCACGATCCATTACCTGAACCTTTTAAATAACTGTCAAGAGCAGACATTAAAATATTAATTTATAACCAGTGTGGCCAATTATGGCTCTGGATTTTGAAAATGGGTGGGATGTTGCCTAACAGTGGGCAGATCTGACCATAAAGGGGACTTGAATTCAGCACTATTCAACAGCTCTGGATTTAGGAAAGGGAAGCTTCTGTATTCACTAAAGAAAACCAACCACCAATAAACCCAAAAGTTAAAGTCGCAAAAAAAAAAAAAAAAAAAAAAAACAATGGTAAAGTAGCATCCCCTTCTGAATTAACTAGAACCCATTCTGATTTAGGAACTGACCTTTTACCTTTGCATCTCATCTACACTTCCTGATTTGTTTCTAATGTAGGATTTGAAATGCCCCAGGACCAAGTGGCTAATTTGGAAATGTCTGCATCCCTAGGAAGACAGTGGGGCCCTTCCTTTTTCTAAGAATTTCTTCTCTTTGGGATCAATCCAGGAGAAATGATTTAAATTTGTGGATAAATTCTTTGAGTTCAAAAGAACTTGTTCAATTAAGTGATTTCTGCAGTGAGGCAAATCCCATTTCAATTTTGAATTCAGCAGACCGCCCTGGGTGTGGAGGGGTAAAGGGGAGGTCAAGGATAAGACCCCAAGCTGTGTGAGGCTAATGAGAGCTCTCAGCCTCCATTTTAAAATTTCTTCTACTTGGATTTTTCTCTAAAGGAGCAAGTGGCATTACCCTGCTTTTTAAATCAAGTTTTAAAGGGGTTCTAATTCTCAGTTTTCGTTAACTTTCTTTTCTTGGATTTGTCTCTAATTGGGTAAAGGAGCACTACCTTAATATCCCAGGATATGTGTTTCCTAGGAAAAAGGAAGGAAGCTCTTCTTGTCACCTGCCTGCCCTCGACACCTGCCACCACCACGCCAGGTGCCAGGCAGGTACCCTAGAAAGACTCTGCTATGATCCAGAAACCCACTAGCCCAGGATGCCCTTACATGTTCCCTGCCAGTCCTCTTTGCTGGGACTGGAACCTCTTGAGGTGACACCCACCCACCTTTCTGTCCCAGAGCTAAGAAATTGAAAATTCCTGGTGGTAGGAAGCTTCAAAATTAGCAAATCCAGCCACGCATTTGGAGATTCAAAGGCAAGTGAATTTTTTCTGAAATAAGGGGAAAACCAGAACCCAGTGGGCAGTGTAAACGGATGCCCCTCTCACTGCTAAGCATCCATTAAATCCCTAAAATCCCCTGGTGGGTTTATTGGGGAACAGATTTGAGGAAGAAGGAGCACAGGAGAAGGGAGAAGAAGTAAAGCAGAAGTCCTAGTCACACTGCCTTCAGAAAGAACCCCAAACTACAGCATGCAAGAGAGTCTAGAATTGGCGATACGTGACTGAAACACTCTCCTTTCCAGTATGTTTAATTTTTTTTTCTTTTTTCCAGTTCTGGGGATCAAACTCAGGACCTTGCACTTGAGAGGCAGGCACGGTGCCACTGAGCTAAATCCTCGGCCTTTCCTTTCCAATACGTTTAAGAAAAATAATCTGAGGGGCACACTAGGATCTGATTTATAAGGGGAAAAAAGCCTAGAAGAAAAGGAGGAGCAGCTACCACTGGGAAAGGGTACAGGTGTGGATTCAGATGAAGGTCCTACCCCACCCTTACTGTTCAAGAGCCAAGGCAGCTCCACGGAAAGCAACGCTTCTCCGACCACAGAAATGAGTGTGGACATTGTCTTCTAGATCCTTCCAGAGATACCAGAACTGAGGGCAGAGAAAGGGCACTAACGTGGCCAAGGCAGAAACCAGGACCGAGCCCAGGAGTCCTGTTTTCCAGGATGACTTCTTCGGGTGCCCTAGTAGGGACACCTGTTAGACTGGAACGGTGTTCCCAAGAGCTGCAGACTTACACTTGGGAAGAGTTTATGCTTAGCGCACAGCCCAGTCTTCCTCCCTCTCCCTCGCTTCCTTCTTTTTCTCAGGCTCCCCGCGCCCTTCTTCTGCCCTCCAACATCCCCGCGCCCCAGTCTGTCCTTCCTGCCTGCGCCCCTCACCTTCTCGGCTGGGATGCTTGAAGGTCACCGCTGCACCGAGCTCCCCACCGTGCAGTGAGACGCCAGCCCCGGGCGACGCCAGCGGGGGTCCCTGCGCGGGTGGCCAAGGCGGGCCTGGGGCGAGGTAGCCTCCTCCCGGAGCGCTGTACACGCCGGGCTGGTTGGAGGCCGGGTAGGCGCAGGCTGGGAGGAAGCCGCCCACGGCGGCGGAGAGCCCAGAGGCCGACTGCGGAGGAGAGGCACGGTCAGGCCCCGACACAGCCTCCCCTGCCGCCCCGTCAATCGTGTGCAAGGCCTGAGCCTTCATTCTCCTAGTGAGGGCTCTGCGTCAAAGTAATTTTTTCAATCCACTCAAATGTTATTAAAGGTAATAAAAAGCGCAGAAGTCATGGTATATGTACACCATCGGAGTTTGGGGTCCAGGAGCATCTTCGATCCAGAAGTCCGGCTTTATTAGAAAAGATGTCTCCAGAAAGCGGCCTCTCCAAACCCGGAAAGGACAGAAAATCGAGAGCTCTCCAGGAGACCTCTCAGTCCTTCCTCTCCCTTCTCCCCTGGTGGAGGTCACCTGTCTCCCGCCTCCAGGTTACCTGGGTGTATTTAATGTCCGCCTCCAAGGCTGGCTTCTCGAGCCCATTCACCATAGGAGTGGCAGGGAAGGGAGTGCGGTTCACCCCGGCCCACTCTTCCATCTTGGGGGAGTAGGCAGCGCCTTCGCTCCCAGCCAGGGCGCCTGGGGAGACAAGGTGGGTCAGAAGCCAGGCACCTCTGGAGTGCAGCCCTCCAGCCTGGATGGGTACCCTCCCCCGAAACCACCTGGCTGGCATCCAGCGTGAGTACCAGAGAGCCGAGTGGACTCTCAAACCCTTGGGGAGAACAAATGGTCCCTGGGCAGTGGGAGATGAAGCTGGAAGTGGCACTGCTTTCCCTCCAAGCAGGGCAATGGAAAGGAAGGCTCAGGGCCTGCTCTTTGCTCCCTTCAGCCTGAGACCCGCTTCCCACGAAACAGTGCCCACTCGGCCAGCCCCGCGAAGTGCTCTGGGCACGGGGCCACAACCCCACCAAGCAGAAGCGGCATCCAGAAGAGTCTAAGTTCAAATTAACAAAATAATGTATATTTTTCAACGTCTCAGGAAGCATATGGAGGGGACAATTTTACCCTGAACTATAAGACAATTATCCTGCCTACCCAGACACCCAGTGGCTCCTGGCTGAAGTGTGCTCACAGGGAACCAGAGAAAGCTCCAGATATTTGGGCAGGCCTGAGGGAGCCACCCCTACCTACCAGGCCACCAGGTCAAGACTGGTTAGAGCTACTAGGAGAAGCAGTGCTGGGCCTCAGAGGCTCACCTCACTCACTAGGGGCTCTGCAGTTTCTTTCCCTCTGTCCCCTACCTTTCCCCCTAGGCTAAGGTGAATTCGATTCTTATTCTCCTACAAGTCACCTATAAGAGAACAAATGCCACCCCCGAGCCTAGTTGAAGAGACCTGGTTTAGGCCCACATGTCCCTCCGGAGCCAACACCAAAGTTGCCTCAAACTTATCTCTTTCCCCTCCACCACAGGAGATGACCTCCTCCAGAGATGACCGGCAGTTGGTGGAGTTTTAATCGCAGGTGAAGAGTGAGTATTTATGATGGTGGCTGCAGCCTAGGGGTGCCAGCACCCACAAATCCAGCTCCAGAACCTACAAGGCTGCAGAGCAGCTAGAGATCTAGGCCACACCACAAGCTAGGTCCCTTTCTCTGGGCCAAAGGGGGAGACAGAATCCTTGGGGAACAGCAAGGGATCCCGAAAGCTAAAGACAGGGTCTCAGAATGACCTAGGCAATTTGTTTGGCTTAGAGTTGGTGACAAGAGTTTGCATTCTTTTTGCAAGATTGGAAAAGCAAGATTTCAAGCCTCCGAATTCGCGGTTGACAAGGGCTCTTCCGTTTGGGAAATATTTTCCATATTTGCCATAAAAAGTTCAAGATGTCCGAGGGCTCCCACAGAAAGTTCCAGCCCCCCAGCCACCCAGGCAGCCCCGAGCTCTTTCCAGTCCCAGAAGCAGTCCAGGCGGCGGGCAGAGCGGTCCCTCGCGCAGGGCGAGGGTGGTGGACTGACCTGTTTGCTCCATCAGCGTCCGGATGCCCAGGATGTTGCTGACCGAGTGCGCCGAGGGCCACGACCGCGGGATGCTGACGTGGCCCGCCGAGCCGGGGACCCCAGGGTGGCCGCCCATCTTGGCCCCCGTGGGGGACACGGGACTGGGGTAGGGGTACTGGTAGATGGGGTTGTAGGGCAGCGCGGGCTGGGGAGGTGGCTGCTTGCTGGGCTCGTAGGGCCCGGGCTGGGTCAGACTGCCGATCTTGTTGCGCAGGATGCGGCTGATGGAGCTCACAGAGGGCACGTTGTACTTGTCGCAGACGCCGTCGGCTAGCAGCCGGTCACGGATCTCCCAAGCAAAGATGCCAGGGTCCCCCTGCTTGTAGTCCCGGATGTGTTTGACCACGTTGGGAGTGGTGACTCTAGGCTTACTGCCTCCGATGGCCCCAGGCAGGATGGAGCCGGTCTCGTTGTAGCGAGCCAGGATCTTGCTCACGCAGCCGTGGGAGACGCGCAGCTGCCGGCTGATGTCACAGGGTCGGATGCCCAGCTGCGCCAGCTCCACGATGCGCAGGCGGATGGCGTTGGGTAGGGGGCGGCCGTTCACGAACACACCGCCCAGCTGGTTCACTTCTCCATACGTCTGCTCTGCGACGCCCCGACCAGAGCCAGGCAGGGAGAAGAAAACACCGCGGGTTAGCCACAGGCGGCGGACAGGAGACCCCGGACCGCCGAGTGCAGGGCGAACCTCCTGGGTCTCGCTCCGAGAGTGCGACCGCGGACGAGAGCACTGGGCGCTCCTGCCCTCCGCGCCCTTTCGCGACCTTTGCTCGACCTCTTCGGGCTACCCCTTCCCTAACTTGAGGAATTGCCCGCCAGGTCTGAGGACGCGCGGAGAATGCGAATTATCCGAGACCTGGGGCTCCATCGCCCGGGAAAGTGTATTCTCAGCCCGCCCGCGCCTGCCCGCCCCTCGCCCTTACCCATGGCGCGCGGGCCGGCCGGCTGCCTGGCGCCGGGGCGGCGGGGGCTGGGCCCTGCGCGATCCGGGAGAGCTGCGCCACCGCCGCCGCCGGAGAGGCATAGAGGGAGCGCGCGCGCGAGGCGAGAGCCGCGCCGCAGGGGCCGGGGGCTGGAGAGGCGCACTGCGCCACCGCCCAGCGCGCCGCTGCCCGCCCGGGAGCCCGCTGCTGCTGCCGCCGCCGCCCGGGCCCAAGACACTCTCCACGCTCGCGACCCCAGGCCCAGGGTGAACTTCATCCGATTGGGAGAAATTCGTCTGACCGGGAAGCTGCCCCGTGCGGGAATCAATTTGACGTGTCCTCCACGTCAATCTCTGCGGTCACGCCGCAGACGCGCGAATTGGCAGCTCATTGGTTCCCGTCACTGTGCCGAGGCGCCCCCTCCCCGCCCCTAACTCTACCCTCCCCGGTGTCTTCCTCCCCACCGCTTTCTCCACCCCCTCCACCTCCACCCCCACCCCCACCACACACTCCACGGAACACAACTGTCCCCAACCCAGCTAGGCCTGGGACGGTCCTTGGGCCCCTCCTGCCTCGGGCTTTGGGAATGATGGGGAAGTCATTTCAAATTGATTATACAGCACTTACTCCTAACACTAATTCTAGTTTTGGTTTTAGTTTTATTTCCACTTCTGCCACCATTATTAATAAGCCATCAGGAGATGACAGTTGATCTTAGGGTTAGGGTGTGCCTGCCTCAACTTCCCCTCCCCAGCAGGAACAAGGTAAGAGAAGGGTCAAGACTCCAGTTCCTCTGTGCCAGGGCCAAGATGAAGCAAGACAGTGTGCACCTGGTGCAGGGAACCCCATTTCCGGCCATCTCCCCAGTCCTGCTTCCAGGACAGCCGGGCCACCTCCTCCCTGGAGTGGTGGGGTCATTTCACCTCCCTGGGAGGTGCCTCCCGATTCTGTCTCCTGCAGCCTGGCCCACCCACCAGAGCTCATTCCTCTCAGGAGGTGACCCAGGATGCAGGTGGGACGATCACTCCAACCTGCTGTCTCTGAACCCCAGCGCCCTGCTGTCCTTGGACTTCAAGGAGCCCTAGGATCTGCAAGAGACTGCAAGAGTGGCTCCCACTGGAGGCCAAGGCCACCCTTCCATACTGGGCCACTCAGCCTCCGTCTCCCCCAGCACCTGGGGCCCCAGGCGTTTCTGCTAACACAGAAGAGTCCTCTCCCCTGCTTTCAAGGGCACGGTTGGTGTACAGCACTGAATCCTTTGGCCCTGGCATTAGACACCAACTCTTTTCTACTTGCCTTCAGTATACAGTTCAGTGCTTCCCAGACTGCCAGATTCCCAGAGTCACTCAGAGTGGGCCACAGGGCAAGGGAAGGAGGAAATCTTGGTGATTTGAGCCTGAAAGGACCAAGGAGGCTTCGGAGGCCCTGGCCAATGTGCAGGAGAATGAGGACGATGGCCCAGATAAAGCCTAGGACAGCTTGGTGGGTGCCAGGCCCCTTGGGACTCACAGCTCTCCTCAGAAGGCAAAACACTCCTCTTCAAAGGAATGCATTCCTCTAGGTGGGCTCCACCACCTCAGGCCTACAGGAACCCCACCCACGTGGCCAGGCAGCTGGAGGAAGCCCTGACCCTTCCCTTTGCATGGCTGCTGGAGAGCAAGGCTGGCTCCTATCAGCCTCCCGGAACGTACTGGTTAGCAGGGCCTGTACCATCATCCTGGGCTCTTTGGGGAAACTGAACAAGGCCTTGTAGGCTGGAGCTGGGACCTCTGCAGGATGCAGAATCCAGTGTTCTGGGAGCCTCCGAGAGGTCTGGGGACAGGGAAGAGGGTTGGGGTCAGCACCTAAGGAGAGTGCCGGGCTCCTTGAAAGGCCTGGCCTATCCAGCTCTGGGCAGAGACCCAGGGGACTATTTGGAAAGGGCAACACACTCTGCACCACGAGGGACCCAGGCCCTGGGGGGCAGGATTGTCCTCCGCTCTGGCTCTCTCCCAGTGTTTTGGAATCATTCAGCCTGTGGCTTGGAGGTGCCCTACTTTCAAGTCAGTCAAGGGACCGAGAAAGGAGGATTCTACACCGTGGGGTCTCTGAGAGTTGCGAGCAGGGCCCTGGAGAGGCAGCTGAGGCCCCTTCTCTCCCCTGTAGGTGAGGACTCAGGGCACCCTGGCAGGGCGAAGAGAACAAGTGTGACAGCTGGTTCGCGCCAGCTCCCCATGCAGGTAGCGCAGTCAGGACGGAACCCTCGCTCCGAGTAAGGCGCTAGCGGCTGGGCAGAGGCCGAGGGGAACACGAGGATTACACTCCGGGAACAGCAACACTGGGTCCTTCCCCAGGTGCAGTCGCGACCACACCAGCTCTCCGCAGCCCTCCGCCCAGCCAGGCACCTGGAAAACCTTACAGTTTGTCGCCCCCTATCGGGGCTCCGCGGATTCCCGCGCTGCGGGCTGCAAGGGGCGAAGTGGCCCGAAGTGGGATTGCTGGAGCCTGAAGACGCCCTTCCCTGGCGGGAAGAGCCGGCTCTGCATGGCCGGACAGATGAGCGCGGAGGTAAGGAGTTCGCGGGTCCAAGGGTCTGCGTGGCCGGCCTAGGAACTGCGGTTACTGCACCCCCAGAAAAGGAACCCGAGACAGGCTCGCCTGCCTGGGGCTAGGGGTGCACAGGGGCAGGGGACAGGGGTGTGGGTTTCCTCGCCGTCCTGCGACCTGGCCGAGACGTTCCCAGGCAGGGCGAGAAGAGGCAGGCTGGTTTTCACAGGGTGAGTCCCCAAGCAGGCGCAAAGTGCGTGACGAGGGCTGGCAGCAGCGAGGGTCGCCCTTGAGTCCTCCCAACCCGGGACCCCCGCGCCTAAAAGGTCGTGCTCGGTGGGCGACAGTGCCGTCCTGGGAGCGATGGTAGCACCCACTCCACGTCTCCCACTTCCCTTAGGTTTTGATGGGGCTCTTTGGTGGGTGGTGGGGATTTGGTTGCAAAATAAAATGTGCAACAGTCCGGGCTCTTCCCAGCAGTTGCACGGTTTCCAAGAGAAAACCAAACAAGCAGATGAAAGTCCGATTCAGATCGCTCAGATTAGCGATTCTTCGGTGCTGCCGGAAAGAAACGAGAGCAGAGACCACAGGCCTGAGCCCTGAAGAAGCCAGCGAGCCTGGGCCTAACCGCACTTTGGTTCCCCATGTCGGGTGGTCTTCCTTCTGCAAACGGCCTCAGTCAGCTTCCAAGCCGGGCTGGCTGCGCTTTCGCTGTCTTGAAGAGCACTGCACAGTGAGTCCTGTGGTTTGAAATAAGTCAAACAAGTCAGCCTCTAAAGTTTTGAACTTTACTTTTTAAAAAAGCAGCCGAGGCGATGGATGAGTTTTGTGTCGGGTTGTAGTGACATCTCACACCACAGACGCACATTTTTGCAAAGGAAACTCTTTCACACCACTCTAAAAAATAGTAACTTTTTTTATAAAAGAGGTGAGAAGTACAAGAAAACTCCTGGGAAGTACACCTGAGCAGATGAGGGGACTGCATTACTGCAAGGAAACCCCTGGGAAGTGACCAGGACAGTGAGCGAGGGATAGGGAGGGAGAAGGGTGAGGGACCCAAGAGCACTGCTGTGAGGCCACTGGCCCTCCCCACTTTAGCATGGGGTGGTAGACCCTAAAAAGCCAGACTCACCAGATCCCGAATGAAAGGTGTCTAGGCTAGTACCCACCAGCATTAAAACACAGCCCAGCCCAAGGGCAAAAAATACCACCATGCCTCCTCGCAGGGACCTGTTTTCCACTTGGCCTGAGGTCTTAAAGCATTTGGCTTGCTAGTTGGGTTGAGGTATCTGCCCTTCACACCTACCCTGATTACAGACCAGGGCAACATCTTTGGAAACGCAGAATGGCCAGAGAAACAAAGAAAAATTGTTTTTCATTTTCCTCAAATGAAATGAATAAGTAGGAATAAGTGAATATTTCTGTGTGACAAACAAAACAGTGGATGGCCAGGAGTCCCTGGATTCCGTTCAGAGATGAAAGGGGGAAAAAAATCAGACAACAGATTTGCGGTAAAACCTATACTAGAATTAAAGGAGGAAATCGAGCTTCACAAAGGAAGATCTAAGATACTTCCTACTCTGGGGTACAGGGACCTGACTAGTACATTTATAACATTGCTGTCAGAGTAGAAACACTTTATAGGGTGGCGGTGGAGTTTGGATGATAAAATAAACAACAGGGGGCTACTGCCCTTTGTAGGCAGAACGGGTTGCCCTGAGCCTTGGAGGAGCCCGTGTGTTATTCTTGTGTGTAGACCTAGCCCCAGCTGGATCCAGAGCTCCCCGCGTGCTGTCTCCTTGCTTTCCTCGTAACGGCAATGGGAAAGCACAAGCCTCAGCTCTCTCTTGTAGAGAATTACCAATACTGTGCAGTTAGAACGATTTCATTTCATCTCATCAACCTAAACATCCTGCAGAAGGCTCCAGGCAGTGGTCAAAATTCCACCTTTCCCACAAGCTCTCAAAAATGTTTATGTGACAGTACTGATATTAAAATGGAAGTATTTGGGAAACTTAAAATGTCCATGAGGCATATCTCCTGGATACTCAGAACAGGGGAGATACAAGGTAGCCACAGGGAGAGGGGTTTTGTTTGTGGTTTGGTTTGGTTTGCAAAGGACAGAAGTGGCCCTTGTGAAGGGAAAGGAGAGGGTGACTGTGTGACCGCCTTGAAGAGGATTTGCAAAGGCACGAGTGGGCAGTGGACCAGGTCTCCTGAAAACATGGAGGCATCCACGCTGGCCCAGCCTAATTGGAACCAGCTTGAAGCACACTACCCTTAAAAGCAAGGGCAGTGGGTTACACATTTCTGCTCCTACACAGACATAGAACTTGGATGCACAGGAAGGACACTGTGCAGTTCTTTGTCTGGGCAGGGCTTGTTTACTCGCCTTTGTCTGATTTCCCATCAAAGACCAGTCCTCCCCAATCTTCAGTGTACACACAGAAAAGAACTGTAATTCAAGCCCTGGACAAGGGCATTTTGGTCTGCAGAATAATCTTTATAATAATGGTTCACTTACCACAGGAGGAATAAAACCTACAGGTGGACGGCACCCAGATCTCCCCACAAACGCCAGTTTTCCCTCACCCATTTCTTCCGTGATTGAAATTACAATCAGATTTAGATGTTAACAATTTCATTTTTCATGTTACTTAGAAACATTGTTTTTTTGGAATAAAAGCTTTGTTACTGAGCTGTGGGTCAGTTTGTTTAGTGTAAGCCCAGAAGTCTTGAAGGCCTCGGGAATTGTATATTCTCATCAGAGTTGGGCTTTCCTTCTTTTCACTTAATTTTTTATAAGCATATCTCAGTTATTTCTTTCCGGAATGGCACTTTTTCAAAAATCAGTTGTCTTTTATGAGGAGCTTTCTTTAAGGCACAAATGGGATGTTAACTTATGAGTAGACTTTTACTAGCTGCCTGGCTCATCACTTTATGTAATTATCCCTGGAGATCTTTCCCTCTGGAATTGCTGCAACATCCCAACACCTGCTATATATTCATATATCCACACACGTGTATTTATATTTACATTTATAAAATATGTCCACAGTTCAGAGATGGTTTTAATTTTCTCTCCCCACCCCCATCCCGTGTATGGGCTGTGGAGTTTTATTGAAGACCCGTAATGCCTCCGGTTTTGATTTAGTGTTTTGGAGTTTGTGATCTCATTGCCCAGTATGGAAAATATTAGACAGGGTCTGCAGATTGCACGCAGGAAAAGGCCTGCACCATCATCGCGGGGTGAGAGCTTGTCCCCAGCACCTCAATCAGGCAGCTGCACAGATATTTAGAGCCAACGTTCAGTTTTGAGATCATTGAATAGAGACTTCGTCAGCCAATCCTGATTTTGCCCAAGGTTCTTTCAAAATCACTGCTTCTCCACGGGGGCTGGAATCAGAGAGGAGCCTTAGACTACCCTCCTGCCTGGGTCTGGGCCCTGGAAATTGGTGGAATTTGCCTGGGCCACATCCTGGGCATTGGAGATTTTAAGAACTGCCTGGTGATTCTAATGCGAATTGAAGTTTGAGAATCTCTGCTTTAGGACAACTCAGAGGGAAGGGATGGTGTCTCTTGGTGCTGCTTGCTCTGCAACTGTTTTCCAAGATGTGAGGGGAGAGGCTGGTGGCTGACTGGTGTCCATGGATGCCTGGCAGTGACACATGAGGACTTGTGCTGGTCCATGCCCAGTGCAGCCTTTCACTGTCATACTTTGGCCCCTCTTGGGGCAGCTGAGCAGGAAATATGCTGCCTTCTCAGCCTTCATGGTCACCCTAAAGTATCCTCCATGTTCCTGCATTGCACAGGTGACCTCAGCCTCCTGGTTAAACGGAGCCATCTGCGCAAGGAGCTGGGGGCAGCATGGAGTCAGGGATGGCTTCAGAAGGGGCGGGATGAATCACAAATGTGGCCAACATCGAGTCTGAATAAGGGCACCACAGGGTGGGGGTGGGGTGGAACTTGACTCTTAAGGCTATTAAGTAACACCATTCTCCAGACCCAGGAAGTAGCAGGGTAGCCATCCTCCAGGCCCTGACAGCATCTGAGAAATACCGAAAATACCGAATCTTTTCATCAGCTCCACATGGTTTAGTATATCCATGATCATTGCCACAGTTACAATGGTTTAATTACCATGCGCCTCGGTGAAGGGAAACCTGTCAGTCCTGGCCGTGGCTAGACCTCAGCTGCAGAACTCACAGATGCTGTTTCCCCAGATGTGGACCCAGGATCATATCAGAGCTATCAGAGTCTTATGAGAAGGTAACAGATGCCAAGAGGAGGTAGAGACAGGAAGTAGAATACCTCACTCACCTGCTTTAAAGTCTTAACAATCAAAGAAAACTTTTCATTAGCCTTGTTTGGTGATAACTGTTAATATCCAAACTGTTTGATTTGATTTGATTTTTACTGTTTTATAAACTTATGTACATTCCTAAATACAAACCTCCTTTTGTTTTTTTTAAACAAGTTCCCAGAAAACCTGGGAGTAATTCTGTCTCAGCAGGATCTTTATGTGTGAGGGTTTCAAAGTGCAGAGTTGCACAAAATGGTTTATAAAATCCTTTTTAGTTATAAAATATCATTAGGAAGCCACCACTCAGACACAATCATTTTTAGAGGGCTTGTAGGTCTTTTTGATTTGCTGCATTAGCACTGAGCTAGACCCACTGCCCTTTTTTATTTTTATTTTTTTAAATTTTGAGACAGTATCCCCCTAAGTTGTCCAGGTTATCCTTGAGCTTGTGATCCTTCTGTCTCAGCCTCCTGAGAAGCTGGAATTGCAGGTGAGCACCACCAGGCCAACCTTCGTGGGTCTTGTTTATTTTTAAAATTTTTATCTGGGCATCTCTTGAATTGTGTATTTTATAAATCCTATTCATTTTTAATGCATCTGGTAAAAATAAAACTCTATGATCATTTACTTTAATAAAATTATACCTTTTTATAAGGTAGTGTTTATTAATTTAAAGGTACGTGCAAATTAATATGAAAACAACAATGAATACTTAAAGGTCCTTCGGTTATTTGGTATTTTCAGCAGCAGCCAGGAGTGTGCGGTTTTGGGGTGGTTTGAGATGCAGCAAGAGGTGCAGAGTGGACGACATGGCTGGAGACAGTATGAACAGAAATGCTGGGGAAATGGATTTTGACAGATTTCTAGGCTTTTAGACATTGGCAAAATAGATAACTGAATTCCTATTCATCTGCTGGGAAAGCCTCCACGCTGGCAAGCTGTCTTTTGTGCCAACAGAGAAGAGTGTGCCGCTCCTCCGCAGCACCAGCAGGGCGCTGTCCATTCTGCTGTACACAATCGCCCTGCACGAGCTCCACGCTGCCTGGTTTAATCTCTCCCGCAATTATATTACACAAAGTATAACCAGGTCGTTCTGTGCGGGGCGGCAATTGCATGCGCAGGACACGTGTTTGTGTTTGCAGTATCAGCGGACTGATTCGGGCAGAACGAATCTGGCACTTTAATCTCGGTTTCCTTTGAGCCGGGCCGCAGGTGACTCTGGAAGAGGAGCCGTGGAAGCAGCTGCAGCTGGGGCTTGGTGAACAGAGACCGTTAGTGGGGTTTGCGGATGTTTTATGCACCTCTGGGCTGGAAGCCTTAGACCCAGGCGGCCCTTGTCATCTGTGGAGATGAGTCCACAGCTTACTCTGTACCTATAGAGCTTCTCTTGCATCTTTAGCAAATATTAAAGCTGCTCAAAAGGTTTGGAGACATTCATGACCAGGCATGATCAGAAGTACTCCCCACGGTGAGAGTCTGCATGCGAGAGAGGGAGAGACAGAGAGAGAGAGAGAGAGAGAGAGAGAGAGAGAGAGAGAGAGAGAGAGAGAG
>NW_004624741.1:21974247-22001529 GCF_000247695.1 Heterocephalus glaber | reverse complement strand
AGAGAGAGAGAGAGAGAGAGAGAGAGAGAGAGAGAGAGAGAGAGAGAGTGTGTGTGTGTGTGTGTGTGTGTGTGTGATTGTGGAGTTAGCACAGAGTATCTATATAGTCTCTCTCTTTTTTTTTTGGTATCGGGGGTTGAACTCGGGTCCTTGCACTTGCAAGGCAGGCAGCAGAACCACTGAACAAAATCCCCAGCCCTACATATTCTTTTTAAGACTCAGTATCTGTGGGGTCCAATATGCATATGTACCCCAAACTCAAAATATTGACAAGTCTATGATTTTTATTAGCTCAAAACTCTGAGGCTGGAATCCAAGCTTTTCCACCTCCTGGAACCTGACCTCAGTGAGTCTTGGTGGCTACATCTGCAAGCCAGTCAGGATCACTGGAAGGGTTAAATGACCTCATGGAAAATGCTAGGCAGCAAGAGGTGGTATATCAATTACCAGAGTCTCATTACCTTATTTTTCTACATTCTAAAAGGATTAATATATTTACATTTCTGTCTCTTTTTGAGCATATCTGTTAGACATCCAGGGAATGATTTGATAATAGAAATATTTATAAGTAAGTCGGATCTAAGTGTGTCTTGAGGAGAAAGCAGGTTTAAAGTGCTTTCCTGAGTTGCTTGTCACATTTTTTTGTGGCTCTGAGTCACTTCCTGGGGCTAGGGAGTCAGGATCAGCAGTATCCCTGCCCAGAAGGTGAGGGACAGAGTATTAGATGACAGATACCACTCTGCAGCTTGAGAAGGAAGCCCAGTGCTGGCCCCTGGGTGGGCACTGGTTCTTGTCACCTCAAAATGCCCATCCCCGCACTTAGCAGGAACCACGGTCTGCTCTGGCTTTGCCTTCTGAAACCATGAGCTCTTCCTTTGCCAGACATAAGCAGATCTTTTTCTTCTGTGTTTACTTTCTTGCTTTTTTTGTCCTAACTGGAATCTTCCCTTTCTTTGTTTGGCTTTTGAACATGTTCTTTCACTGGGCGCTGCCTTGGAGGAAGGGCCCATGCTGGGAACCAAGGTTGGGCCTGGGGCTCAGGTGTAGGCCCCTGTTTGGACAGGGAGCTCCCCACTGAGAGTGGGGCCCAGCTCTCCCACCCCATTTCTGTCATGCGTTGACCTGCATTCGTAACCTTCCCTCATCCCCTCAAGTGCTTCAAATCCAAGATAAATAATGTTTTCTATCATTGAAAGGCTATATTCTTTGGGTAACCAGGCTATAGTCTCTTGTACTATATTAGGCCAGCAGAGCACCTTACTAATCTTGTGGCCTCCATTGATTGTGGGGCCAAACACTTCCTGTAGTGGATGCCACCTGCTGCTCTCTGGTTCACCTCCCACCAAGTACTAAGATGTTCATTACCCCAGGCTGGGAGTGTTGGTGTTGTTATTGACTGCCCACAGCTCAGCATCATTCCCATTGCCCTTGGCTATGGAGAACCACCACGCCCGAGGAAACAGTTGTCTTTCCTGGGGGCACCATGTTCAATGACAGCTCCAGTGGAAATCACCCACAGTGCTAGGGCTCCACATTGTCTCACTGAGGTCTTCGCTATAGCTGCCTCACATCCAACTTCCCGTGCTACTGCCTCTCCTCCCGCAGAGATGCTGACCACAGAACATTCCAGGAAGCCAGCTGCCTGCCCATCCTCCACTGGGGCAGTTCCTGGGGCTGAATCCCCAGCTAGGAACAGTGCCCCCTGTGCCAACCACACAGGCTTGATATACCCATTCCCTTGCTGCAGAGATGATGATGTGGACATAAATCATTCCCACCAAATCCCACAGGGTTGAGGCCAGGCTGGCTCCCACCAGTTGCCATCATCCTGCCCTGAGAAGGGGCTTGCTCCAAGCAGGTGGGGGTCCTTGCCAAAAGGAAATGATTTAGCCCATGGTGCCCTGAGGGCAAAGAGGCCCTGGCACAGCTGCAGCAGCAGCCACATCAGATTAGCATCGGGCTGTTCGAATCTGAGAAAGCAGCAAGTCTGGAGTGGGAGGCTCTGGGGCAAGCACAGAGATTGGAAATGTGGTCTGGCTGCATCTCCAACACATGCACATTTCTGAGATGGAAACACAACAGAACCTCAGAGGGGTTGCGTGAATTAGAGCCTGGGAAGCCAGGCTGTGTTGGGGGGCCTGCACTGTGCTGCAGAATGACTTCATTGTGTAGATTCATCAAGGAGTTTTGATTACAAGGGAAACACATTATCTACAGAGAAATAAATGATTTTCAGACCATTGCAAAGGCTGTGTGAACATGATACCTTTGAGCAAGTGTAAAGAAAGTTCTTTCTATGATCAGCACGCAGTGTGTAAGGCAGGGATCACAGTGAGAGGCAGCATTCACCCTTGGGGTCCTGAGTCCTGGTCACCTGCTTCATAGACTTGGCCTTGTGAATCCTGCCAGAGCTTGGCAGGGTGGAGGGAGCAACCCACCAAGGAAATACACAGCCCTCTAAAGTCCCAGTGCCACCAAATGATTTTGGAAAATAACATTATTTTGATCCTGAACCATGCATGGGTTCTTCCTGGTACAGACACACAATTTTTTGTCCATTTGAAAAAGAGCATAGGAGGTGTCAAAAATGCCACCCTACTTTCCTGGACCCAGGGCTTAGCTCCTATGCTGGAGTAGCAGGAGTTTGCCTCTGTGTGACAGGAGGGTTGCTGTGGCAGAAGCCTTTGAGCCCCACTGTCAACTCTGGAAGGTCATGAATGACCAGGACCATGGGTGCTGAGGTTTCCATCCAACAGGGACTTTGAAGAGTGGGTGACTGTTGACAGGTAGGGGCCCAGAGGACATAGGAGGTGCAGGAAGAGGGAGAAGATGGAGAGCCATGGCAATGACATCGAGGACAGCAGGACTGAAGTCTATCATTTGGCTTAGGAGGGCAGCAGGGTCTGATGTTGGATGTGGCAGGTGGAGAAGGGAAGAGAGGACCCAGGAGGGGGACAAAGGGAGGCTGAAAAGCCCAGGCCCAGCACAAGGACCTGACCTCCATCATCAGGACACAGAAGGTGATGTCTGACTCAACCTCTTCCATCCTGGGTGGGGCACAGACAAGTGCTGGGACCTCTGCACGTCAGTCTATGGGGACATCTGAGGGGTCCATGAGATGAAGAAGACTCTTGGCACAAAGCCAGCACATTGATCACAGCAGGAGCTCATCAATCATTATTTTATAATAATAATAGCTATATGTAATCTAATAATAGAGTATTTAAATATACTGTAATGTGTAATTGTCCTGGTTCTTAAGACCAACTAGGGAAGCAATCGGGGAGAAGCAGAGAAGAGTCAGGAGCAGAGGGCTGGGAAGGCGCCCAGGCAGGTGCTTTGCACGACTAACTGTAAACAATCCCAGCTTTTTACTAAGGCAGGATTTCTGCAAGCCCTAGCCTGCTGGCCTCTTGGGTGTTTATCCCTGAAGAACAGAACTCATTTTACACACTTTCCTGAGCTAAGTTGTATAAGATAAGCAAAATATACAGAGAATGTTTCAATTTAAAAATCTTTGTTACAGTAAAAGATACATTTTCATTGGTCCCCTTCAAAATCCTCCCCCTCACTTCAAACACACTTGTCCTATCATTCTTGTCACTTCCTGCAGCAGTTCTGGAAATCCTCTTTCATGGATGTCTTTAGGAGATGTTATCAACAATACGGTGAATGCTGCTGCTGAGGGCCATTCAACAGAAAGGCGGGCTCTTAAAAACATGACACTGTGTCCTCATCCACCTTTTTCACCAGATCTGGCAATGTATGAGCTCTGGCTCTTCTCCAAAGTCAAAAATAATAGTGAAAGAGAAACATTTTGAAAGGGCTCAGGGCATTGAGGCAGCCAGGACAGAGCAACTAAAGACACTTACAAAGGAAGCCTTCCAAAGTGGCTGCAGAAGGTGGCAAGGATGACAGGTAAGTGTGTTCAAAGTGAGGGGGAGTGTAATGAGGGAAATCCATGGCAATATGTCTCTTACTGTAGTAAATTTTTAAAAAACTGTTAAATATTCACAATACTTGTTGAGCACACCTTGTACTTTCACCACGTTCTCCTTCCTCCCCTGTTCCTGGGCCCCAAAACACCCAGTCTTGGGAACAGCCTCAGGGGCAGCTGAGGGAAGCCAGGCAGGAGGAGCCTGGGGCAGGGTCCCTGACATCACTGGGCAAGGACTATGAGCAGAATCACCTCTGCTTACCTTAGCTTTGGCTTCCCAGGCCCCATCTCTGCCTGTGCCTGCCTTCTGAGCTCTGCTCAGCTGCCAGCAAGGGGGGCTTCCCACAGGCAGGGGGTAGGTCCACCCTGCGACTGTGTTGTCAACTGTGAAGTCAGCTGGAGGAGGGTGAGCCCATCTTCAGAGCTGCTGGTGGCCTTGGCCCTGCTCCCTGAAGACCTCTGGCCACCCTCTCCTACCCACGCTTCTGGTCCTCAGGGAGGACAGCATCATGTCTCCACACTCCCGAGCTGGCCTCTCCTGCTGGGATTCCCAGGCCACTGGCCAGGTCCGAGCACCTGTGGCTTCTCCTGGCCTTCATCTTCACCTGCTCCCTGCTTCCCTCCTTGGCCTCTAGGATCTGAGTCTTACAATCTTTTTCCTCCTCTCCTCTCAAGAAGGGGCCTCCTTCAGCCCTGAGCCTGACAATGAATTGCTCCCAGTGTCTCCTGAGTTTCACCTTCTTCTCCATCAGTACCTACTGTGCCAGGCCACACACCCCCATGATGCCAACTTCTCACAGTAGCTGCTACTTGTTTCCAGAGTCCCAATGCCGCCTGTCCAGCTGTCTGCACCCCTCCCCACGCCCCACAGGCACAGGCTCCAGCAGCTGCAGCCACCTGCTCTTTCTTCTAGTTCTTTACCCTGGCCACCCTGTGTCCCTTCCTCACCCCTAGCATCTGATCAGTTCTGGTCATGGAAGCTTTTCTTACACCTCATGTGGGATCCATTGTCATTCCAACCTGAGCAGCCTTTTCCAGATGCCTGGCTCCACCTGCCCGGATTCCTCCTTGCAGATCTATGTGGCACTAACAGGGGCTGGATGAGTGTTTCCTGCTTCTTATTTAAGTATCGTGACCTCCCTGAGGATCCCCCATGCCTCCACCTGACCTAACCTGAGTGACTGGAACCATGCCCTGGTACAGACCTCTACAACTGCCCTTAGCATATTGCCCTGTGCCACTGATGATGAATCCATCTTCCTGGGCCAATGCCAGTTCCTGGGCAGTGAGTACTGAGTCCTCCTTGTCCAGCACCCCAGCAGCCAGGTCAGTGCCCATTGTCTGGGGCCTGTGGGATAAGTAGAAATGCAGCTCTGATGGCCCCGTGATGCCCTCGCTCACTTAAAGGCATTCCCTGCCCACTGAGTGACATCCACACTCCCTAGAAATGCTTTTTCCTGGGGGTGACTTTCCATGACCTTGACTTCCAGTCACACCTATGGCCTACTGGCCCTGCTCCTCAAGGAAGATGGAAGAAGAGGGCCTGTTCACATTTTTAACTTTTATTTCTTAAGGCTGAGGGTACAGCTACTAGGTAGAGCACTTGCCCAGCGTAAGCAAGGCCCTGGGTTCCATCCACAGCACTGCAAAAATAAATAAATGCGGAAGTAAATAAATAAATTTTATTTCATATGAGTAGATCATGCATTCACACAATTCAAGGGCCCCAGAGATACACAAAGGCCCACTCTGAAAAGCCTCATTCAGACCCACAGCCCACTGTGTTTCCCCCAGAGACCCACTTTTCTCAGGTTCTTTTGCAGCACTCAATGCAAATATATGTAAATGAAAGCATACATTTCTTTTTTCCTCCCTTTCTTTCTCTAAGTGTGCCAGGCACACTGTTCTGTATATGGCCATCTTTCCACATCAGCACTCCCAAGAGACTCTGCTCTTTTGGAAATAGCTACTCCATGATCCACTGTCATAGGTAACAGGTTGATTCCACCCTTGAATTGAGTTCAGTCTTCAGCTATTCTGTGGTCACACAGGCAAATATCTGTGGGATAAATTCCCAAAGTGGGATTTCAGTGCCAAAGAGTAATCATTTGTAATTTTGATAAATATTGCCAAATAGTCCTCTGCAGAAGGAAGACCGCTTTGTGTGCCCAGCAGCAACTGTTTTTAAGCCAGGCCGATACTGGATAGGTGGGATATTAATGTAGTTAGAGTTTTCATTTCTCTTCTTATAAATGAGATTGAATATCTGTTATGGTTGAGATCTAAAATGTCCCCCAAAATCTTCTGTGTGTGGAAGGTGATTGGACCACGGAGGTGATATACTCATTGGCAAATGAGCTCAGGAGCTGAGTGTGCTATTAGGAGATGAGGTCTGGTTGGAGGTGGTCACTGCGGGGTGACCTGGAAGGGTAGGCTCTTGTCCCTGGCTCCTCCCTTCTCTCTTGGCTGCCTGAGTGCCATCAGATGAGCAGCTTTCCTCCGCCATACCCTTCTACCATGTTGTTTCTGCCTTAGATCCAGCTAGCCATGGACTGAATCCCCTGAACCATGAGCCAAACTATAACCTTTCCTCTTTTAAGTTGCAGGTGTCAAGTATTACACCTCAGTGATGGGAAAGTGACTAACACAACATCTTTCCATGTGCATATGGCCTTTTGCAGTTCTTCAGTGAAATGTCTGCTTATTTTTCTATTGCAATTTTAGCCCTTTTCTCAATTACTGAGATATCTTCATATATTATATTCACACTTTATCTTTGATATCTAATGCAGACTTTTCCTCACTTTCTTAGTTGTCCTTTGACTTTGTTTATGATACTTTCTATTTGTTTGTTTGTTTTTTCACAAAAATCTCTGGACTCAGGAGTTAGCTTAGTGTACATTTTTAGATTCTGGATTTTGTTTCATGCCTAGGAAAGCTTTCCTCCCTCCATAATAATGAAGGTTTCTCTTACACATCCAGGTAGCATTTTCCTGGCTTCATTTTCCTCATTTAATCTTTTTACCAATGTGCATGGTGTGGTTATGGGGCTGTCTCTCTCCAGAGACCCACCAGAGAGAGGAACCTGTCATACAACTGTCACCCTGAGTTTAATCATTACCAACACCTCGTAACCCTTTCACTCAGCCGCCAGTCCTGCCCACCCTCCATATGGTTCCTCCCATGTATTAAGTGGTCACCCAGAGTTTCAATCTGAGTGCCCTGTAGGCAAACTCTTCTCCAGTCTAGACTTGCAGCACTCCTCCAACTCCACTCAGAAGCAACTATGGCCAAGCCCTTCTGCATATGGCCCAAGATCAGTGTCACTGAAATGCATAAATATTTCCCAATTCTGACTTTCTAGGTTGTTCTGCCCACAGAAGAGTCCTGCCCTTCACTGCATACCAGGCTGCTTTGGGGAGAAAGGAAAATAAAGTGGCTAAATTCACAATAGTGTCACTTATTACAGAGTCATCCTGTGCAGGAGATGCTGAACTCTGGACTTCACATAGGTGCAAAGTTGTTGCCCCAGAACCTAGGGTGTAGGTGTTCATTTGTTTGCCCTTCCAGCTGCATCTTTCCCTGCTTCTCTATACAGGGCCTCTGTTTTTGATACTGGTCCATTAACAACCCCTAGAACGTGGTCAGCATTTGGGACATTTTCAGGACTACATGGTGCTAATGAAATCTGTCTATCAATATAAGGCTGACAACAATCAATCTTAACCTCACAAAAAAGGAAACCACCAGATCTTCAATTTCTCTCTATGTTCAGGAAGCCCCAGACTTAAGGAATAAATTTGAGCCCTGTCAAAACTCTAGATCTGATCAGCAGCTTACAGAAAGTGTAAGATAAAAATGGTTCTTAAATGACCTCATGGGGATGCAATTAACCAGATCCAAAATGTGAGAAATCTTACAAAACAATGACCTAATATATTCAGTAAGTCGGTGGCAAAAAATAATATGTATGATGCACAAAGAGTAAAATGAACATAAATAAAACAGGCCTAAGAGATGGGTTAACCAAAGGATTGACTGCATGAATCCTGATGGAAAGAAGTCACCTGTAAAATCACTTTTTGATTGCTATGTTTGTGGTTTGTTCCCCATGGGTTAATGTGTTGGAAGCTTTATCTCCAAGCCAGAGTGTTAAGAACCAGGGGGCCTCCAGGGGGCACTTAGTCACTGGGGCGCTGGCCTTACTGTATGAGTTGCTGTAAAAAGACCAGCCTGACCCTCCCTGGGCTTTGCTTCCTGTCTCCCTAAGGGTCCTCTCCTGCACCCACTTGCCCCACGGTGACATCACTGCCATGAGGTCCTTGACAGAGCCACACTGATGCTGGGACCTGCCCTGGAGCCCACAGACCTGTGAGTTGTTGCACCTCTTTCCTGTGTCACTCAGTCCTAGGTACTTCATTACAGAGCTAGAAAGCAAACTAAGACATTTATTGATGTGAACACTCATAAAAATTAGAAAATATTAAGAAATTATGGTCAGTTGTGTAAGTGTGTAATGGTATTGTGTGTCTTTTAAAATCCCTCATCCTGTAATGATATATACTGAAATATTTTCTTTCTCTCTCTCTTTTCTGTGGTACTATGGATTGAACCAAGGGCCTAGCACTGAGCTACATCATTAGCCTTTTGTATTTTTAATTTTGAGACAGGGTCTCATAAGTCACTATGTTGCCCAGGATGGGCTTGAACTTGTATTGTAGTCTTCCTTCTTCAGCCTCTCAGAGTCTTGGGATCACAGACATGCACCACCATGCCTGCCCTAAAATATTTCCTGATGAAATGGCTTGGGATTCACTTGAATGTAACCTAGCCAATGTGCTCCGGTGTACTCTTTACTTGTGGCTATCATACCAGAAGCTGTTCCAAGTTGGAGAGCAGGTCCTGAACACAGATTTTCGGGGAGGGGGTTGCTGTGTGTTGAATTTCTTGAGCACTGAGCCACATGAGCTCTCCAAATACCCCTCATCTACAGGGTTGGCTGTGGGCTAACCTGGGTCCTCATAAGACCACAGCAGCCTGATAAGAGTTAAGCATTCTTTCTTCTTCATCTCAAATATTGTCAAGCTTGTCTTCCGGTCCTCAGCAACCAGTCTCCTTCCTGCACCTAGAGCTCCATTATCATCAGCGCCCCCCGCCCGGTGCCCGCTGTGTGGGGCACAGGAAAACAAAACCCTGCATAGTCAGCTCAAACTGCTAAAACTTTCAATGTTTTATTCCCAGATGTGGCCGAAGCTTCAGTGGATCTCCAAGACCAGGCCAGATCAACGGTTCTGTTTGTCTCCCTAAGCCAGCTTCCTGTTCACAGCAGTTTATAGGTCCACACTTGCTGCTTACTGACAATAATGGTTCCAAAGTGTGAGGCTATACTCTGGTTTTTCTTCAGATCATATAAATCTTTCACCTTTTACCGAAGTGTGAGGCTAAGATGACCCACGTAACACAAAGTGGAGTTTACCAACCTTGACTTTATCACCAAGTCTATATGGGGAACACTAAAAATACCCATCCATCAGGGCTCCCTGTATATATCGCTGGGGAACAATGGGCATAGACTCCCCTCCCAAATGGCCTTTCTAAGGACTGGTTTGTTTTCTCCTCAGATGCAGAAGTGTGTGATCCTTGATGTTGCCCTGCCTTCTAAAGCTCACAGTGATCATGTCCTTGAAGACTCTAACTTGAGTATCTAATTGCCATCCTTTGGTGACCTCACTGTTTGACTTTATTAGTCTTATTTACATAAAACTGCTACAAAATGAAGCAGACATTTAGAGAATTTTTAAGGAATATTAACATGGGAAATAGCTGCCAGATGTGACTGGGTACAATGGTGGCAAACATCAGGTTTGATGTCGTGGGAGGGAAACATGGGTGCTGGCCTGGCATTCTGGGGACAGTGCTGCCTCTAATGATAATGGTGTTGTGGAGAACGTCCCACCTGTCTCCCATTATTTCCCCCTGGAATGAGACAATGGCCATCCCATTTCCTCTGTCCTCCTCACCTGCAGCTCACACACCTTTAGTGCAGTGCTTCAGACAGCACAGAGATCACTGTGCCACTCCTGACAGCCGCACACAGTTCTGCCTGTGGCTGTGCTTTGAAAGCAGATGTACACTTGTCATGGAGCTGAGACACTGCAGTTCTCTGACCCCACCCTTAGCGCCGTCAGCCCCATGCTCCTGGAGCTTTTCATCAACATGCATGTCCCGGAGGCTCCTCCACCGTCCCTCTTCCTGAGCCACATGGAGCCACTAGCTATGGGCAGCATGAGGGCTCTTATGCCCACTAGATTTCCTGAGCCATCTTGCACAAGTGCATCCTGGAGAAGTGTGTGCCCAGGCCAGGGCGTCAACTGTGCCCAACTAATAATAATATTCCTCTGAGTGTTCCTTCCTGCAGCAGTCTGGGAGAACCAAAAACAGTGCTTCAGTAGTTCATCATGCCCACAACCTGGGTCATGAAAGCAGAGTGGAAGCGCCAAATTTCAGAAGTGTTGAAGAGGTTTTCTTCATTTAAAAGAAAACACCAAATCTAAAATTAAAAATGGAGATATGGTGGCTGGGGATTTAGCTCAGTGGTTCCACTGCCTGCCTGCCTTGAAAGCGCAAGGTCCCAAGTTCGATCCCCAGTACCAAAAAAAAAAAAAAATGGAGATACTGTGCTTTCAGTTTTTTAAAAAAACCTGCGTAGAGAAAACATCCCTTTTACATATAAAAATAGAAGCTGCTTCAGGCACTGAGCTTCGGCTGTGAGGACAGTTTCATAGCCAAGCATTAACCCCCTGGGCGAGAATGATACTAGCCATGCTGGCCATCCCAGCAGCCCTGGACCAGGAGTGAGTCAACTGCTCAAGGAGGCTGAGAAGGGACAATGAGGTTCAGAAAAAAATCCACCCTACTTTGATAAAGCACTTGTCACCTGACTTTGGGGGACACACACAGACAGAATGGGGGATGCCAACATGGATGTTCAGTCCTATCAAGGACTAAACACAGCAGGGTCCGGCTTTGTTGGATAACTGAA
The DNA here is from genome assembly GCF_000247695.1 of Heterocephalus glaber. The sequence continues at coordinate 21,990,550 of NW_004624741.1, read as the reverse complement.
GACAATACAGCAGCTGCCTACACTCTGATACCATCAAGCCCCAAAATGACCTGCTCCTTTTTGGCCTTGATAGTGGGAACTGAGGCTGCCTGGGCATCTCCTCAATGCCAGGTGTAATGCTAAGAATTTGCACACATCATACTACTACTATGCTCACATCCATCCTTGCAAGGTAAACCAACAGAGTGAGCCCATTGCACAGATGTGGAAACAGAGGCTGTGAATGACAAATATCTCTGGCCACACCAACCAGGAAGCTGCTGAGCCAGGATCTGAACCTAGCATCTGGCACTGGGTGCAGCAGCACACGCTTGTAATCCCAGGACTCTGGGAAGCTGAGACAGATCACAAGTTTGAGCCCAGCCTGGGCAACTGAAAGACTCAGACCCTACCTCAAAATATGAAATAAAAAAGGCTTGGGATGTAGTTCAGTGTGAAGGGCTCCAGAGTGCACATTCATTTCCTCTGCTATCCAGAAGGTGAAAACATTGGGGTGTAGACGCTCTGTCCTCAATTCGGGAAACTTCCAATCTGCTCTGGGATTTAATATGCAGCCCTCTTAGGATTTCCCGGGACTGATTCTGGCAGACTGCCTTCCAGACTCATGAATCATGTCATCCAGCTGCCCAAGTGGCCAGGCTTTGGGTGCTCATTAGTGCCCCCAGCAGGAGGCAGCTGGTGGGAGGAGAGGTAGTGATGGGGATCTCAAAAATACTATTCAGGGCCAGGGATTTAGCTCAGTGGTTTCACTGCCTGCTGCGCAAGAGCAAAGACCTGAGTTCTATCCCCGTGCCAAAAAAAATTTTTTTTTAATTAAAAAATAAAAATAAAAATGCTATTCAGTAGAGATGACTCTTAGAGGAAATTTGTGAATGAAGTGAGATCTGGTGTAATTTAAAGATTTCAATTATCCACTCATTACATTTTTTTTCTGGTCCTAGGGATGGAGCCCAGAACTTGTGCATGCTGCACCCCCTCCTTATTACATTTTAACATCTAGGATCCCCTGGATGAGCCATGGATCCATGCATCTTCTAAAACTGGAAATTTCTGCCTCTTGCATTTTCTAGGGAGAATATCCTTTGGTTTTGTCATATTTTCAAAGGATTAAACTAAAACATTTCTAAAATCATTGCTGTCTTTGTTATTCAACCTCACCCATAAATAAGTTTATTGTGTAATAAGCTACTTAGTGTCAAATGCAAATGACTTAGGGTAGCACAATAAGTTTTACTCTTTCCTACCAGGAGTCAATTTAGCATTTTGAGAAAGGCACTGAACTTGGAACCTGAAGACCTCAGTTATACCAGTTGGGCCAGTGACCTGCTGTGTGTCCCAATGAAAAGCCTGCATTTCTTCAAAGTCCCAGCAGGCTTAGCTTGCAGAAGGGACACAACAAGATTTTCTCTGCCTAGTAAATGCAATGACTCGGTTGTGGTTTCAAAAAACGTAAGATTGTCTTGTAGACATTCTTGAACCCTCAGAAGTGTCCAATGTGTATACACAACAGTTTCCTAAGCTTTAGAAGAACCAGTGCTCTTCTCACCTGGCCAAATATCCAAAAGGTCTCCCAGGTCTGTGAAAGGTGCACAGAGAACTACAGGAAAGGCAGGTACTTGTCCTTTCTTATGTTAGAAGCTGGAATTGTGCTGCTTTCTCGGGTTCCAAGGACCTGGACTCTTGAGCAGCCCTGAGCACCGTGACGAGTGGCAGTGTCCAAAAACACCCTTACTGGGACTGCAGACCATCACAGTGGGTGTGGACTGGGCACAGCTCTGTGCCCAATCTTGTAGGAGGAGTAGGGTGACCACCCAGGTTCCAGGCCTAGCCTTGTTCAGATTGCTAAACAAATATAACTACAGCTAACAAACTCAAGGGCCTCTTGGTGACCTCAACCCACCCCCCCACCCCAATTAACTGAGTGTGTCTGTTACTTCTGGTGGCCCTAACTGCCAGTGACTGCCCAGCCCCTGTTAAAAAACCAACCCCCCGAGCCCCCATAATGCTCTTTGGGAGCCTCTATTTGAAATAATTTATATTCTTTGGTCTGGTGGCTTTGTATCTCTGAGCATAATGACTGTTTCTATTTAATTTTCAGATGCTTAATTACAGTGGAACACTTCAACACCATTAAATTAAAACAAGCTACTAGCTTGTTCTTGATTGTGGCCTGGCACACTTCCAAATGACATTTACAGCAATATCAGATATTTAATTCATAACACACATTTTACTAACTTTGGGACAAAATGGGAAAAGGCCTCACTCAAGTCTGCTTGTACACTAGGAACCTTTCGACGAGGGAAGGAGTTTGGGTGGTATGTCTCCTCTGCCAATGAGTGTTTAGTGTTTTATGGAGTCCAGAGGCTCTCATCTTGGGGTATAATGATTTTCCAGTTTGGTTTTCATAAGGACTGCTTATATTACATTTTGTGAAAACTAATGAAATTACATATTTTTTGTAATCATGGTCTTATTTACACTGCCATGTGACCAAACCTATTATTTAGACTTGGCAAGTAAGCAGGCATGCCTTTAATCCTCAGTTTTTTGGTGAGGAAAGCAAGCTTTTTAGGTGCCAGGAAACCCTGAAACCCAGGTACGGGGGTTTGAAGGGAGCTGAAGGCAACACAAGCTCTGTAAGATAATATTCTCTGGGAATGGATGTTAGAAGTTAGTTTGCATCTTTACAACATCAGTCATATGGGTATTGTTTGCCTCTGACAGTTTTTCTTTTAAGATTAATGTGCTTATGAAAACCTTGTGCGTTCCTCTATGAGGCAAGCTTGAAATCCATCAGCATTACCATCGGAATGACACAATACTGGGAGAGCAAACCAAATGACAAACAGAATCTGCTTTTCAGAGGCCAGTGTGTGTTGAAGAGAAATGATCTGAAGCCGAATCTGGCCTCCTTCCAGAAATTCCTCCCGCCACGCTGTTGGCACAGCCCACGGAGGGCAGAGGAACACGGAGGGGGAGACGGGGCTGCAGGGAGAGGGGAGGCAGAAAGGAGTACGATGAATCAAAAACTCCAGTCTTTGTAGCAAACAACAGTCACGTGTAAAACCAGGTCCTGGAAATAAAATTTTAAAAAAGGAAAACTGTGAAAAACGGGGCTTTTTCTGGATCATTAGAGAAAGTCATTTCTAACATCACCATTTGACATGCAGCTGGTGATGGCCAGTTGAAAAATGAGTTGGGAAAATTCAACATCTGGTTGGATTTGTGAAGGAAGAACAGAAGAGAGGCAGTGGCACACGAGGTAGGGCGTAGAGGTCCTCTGCAGCCCGAAGAGCCTCTCTTTGCAGGTTGCAGAGAGAGGCCTGAGCTTGAGAAACACAACTTGGTCTCCAGGCCAAGAGGAAACAAAGTGTTGTCCAGCTTGAGAAATCAGGCTGGGAGCCATAGCAGCAAGACACGTCAGGTGCTGGCAAGGGGCTCAGGGCATACAGCCAAACGAGATGGACAAGGGATGTCGGGCAGGGTAGATCAAGGGCAGAAGGCACTAAAGGAGCCCCAATTGAAGGTCCCTGACCTGAGGAGGATGGGGGGAGAGTCTCACCTACCTGCCCCCATCACAGGAGCCCCCATCTTTTTCAGTTTCAGACAGTTTCACGGCGGCTCAGAAGGTGGGTGGCCAGGAACAGGCAAGAACAGTACTTGAGTATTTCCTGGATCTGTGGCATTTTTGAATCCAAATCACTTCCAAATGCGGTGGCCCAGTGCTGCCTGCACCGACTACACATTCAGACTTCACGAGGCTTCACAGGACTCAAGGCCCACATCACCACAGGAACCATCCAAGAGGTTGTCCTGCCTAGGAGCTGGAAAATTGCCATGAGCAGGACACTCCAAGGCAGAAGGGTGTCATCCCCTGTCCTGCCTGGGAGAGGCTGCAGAAGACCTTGTGTCTGCCACAGGCCTGGGGCCCAGGGATGGGAAGATGCAGCAGGGCTGAGGTCTGGTGGGTATGGACCCCACGAACTGCCTGGGACCTGTTCCTAGGCATCTGCTCTGGGAGCCCCGCTCAGCTCCAGGCTTGAGGAGGCAAGGTGAGCAGAATGCAGGCGGCTGCCCCAGCTGGGGTTTCTCAGAATCTCTGCAGCCTTACAGGAAGAGGGTGAGACCTGGGAGCTGAGACTGCTAGGAGCTGCAGGGGTCTGAGAGGCTTTGGTCCCCTTTCTTCCTGACGACGGGCATCTGAGTGCCTTTGGCAAGTGGCCTCTTCCTGTCCTGGAGAGGAGTTCACATGCAGAAGTTGCCATCCTGCACCAGCTGTCTCTAGCAGACAAGTCGGTTCATCTGGGGGCAACTTTGCTGCAGAGGTGGACTGGGCAGGACCAGCTCAAAGGGAGCAGTGCTGCAGAACAGGGTGAAATCTCTGTCACGCTCCTTCTTTTGATCTACACATTTCTACCAGGAGAGGCAGGTGGTGGGGATGCAGTGTTACAGCCTCATTCCTGACACTGCTCCCTCCCACACTGCCCCCGGAAGGACACTAGCAGCTTGGCACCTTTGGCCCACATTGGCCAATTGAGTCTTGTGGGACAAAATGGGAGGCAGTGAGGAATTTGGGGGCTACTGGGCTATAGATGACTGTAGACTGAGTCTATGGATAGAACATGGGTTTTCCTAAGAGTACAGCTCAAACTCTGACAAGTAAGTTTACAGTATATTTGCAAGGCCTGAGTGATTTTCCCATGACAGTGGTGTGAACGTACATCTATTTTGGTGACCTAATACCCTTGAGGATTCTTTCACTTCCAATAATACTTCTTGTTTCTTTTCTCCTCCCCATAAGATAAGCCAGCATCTCTTCCATTGGGTCACAGATTTTCAGAAGGGACCGTCCTCCACCCAGGTCCTGCAGGGGGCCTTAACAGTCGTCCTTTCTCTGAGACATGGTACATGTGGACAAGATGTGCACTCCCTGGGAAAAGATTAAACAGCTCATCCTCAAGGACCCTGAGTCTCAGTGCCCTTTAACAGCCAGAACCAGGCACAAACCCAGTTGTGCTCAAGGGCAATGAAGTGTGGGTAGTGAGAGGGAAGGCACTGCCCAGAGAGGAACGAGGCAATGCCTCAGAAGGCTCGAGAATAAGCAGCCGATTCCCCCATGAAATTTTTGTACAAGGACTTTACCCCACCACCAACTAATTCTGGGGAACCAAAGGCTGCCCACAGGGAAGTCCACATAGCAGAGCCCACAGCAGAGAGCCCCAAATGTCTAACTATAGGAAACTGTTTAAGCTGTGGCACAACCACACATGGAGTTGCGTACAGCCCAGATAAAATAATGTCAGGAAACCAGTGTGTGGGGGAAACATCAGAGCAGAACTCTCTTGGGAGGAGGGAGAGGGTTGACCAGGAAGAAGTCCTTGGGCCTACAGGTTGGTGGTAATGCTCTACCCCTCGGGCTGCACTACACAACTGTGTGCATTTATAAAAACTCTCTGAATGCCTTATTCAAGATCTGTGCACTTCATTGTATATAAATTTTCCTTAAATGACCATCAACAATTATTGAGTTCCAGTTAATTATTTGCATACTGAAGTGTTTTGGGGTGAAGTATGCTAGTGTCTGCAACTTAGCTGGTATTGTGGTCTAATCTTTGTGCCCCTCAAGTTTGTCCATTGAAACCTAGCCCCCAGTGTGATGGCATTGGATGGTAGGACATTTGAGAGGTGACCAGGTCACAAGGACTCTGATCTCAGGAATAGAATTGGTATCCTTGCAAAAGAGAGCCCAGAAAGCTAGCAAGCCCTCCCCCCATGGGAAGACACAGCCAGAAACCACCACCAATGAACCAGAAAGAGGGTTCTCACTGGACACTGAATATGGGAGCACTTTGATCTTGGACTTCTCTGCCTCTGGAGTTGGAAGAAATACATGTCTGCTGCTTAAAGCTACCCAGCCTGTGGTATTTTTTTATAGCAGCCCAAATTGACTAGGATCCTGGGAATCTTTTCTTTGAAAATAGGTCAATGGGTGGATTCCACTCCCACCACACCTGTTCAATACAGTACTTGAAACTTTAGCAAAGCAATTGGGCAAGAGAAAGAAATAAAAGGGATACAAACAGGAAAGGAAGAAGTCAAACGCTCTTTATTTGCAGATGACTTGATCTTCTACATAGAAGACCCAAAATATCTCCATCAGAAGACTCTTAGAGCTAATGAATAAATTCAGTTGTAGAATACAAAGTCAATACACAAAAGTCAATAGTGGTCCAGAACACCAAAACCAAACCCACAGAGAAAGAAATAAGGAAAAAAATCTTGCGTACAGTTGCTTACAGAAAAAAATCAAATGTCTGGGAATTAACCTAACCAAGTGAAAGACCACTGTAGTGAAGACTGTAAGAGGACAGTAGAAAAGAGAAAGACATCCCTGTACCTGAACAGGCAGAACCAACATCATCAACATGGCCAACACCACCCCAGATGATATAGATTTAATGCAATTCCAATCAAAATATCATCATCATTCTTTTCACAGAACTAGAAAAATACTCTTAAAACTCACGTGGAAGCAGAAGAGACTCAGAATAGCCAAAGTGATCTTGAGGAGCAAAAGAAAGCAGGAGGTATGACAATCCTAGATTTTAAGTTTTACTACAAAGCCACAGGGTAAAAACAGCATAGAACTGGCACAAAAACAGACATGCGGTCCATGGAACAGAACTGAAGATGCAGAAACAACCCCAAGTACTTTCAGCCATTTGATTTTTCAAAGGGGCGAAAAATATATGCTGGAGAAAAGATGATCTCTTCAACAAATGGTGCTGGGAGAACTGGACTGATTATCCACATGCAGAAAATTGAATCTAGACCTATATCTCTGAATGTATGCTAAAATCAACTCAAAATGGATCAAAGAGCAAGATATTAAAACAGAAACACTGAATATGTTGAAAGAAAAAAATACTGACTCTTCTTTTTTGAGTCTTGCTATGTAGTTCAGGCTGGCCTTGAACAACTCACTATGAAGCACAGGCTAGCCTTGAACTTGCAGCAATTCTCCTGCCTCAGCCACCCAAGTGCTGGGGTTATAGGCATACACCACCACATCCAGCTCTAAGACGGTTAAAGATATAGCCATAGTCAAGGACTTCCTGAACAGAACCCTAGTTGCACAAGAAATAATACCAAGAATCAACAAATGAGATCATATCAAATTGAAAAGCTTCTGCACAGCAAAGGAAACAACCAACAAAGTGAAGAGATGATCTATGGAATGGGAAAAAAATCTTTGTCACCTACTCCTCAGACAGAAGATTAATATTTAGACTACATAAAGTCTAAAATTAGACCCCAAACAATAAAAAAGTCAAATATGAGCAATTGAAGTGAATAGATATTTCTCAAAAAAGTACAGATGGCCAGGTAAGGACATGAAAAAATGTTTAGCATCTTTCTGCTAGAGAAATGCAAATCAAAACAACACAGGGATTTCATCTTATTCTGGAAAGAACTAAAAAAACGTTGGTGAGATTGTGGGGAAAATGTCCTTCTGCTTCTGCATCATTGATGGGAACATTAATACAACTGTGGACATCAGTGTGGAGTTTCCTTAAAAAAAAAATAGAAGTTCCATTTGACCAGTTATTCCTTTTCTGGATATTCCATCTTTTCCAAAGAGTTAAATTCATCATATTACAGTGATCTATGCATATAGCAAGCAGTACAACTTATAATAGCTAAATTTGAAGTGATCTATATGCCCATCAAGAGATAGATGGATAAAGAAAATGTGGTATTTACACACCATAGGGTACCACTCAGCCATGAAAGAGGATAAATTTGAGTCATTTGTAGGCAAATGGATGCGTTTTAAAATCATAATGCTAAGTGAAATAAACCAGACACAAAAGGTAAAATATCACATGGTTTCTCTCATATGATAAACACAAACTATAAATAATTTAAAGAGCAAAACAAAAGATATATGATAGGAAGTAGGTTGGTAGACTTTGTGGAGATGGGAAAGAAATCTGAGATGGGGGAGAGGAGAGTTTGGAGAGGAGAAGGGGAAGTAAAAATGATTGAGATGCAGTACACGTGCTGCCAATTTCCCGAGATGAGTCTAATTATTATGCACCATAAATCCAATCAGAAAAAAAATGATCAGTGGATGGATACAATTACGGAGAAATGAATGTGATTCAAAACTACACTGAATGTTTTATTCTTTTCAAGTCCTTACAGTAAAAGACCCAGTGCCATTAGTTTCCCTCATAATCCTCTCACCACTTATGATACATTCATCCCATGGTGCTTGCCACTTCCTGAAGCAGCTCTGAAGTCCTCCTTTGTGAGTGTCTTTGGTTTCACTCTCTTGGTGTCCTGAATGGATGAAAGATGTCTCCCTTTCATGGTCATTTTGACTTGGGGGAAGAGTCAGAAGTCACACAGTACCAGATTAGGTGAATAAGGTGATGAGGACACAGCATCATGTTTTTACGAGACTGTCTTTCCATTGGATGGCACTCGGCAGCAGCATTCACTGTATTTTTTAAATTACATCTTATAAAGACACAAAAAAAGGACTTCCAGAGCTGCTTTTATTGATGTGTTCCAGGGGTTATTTCTGAGTATTAGAGTTAGAAATGTTTTGTTTATGTTCACATCTTTTGACAATCTATGTGTGTTGGTTTGTAATTAGAAGTTGCTTCTTTTAATCTCATTTCTCATACTGCCCATAGTGACAATGACACTAGTGTCCCCAGAAGCACAGTAGGCCAGCTGTGCCTCACCATGCTATGAGGCCACCCGAGACCTTCTCTGACATCAGTGGATTCTGTGTTTACCGCCACTAGAGAGCCTTATGTCCCCTTATGTCCTGTGCAGCTTCTGTAGCCTCAAAGGTGTGGGGTTCAGTGGATGAAGTCCCTTTCCTAAGCTCCATCTCCAGATGCCTGGGAGAAGCCATCAGAGCCCCAAGGATGGCATCCTTTCCTCTGAGATCCACCAGCTCCATGAAGTTCCAAGGCAGACCCCAGGTCTGTCGGTCCTTGACGCTTCCTCTGGGAGCCATGAACCCTGTTTAATGTCTGGACAGGGTGGGGACCAGAGCTGGAGGGGTAAACACACTGTGGGAGCCTCAGGCCCTCAGCAGCTGGCAGGTAGATTTCACAGAGTGGAAAAATAATTTGCACACGTCATTTTTTATAGCCACTGAAGAGGTTATTTGTACTATTTTCTGGTTTGACACTTTGTTTGGGGGTTTTTTTTGGTTTGTTTTGTTTTTTGAGACAGAGTCTCACTATGTAGTTCAGGCTGGCCTTGAACTCATGGTGATCCTCTTGCCTCAGCCTCCCAAGTGCTGGGATGAAAGGTGTGCACCACCATGCCTGGCCTTGGTTTGGCACTTCTTCTTAAGTAGACACTAAGGATTTTTTTTCTACTGTTGAATTGTTGGCAGAAATACTTTTACTCTCTAGTTTTAATTTTTAATTTTCTAACTTATATACAGTGAAATTTTATTTTTGTGGTACACAGTTCTATGAGCTCTGACTATGCATGGCCTGTACCCGTAGCCCCCATCCGCAGTGGACACATACGCATTCCAGTCTGGCTGTTTTGAGTCTTTGGAATGTTCTTTTCCAGTTCATTCTGTAGCTGGAGAAACAGAGGCCACATAAAGGTGTTGCGACTCCTTTCATGAAAAACAGCATTTGAAGTACTGTCTCGTGAATATCCTCCTCTTAAAACAAACTGGATTATAGGAAAAGAAGTTGATGAAAGAGGATCTATTTGAGCAAATGAAATGCAGTACGAGTTCAAAATCAAAACGTTGTACAGGCTGGACGGAGCAGGGATCTCAGTATAGCAACAGCCACATGTAACTCAAGTGTGGGTGCCGGGCCTTACTTAGGCCTGACTCCCTGTTCTGGAATCTCACTTGGCCATTCACTAGCTGGGTGACCTTGGGCCAAAAGCATCATTGCTCCTTGCCTCAGTTTCCTCATATGTAAAGTGGGCTTGAATAGTGTCTACCTTCAGAAGGGCACTGTAAGGGTTAACTAAGGACTTCAGCCCACGGTAGGCAAGCAATAAACTTTTACCATCTTCCTCTCTACTCAACATCATTAAATTCTATTTTCCCTTTTTTTTTTTTTTTTTTTTGAGACAGGGGTCTTGATATGTAGCCCAGGCTGACCTTGAACTCATGGTGATCCTCCTGCCTCAGCCTCCCACGTGTTAGGATCACAGGCATGTGCCACCACGCCCAGCTAAATCCTGTCTTCCTGCTTTTGATTCTGTTTCACTGCACAGGTAAGAGGGAGAGTCCTCTGTGCTGTCTGGAAGCTGATCTTGAGCTCAAGAGGCCTGCAGATCTCTGGAGAGAGGACAGTGGAGAGGCTCTTTCCCAGTAGCAGCAGCACTCTAGGCCTGCTCAGGGAGAAAAGCCCACAGCTCATCCCATTTCTGTCCAAGCTGGGGTTTCAGGTCTCATGGAGGCTTCCAAACAGTTCCAGGAAGCAGCCTGGGAGGAGAAGGCTTCCCCAGCTGTGTCTGTTGCTGACCCCACCGCTTTCTGTCCCCTCTGCCACTCGCAGCCCCCCACCCCACTCATCTGACCCCATTGCTGCTCTCAGCTACTGACTGAGGACCCCTGGCCCTTCCAGCTATAGTGATTTTCCTCCTGAAAGCACCATCCCCTTCCTTGAGGAAGACCAAACCCCTGGGGCCGGCCCTTGCAGACTCTGAGGTGGTGTGGGATGGCCCACCCTAGGCAGAGTAGGGCGAAGGCTCAGATGGTTCCCAGAGCTGTGTGTCTTTCTCCTGGGTCTCTGGCCATTGAAGACTTTCTCATCCAGGAGTTTAGGGGCAACTTTTATAATATGCTACAGAGATATTAGTAAATAATCTTAAAAATGAATATAGGGGTTTTTTTAAATCACAAAAGGTGCTATGTTATGGTTTAGATCTAAAATGTCCCCCAAATCTCTCATGTATTCAGATGTAGGGCTTTGAAGGGGATTAGATCTCACCTGTGCTATACTCACCAGTGGACTGACTCATTGCTGAATGTGCATTTTGGAGCTAGGGCTTGGTCAGAAGAGGTGGGTCACTGGGATGTAACCTAGGACAATATCTTTGTGTCCCCACTCTTCCCTTCTCTCTGCTTCCTAGCTGCTATGGGATGAGCTGCTGTCCTCCACTATGCTCTTCTGCCATGTTGTTTTGTCTTGGAGCCAGTGAACCATGGACTGAACACTCTGAAATTATGAACCAAAATAAACCTCTCCTCCTTCAAGTTGTGGATGTCAGGTGTTTCATCCCAGTGATAGGAAAGTGACTAGTGCATGTTATGTAAAAAATGTATGTGTGAAATTTACTTTGTTGAGGTGTCAGAATTTCATTTTCACTCCACTCAGATGTGAAAAAAAGTACCTTCTTTATTTTCTATAACTGACCCCGTTTTCTTAGGAACCCTACCGTCCCTGTGGGGAGGCATAGGTAGCTTTTTTACATTATTTCAGGCTCCTTTGGTTTAATTAGCCACCTTCTATTTAAGAGTGCTCATCAGTGGAAGGTTCACCAGCATGCATACTGCACTGCCTGCCTCTTCCCAAGGTGGCACCTATCAGAGGGTGATCAATCCTCCAACTGCCTAGAAAGGGGGACAGCGAGGACTAAAGAAAAAAAGACAATAGAGACTTGTGTCATTTCAAAGTATATCAGGGCCTAGAAGGTCAGTGCCTCAGAGTGGGCAAAAACAAAGACACTCTGAGCTAGCAACTATTTATTGGGCTCATAGGGAGTATCAGATGACTCGGGGGTGGAGGTGATCCTACTATGATGAGGATCTTATGCTGATGCGGAGCTTAGGTCTATGAGGAGTTTCTATCAATTAGGACAGTGAGATGAGCAAAACTTCTTACAACAGTAGGTGGAATAAGTGGGATGAGTTAAGCTGATAAGGAATTTGTCCCTCTCCAGGTGAAACCTTTCTCTTTTTATTACTTCTCAGTTCTCAAAGAACCAGGATGTCTTTAGCTGACATAATCTTGCCCTTGAGCATCACAGCATTATGCAATCATTGAGGCCTCAGCTGTGACCAGAGGCAAAACGGAGTTATGTTTCTGCATGCCATAGCCAGCCCACAGGCAAGAAGACTAGGCCTCAGACCACCCTAATGATAACTTAATTGTGAAATTATTTTTCCCCCAAATTATGTAGAATGGCTCCCGACAGGCACCTGAAGCAAGGACTCTGTTGGTCAGGACAGTCTTGGCCCCATCTGCCCTCGTGTCAGGGTGGCTCATAGGCAGTGGCCCTGTCCTCAGGGGCTGGCAGCTGGGCTGAACTGTAGCCAGCAAGCACGTCCCAGGGTCTGCTGGCCTCTGTGCCTGTACCTGGCCACCTCCTAGTTCCCTCACCCTCTCTGAGGCTCAGGTGGTTTCCCTCATTGCCTCGTTGCGCCAGGACTCTTGCCAGAGCTGCACAGCCTCCTGGCTCCTAACTCGCACTCGGCCTGGTCTCCTGCCTGGTAGCTGTCAGTTACTGGCATCACCCCTGGCTGTGGGGTACCTGTGTACATCTCCTTGAACCTGGGTGGTTTTGTGCCACTTTAACCTATAGATCGTGGCTGGAGTGAGGCTAAGGTATAAATGACGGAGACAGTTTCTGCCTTGCTTCACTGGAATGCTCACTGTTGAAACAAGGAGCCGCCGTGCTGGAAGCTAAGAGTGTGTGTGGCTGCTCCTGGCTGCCCACTGCCCAGGCTGCCAGCCCCAGCCCCAGATGTGAACTTGAAGACATAGGTGACTCCATCCCTCCAACTCTAACCACACAGTGGCTTTTATGAGGGTGCTCACAGGACAGCTACAAACAGCTGAAACTACAATCGTCCTCCCTTGGGCCCGAGGTAACCTGTGGCCCTCCCACGTCCCCCAGCCCTCAGAGCAGGGTGTTGGTCCCCCAGCGCTCAGAGCAGGGTGTTGGCTTCTACAGGGAAATGGGGGACAGATGAAAAGCTGGGGCCACCCTCCTTGGAAGAGGTCTGCACCCAGCAGTTGTGCGAGGTCACGGCCAGGGGCTGGAACACATGGGGGCCAAGCACTGGTCTGAGCCCATTTCCTGTGACTGGAATAGAATGGCACTGACTGGAAAAACCCTACACAACAGAAGTCCTGGGGCTCACGCAGTGGAGGCTGGGAGCCCAGGAGCATGGACTGGCATCTAAGTGGTCACCCCATGGCAGAGGGCAGGAGGCAGAAAAGCCTGGCAAGACAGAGAAACTGATACACTCACCTTATGTCAGGAGCTACTCCGGCCAACATGGCCTCAGTCTGCTCCTGCGGTGCTGGCCTCACAACCTCAACACCTCCTCGAGGTCCCACTGTGGCAATGAAATGTCAACATGAGTTTACAGGGGACATTCAAACACACCAGTGCTCTCAAAATGGCCCCAAACTCCCGGAGGATAAACTGCAGAGATCAGAGCCCAACAAGAATAGGTCAGGCACAGGAGAGATGAAGGACAGGGAGCTTCCAGGAGATGCAGGGGCAGTGCAGGGTCAGAAGCCCTCGAGGTCCATATCCAGCTTTGCCAACATGGATAAGGGAAGGGCCCAGCATAGAGTGAGTACCTGGTAAGCCACAGAGTCCCAGTGTCAGCACCAAGACGGAGAGGTGCTCACTGGAGTCATGGGATTTAAAACCCTGTAGCTCACTAATGGGCTCAATAGAGCAGGTTCTCACTAAACAGAGAGATTCAAAAGTTACATGGAGAATACTGGAGGCCAGGAGGAACATTTTGGCACAAATATAATCTTCTTTCACCTGAGTGATTTAAACTGGGGCCTTCTCATTTCTTTTCCAGTGAGCATACTCACTTCCTACTCTGTGCCTGTGCTATGGTTTCCTTGTGGTCTGGATTGGCTTAGAGATTCTTAGAGAAACCTGACAGTGACTCAAGTGAGACTTTCTGGGAGAGGTGAGACCTCATTCTTTGGGTTAGCAAACACCCTCTCGAAGCCTACGCCTCCTGACCCAGTTAGGGTTCGAGCCATGACTCTCACCTATGCAAAGAGTCACCAGCCATCTACAGGAAACAGCCTGGGGAAAGGAAAAAGAACTTTGATCAAAAGAACAGCAGAGGCAATGCTGGTTCTTCTGGCCTTGCTCATGGAGCAAATCCCTGGTCCAAATCAATGTAGACAAACAGGATCGTAGACAGGACAGAGAGGGTCAGGGAGAGCCTGTCATTTCAGATGTGTTCCACCTTATGATAGTGAATGGAATAAAGGGCAGAGTTAGACCCTATTCCTACCCCCACTGGGGCTTTTGAGTTGCATCACTCCAAACCCATGCTCACCTTTCTCCCTTTCCAAGGCTGCCATGGCACTAGCCCTTTGCAGTGGAACTGAGACTTGACAGAAGTAATGGATCCACAATGGTGAAATCTGGCATCAGAGTTGAGAATCCGTAGTTCCTTGGGAAGTTAAGCTTGAGAGTTTATCAACATCTGTTCTGAGTTTGGCTGCACCTGCGGCTGCAGTCGTGACCCTGAACATCAGGAGATCACTGATGCACTTAAAGGGGCTCGAGGCAGATGAGACACCCCTGGGCAGCACTCTGGATGGACCTAGCTCCACAGAGACCAGGGGGGCAGAAGCTGCAGTCACCACAGAGGTCCTCGTGTCACAGCAGGGCCTGGGTAGAGGGGATGGTGTTCCCCACGTGCTGCCTCCCTGGACCAAAACAACCCGAGGTTTCTCCATCCTAGGATGCCCAGGAGTGAGCAGCCACAAGCCAGCCTCTCCCCCAAGGCTCATCCTCACGTGGACCTTCTGAGGATGGTTAAATGGAATGGAGTAGGGAGAAATCAGAAGCCCTGGCTGGAAGCACAAAGTGGGGTGCTCCTGGAGCCAGTGCTCGATCAGGAGAACTTTCATAGATCTGTTAGCTTTGAGATGTTTTCTGGCTAAATGGTTCCTCTCTCGAGATCCATGTACCCCAAGAGGTCTTTGAACCACACATTTCAGCATTAACACTCAGGCTCAGCCCAGAGCTGTGTTGGTCAATGCAGGGTCATGAACCCGATAATCTCCATGCACTTTGCAGTCAGATGAACTTGAGTTCAAGTCCAGGCACTGCTTGGGAAGGTGACCAACTTTCCCTCTCTGGTGTTTCTCCAACTATGGTCTGGGGACCCTTAGCATCCCTGAAGCCCTTTTGGGAGGCCATGTGGTCCCAGAACTGTCACAGCGCATTGCCTGAAGAAGGCACGGCTTGTTCCACTCTTCCCTCCTCACAGGCACCCTGGAGGTTCCCAGAGGCCAGAGGAGCCGCTCTTACAGCAGCGCAGGGGCTGCTCTGGGACTCCAGCTACCTTTCACTCAGCCTGACAGCCCAACAACTTGAAGGACATGTAAAACAATGCCACTCCTCACACTGATTTTGTTTGTTTGGGATCATAGTGCTTTTTAGTAAGATGACTATGTTAACAGGTAATGGCATTATTGTTCTTACTTTTAAATGTACAAATACATTTAAATTGTTTTCAACTTGCACCTCTAAAACAATACGTTTGGATAGAGAAAACCCACGAAAACATAAATTCTCTGAGATGCTGAATTTTTAAAGGTATGATGGGGTCTCTAGACCCGTTTAAAAACTGGGTGCCTGCTGCGGTTTGGATCAAAACCGCACCCCAAAGGCTCATGCGCTCAGCACTGGGGCTTCTGGAAAGTGAATGGATCCCTCGGGTGCTGGCATCATCGATGGGTAAATTCACTGATGAGTTCACAGCTGAGGGGGCTGTTAGGAGGTGGAGGTGGCCCCTGGGTGGCCACCGGGCAGGGGATTTCTCCCCAGCTTTTCCCCGCTGCATGCTGGCTGAAGGGAGCTGAGCGGCTTTCCTCTCCCACCCTTCCTTCAGGGTGTTTCTGCCTCACACAGGCCGGAAGTGGTGGCGCTCACCCACCAAGGACTGGAACATCTGAATCCGTGAGCCAAAATAGCCCTTTCCTCCTTTACGGGGATTTTCTCATGGGGAGCAGAGCGGGCAGCACAGCGTCCTAGGGCAGTCCCTCTCCCTCCTGAAGGCGGCGACTTTGCCTCGGACTTCACTGAGAAAACAAAATCAGAAGAGAAAAGGCCTCGTATGAGCACCAACCCTCCTGGCCCAGCTGCCCTGTCGCCACCGCCCTGCCTTTCTCCCCCATTCCCTGTCTCAGTTGGCATCTCCTGGCCTAGCCCAGCCTACTCCTCTGGCCCCGCTCCCCTCTCCGCCACCCCTGCTTCATTATGCTGTGCCCGTGATTCTCGCCCCACATCATGCCCC
>NW_004624741.1:21907070-21974147 GCF_000247695.1 Heterocephalus glaber | reverse complement strand
CCCCGCCCATCCTGTTTGTCTCTCGCGCTGCCCCATTCCCTGCCCTTGCCCACCAGAGCTCTTGGGCTCAGCCTGCACTTGCTGTCTCTGTCTCTTCACCGCTCTTTTGTTCCTTGCCACTGAACACACTTCCTGAGTGGATCCTCATTCTGCCAAATCCTGTGGACAACTCCACAGCCTCATCTTACCCGGAGCTGTAGCGGTGTTCGCAGAGGTGGGGCCCCGCCCTGCTGAAGTGTGTCCTTCACGTGCTTCTAAGACCCCACTTTCCCCGGTTTCCCACCCCATAGCCCTGCTCAGCCTCTCCCTCAGGCCTCTTCTCTGCTTCTCAACATTAGGGAGCCCAAGGCTCAGTCCCCTGACCCCCCTTTCTCTCTCTGTGCCCCTACTCTTATGGTCACTGTCCCTTGATTCAATGCTGATGTCCGTGCTGATGACAGCACGTGGGGCTCTCTGGCCTTCTGTCTTCCTTGAGCTCCACACACACCTGCCAGTTAGCTCCTCAACATCTCAGTGTGCTTGTCGGACACACATTTCAAATTCAGGGTCCCCAAGCCCAGTGTTCAGCCTACCCCTCCCCAAACCGCACCTTCTGCAACTCCACCTCTTCAAGTATGGCACTTCCGGTGGCTCCGGCAAAAGCCCAGGACTCGTTCTTGATTGCTGCCTTCTCCTCACACCCATATCTGACCATCAACAAAGCCAGGATTTGACCACTTCCTGTCACCCCCACACCCTGGTCCAAGCCCCTGTCATCCCACACATGGACAACAATAGCTCCTAACTGGTCTACCTACATACAGCAGTCAGAGCTAACTTTTAGAACAACAAATCTTACCAAGTCTCTGTACTCAAGAACAGCCCCCGCCCCAGCTTACATCACACTTGGAGGCACAGATCATGGCACAGCCCAGGCCTTGCAGGGTCTGCCCCTTCCCTGCTTGTTCCCCCACATCTGCTCCTGGTGACCTCACTCTGCCCTTTAACTCTCACCCTCCCTCTGGTCAACCTAAGACAAACCAAACTCGTTCTCATTACATCTCCCAAGAAGTTTCTTCCCCCTTCTTTTACGTGGCTCACCTCTTCTTGTCATCCAAATGTCACCTGCACAGCAGCCTCCCCAGAGACTCTGCTGTAGCCTCTTTAAGTTAGTGGACACTCAGCCCCAGGTAGCAGCCTAACCAATACACACATTTCACAACCCAGTTTACCAGAGACCCACTGGAGAAGTGACACAATGTCCATCACCTGGGGTCACACACTAAAGTATTTTTAACAGTTGTCTTCCAATCCTTTTCTTAACACAAATATAATTTATTTCAAAACGTTTGGGAACTATCTTGGGAATGCAGTTTTATACTTTCAGTTTTCATTTAACATTAAATTATAAATGTTTTCCCAAGTCTCTTCAAAACACGATCATCAACTCTTTGAGCTGTAGGAAACCTTAGAGATTTTTGGTTGTTGCTCATCATGTAAATTTTATAAGATGAGGCACCCCAGGGATGAGTTGTTTGAGTTTCTCCAAATGCTTCAGTACCTCCGTGGTTTCCAGGCTGATTAACTGGGTGCAGTCAGAAAGGCTGGGCCTGCCACTTGCTTGTGTACACATCTCCTTGAGATGGGTGTCCCTTTACTCCACAGAAACTAGGCAGCCTGTGAAGCTCCACTTACCTTGCTGACTTCCCTGACAAGCATCCATCCCTCCCTTTCTTTCTGTCAGCAGCCTTCCCTCAGGAGAGGAGCAAGACCGAGATAGGATCTGGGTACACTAGCAAGCCTGTCATGCCAGGTGCGTGGGGAGAAAACTGCCCACCTGGCCCCTCCTGTGGATCTAGCTGGTTCAGTTGAACTGGCAGATTTGAATTTGGGAGGCGGGAGGGGCACAACACAGACCCAAGCCAGAGACAAAGGCATAGCGATGCTTGAGACAGAACCCATGGGCACTGCTGGCCATGGAGTGATGTGCCTGTGTCCCCAAGTAGAATGTCACCACTCACTATTTGGGAGACCTTGTGGCATGGTGCAATGGGAAGGCTTGGTGTTGGATGGAAGACCAAGCCCACTGTCTTGTGGCTACTAAGGGAGCCAGGTCCTCTTGGGTCTTCAGCTTCCTCCTTCATACTGGGGAATTATGGTGCCTGCCTCAAGAGTTGCAGCACCCAGCACTCATGGAGGTACCCATGAATGGTGTCTTGCTAGTAATGGTACTGATAAACTTGTCATCTTCCCTCTGTGAACAGTGCAAACACATAGCAGTAAAAGTCTACACTCAGCCCTCTGGATCCACAGTCTCTGCATCCACTAATTCAACCAACCATGGATAGAAAATATTTGAAAATGAAGTTGTAGATACACACATACAGATATCTGAACATGTACAGATACTTGTTTCTTGTCCTTATTCCCCACACAATTCCCTACAACAAGCACTTCCATAGCATTTTCACAGTACAAGATACTCCAAGCAATTTGGAGATAATTTAGAGTATTCAGGAGGATGCAGTAAGTTATTTGCACATCCTATGCCATCTTATGTGGAAGTTAACATTTTTAGACCCGGGTACCCATGGAAGAGATTCCTGGGAACTTGTATGCACCAAGGGACAACTATATTGCCCAGACATGGGATGCAAACAAATAAGGTTACATCTTCTGAGACTAAACAACAAAGCCTATGGCAATAACAGTAATAATCCTTACCTACACACAGTTTCAGGAAAGTGAGAAGCCACATGTCATGAAATAGAAATTTTCAAATTTTCTTTTTCGGTCAGGATTTTCTTTTCCCCACATCTTTATGATTTAATTAGAAAGAAATTATGTCAAGAGACCGAGATAAATAGCACCCAGTCAGACACAGCCAACTGTGGTTTTATGTTTTATTATTATACAATTCTATTGGTTAAATTCTTTTCTCTATTCCAAAAGCAACAGTTTATTATGAAAAATTTGAGAAGCAAAGTAGAAAAAAGGAAAACGTACCCAAAATGTCACCACCAAGAGCCAGCAGCTATGAATGCTATTGGTGTATAGCTACGAGCGCTTTGTAGTTCCTTGTGATCCAACTCTGTATCTAATTTTTATTTCTAGCTTTTTTCCTTAACATGATGAAATATGGTTTTCTCTATTGTTTACCCTGTTCCCAATTTTCCATAATTTTAAATAGTGCTGACATTAATATAATTCTTCATAAAGCATTTTTGCTGTTAGGGAAACATTTCTTAAACTAAGTTCCTAGAAGTGAAATTACTCTGTTAAAGAGTAAGAACATTCTTTGGTACATACCATTCATTCAAAGGACATTCAAAAACTGGCAGAGAAGTTTGTCATCTTTCACCAGTCTTGGATATTTTAATGATAATTGGTAGGCAGTGTTATTTCATTTCTAAATTTTAATTTATATTGTTTGCCAAGAAGGCTGAATAGTATAAAATATTTACTAAATTCTGGGCTAACTCTTTGGTGAATGATCCTACTTTGTCTCATACTAGTGAATTTTGGACAGTGTGTTATGGGGTTTTTTATTAAATTATTTGACACTATAGTTAAGGATTAATTTTGTGTCAAATATGTTATGGATTTTTCAATGTCTTCCTATTAGCATTTTCATTTTGTTTATGCATCCTTTGGGGGATTTAAAATGCTTTAATTTCTATTTAGATGGTCTAATATCCTTTTATTTCTGAGTCTCCTACTGGATTTGTCCTGTAAATAACCTTTCTTATTCAGAGATCTGACAAATATTTACCAACACTTTTTCCTAGGTTTTCTTTTTAGATTTAGATTTTTTTTTTTTTTTTTTTTTTGGTGTGTGGAGAAAATTTGCTTATGTTTACTATTTTTGAATTGTGGTAAAAATGTATATAGGATAAAATTTTTCATTTTAACCTTTCTTAAGTGTACAATTTGGTAGCATTAACTGTACTCAAAATGTTACAGAACTATTTTCCAAACTTTTTCATCTTCCCAAACAGAAACTCTGTGCCCAGTAAAGAATAACTCGTCATCAGCCCCTGCTTCTGCCACTGCTAACCCCCGGTCTACTTTCTGTCTCTATGAGCTGCCTTCTGTATATACTACTTCACATCATTGGAATCGTACAATACTTGTCCTGCTACGTTGGGCTTATTTCACTCTGTGTAATGTATGCAAGATTCACCCATATTGTAGCATATGTCAGAATTTCCTTGTTTTTCAAGAAGTCAGATCGATAGCTGGGTTGTTTTACCTTTTGACTGTTGTGCATACTGCGGTGAACATTGGTATACAGGTAACTGTTTGAGTCCCTACTTTTAAGTCTTTTTAGATATGCCCAGAAGTAGAATTGCAGGATCAGATGCTAATTCTGTGTGCCTTTGTTCTTAGTAATCACCATACTGTTTTCCACAGCAGCTGCACCACTTTACATTCCCACCAGCATGCGGGAAGGTTCCAATTCCTGCCCACTATATTAACACTTGCTGTCTTCCAGTTTTAAGTAACAGCCCCCTAATGGCTGTGAAGTGGGGCCACACAGGGGTTTCCATTTGTATTTCCCTGATCACTCATGATATTGCTCATCTGTCATATGCTTGCCGGACATTTCTATATCTTCCTTGGAGAAATGTCCACTCAAATCCTTTGCCAGTTTTTCATTTGTATTATTCATTTCTTTATTATTGAGTTTTAGAAGTTCTGAATTCTGGTTATAAATCCCATTATCAGATAGTAATTTGCAAATATTCCTCCCATTGAGTGGGTTGCCTTTTCACTCTACTGATAGTGTCTGTATTACTAATCAGGCTCTCTTGAGAAACAGACCCAGTAAAACATGTCTACATACACAGAAAGATTAAGTATAATGTGATAATGGGGGTGGCAGAGTCCTGATCTCCAGCTGGGCTATAGTTTGCTCACAACTAGGAGAGCTGATGGTGCAGACTAAGCCCAATAACGATCTTCTGGAACTTGTTCTACTTAAGGAATGATCATCTTTTTGTTCTACTTAGGCTATCAACTGATTCAAGAAGACCCATCCTTGTGGAGGGCAACCTGCTTTATTCTACAAATTAAAATGTTAATCTTGTGTTTAAAAACCATCTAGATACAACCAGAATAACATTTGACCAGATGTATGGACACCTCATGATCCAACCACTTGGATACATAAAATTAAAATATAGTGTTTTTTAATACACCAAAGTATTTAACTTTTCTATTTCTTTTTTCATTGCTTGTGCTTTTGATGTCAGATCTAGGAAACCAATACCACATCCAAGATCATATAGATCCTCCTCTATGTTGTCTTCTAAGTATCCTATAGTTTCTGCTTTTCCACTTTGGATCAGTTTTGAGCTAAATTTTTGTGTATGGTGTGAGGTAAGGGCCCAACTGCATTCTTTTGCATGTGAATATCCAGTGTTGCAAGTACTATTGTTAAAAAGACTATTCTTCTGCATTGTGTAGTCTTGGCAACCTTGTCAAAACTTTGACCATAGGGCCGGGGATTTAGCTCACTGGTTTTGCCGCCTGCTGCGCAAGTGCAAGCACCCAAGTTTGATCCCCAGTACCAAAAAAATAAAAATGAAAACTTTGACCATATATGTGAGGATTTGTTTCTGGGCTTTCTTTTCTGTTGCATTGATATATGTATGTGTTTATGTATGTGTTTATGTCAGGACCATGCTATTTTGATTATTGTAGCTTTATAATATATTTAGAAATCAAGAGATATGAGACCTTCAACTTTGTTCTTTTTCAAGACTACTGTGGCCATTCTGAGACCCTAAAAATTCAAATTAATTTTTTGAATTTTTTTTCTACCTCTGCAGAAAGTGTCATTGAAATGTTGATAGGGTTCACATTAAATGTGTAGGTCATCTTAACAATATGAAGTCTTCAAATCAATGAACATGGAGTTCTGTTCATTTACTTATGTCTATTTTAGATTCATTCAGCCACTTTGTGGATTTTTGAGGGTACGAGTCTTTCAGCTCCTTGGTTATTTTATGTTTTTAATACTCTTATAAATCACATTGTTCTCTTTTCTTTTTGGATTATTCATTGTTAGTATATAGAAATACAACTGGTTTTTGCACATTAACTTTGTGTCCAACAACTTTGCTGAATTTATTACTTTAACATTTTAATTGGATCTTTAAGGTTTTCTGTATATAAGATCATATCATTTGCAAACAGATAATTTTACTTCTTCCTTTCCTATCCAGGTGATTTTACTTATTTTTCTTGCTTAATTGCTCTGGCTAAATTTCTAATACTACATTGAATAGAAGTGGTGAAAGTGGGCATCTTTGCCTTGTTTAGATCTTAGAGGAAAAACTTTAGTCTCATAGGGGAAGGGGATCAATAGATAAAGCGAGGGGAATAGAAAAGGGGATAAGGGATAAAAAAGGAATTGAGATGTGTTACGTACATGTTTCAACTCCATACAGGGAATGTAAACATTACATCTGCAAACATGTACAAAAAAAAAGAAAGGGGATCAAGAAATGGGTGGAAGAGAAAGAGAAGGAAAGGAAAGTGAATGAAAAAGGAATTAAGATGTGTTATGTCCATGCACCAACTTCCCACAAGGAAGGTAAACATTATGTACTACACACACATACTAATAACATAAAAATTTTAATTAAACAAATTTATTCTTGTACCATTAATTATTCATGTGGTTCTTTATTATGCTCCTTTATTTCTAGTTTGTTGAATGGATTATTTTTTTACTCCTAAAAGGGTGGTGACTTTTATCAAATACCTTTTCTGAATCAATTGAGATGATTATGTGGGGTTTTGTCCTCCATCATGGTAACATGTTGTTTTATATTGTCATGTTTTATATTGTATGTTTTTGTATGTTGAACCATCCTTCCATTATAGGAATAAATTGCACATAGCTGTGGTCTAGAATCTCTTTAATATGCTGCTGAATTTGGTTTGCGTGTATTTTGTTGAGAATAGTTGCATTAATGTTTACAAGGTATATTGGTCTTCTTATAATGTTTTTGGCTGGTCCTGGTATCCAGGGGATTCTAGCCTCACAGAATGAAATAAGAAGTGTTCACTCCTCTTCAAATTTTTGGAAGAATTTGAAAAGGACTGATGCCAGTAACCTAAATGTTTGGTAGGATTCCCAGTGAAAAGGTCAGATCTAGAGATTTTTCTTGAAGTCAGAAGTTTTTGATTACTAATTCAGTTTCCTTACCAGTTACAGGTCTACTCAGATTTGCTATTTCTTCATTATTCAAGCATAGTGTGTTTTGTATTTCTAGGAATTTGTCACATCATCTAGGGTTAGCCAATTTGTTGGACAGTTGTTCATAGTTCTTTCTTACAATACACCTTATTTCTGCAAAATCAGTAGTAGCATCTCTTATTTTAAGTTCTGGCTTTATTAATTCGAGTCTTCTATTACTCTGAGCTGATCAAGCTAAAGGTTTGTGTTAATCTTTTCAAAGAACCAACTTCGGATTTTGTTAATTTTTTCTATTATTTTTCTTTTCCTTATTTATCTTTAATCATTACTATTTCCTCCTTTCTGCCAACTTTGAGTTAACTTGTTCTTTTCTTACTCAAATTAACAAATCAAAGAGAGAAATCATTCTCTACTGAAGTTGTAAAGTTAAGTGGTTCTTTTAAGGTCTTTCTCTTTCTTAATGTGTTTACAAGTATAAATCCCCCCATAGCACTACTTTCACTGAATCCTATAAGCTTTGATGTACTATATTTTTACTTTCATCCATCTTCAATTATTTTGTAATTTTTCTTGTGATTTCTTCTTTGATCTTTTGGTTTGGTTCATTTTTCACAAATCTGTGAATTTTCCAGTTTTCCTACTGTTATTGTTTTCTTGACTCACTTCACTGTGGTCCTGGAAAATACTGTGTAAGATAATTATTTTTAAAAATCTGTTGAGATTTGATCTGTGATCTGACACATGATCTATCCTGAAGAATGATCCATGTGTGCTTGGGAAAATGTGGATTCTGTTGTAGTCGTATGGAGTGCTCTGTATATCTACAGACCTAGATGTCTATTATGTTGATGAAATCCTCTATTTCTTTACTTACCTTCTCTCTGGGTTTTCTATCTCTTGCTGAGAATAAGGTATTGAAGACTCCTTCCTCGTACAACTATCTATTTATCCTTTCAATGTTGTTAATATTTGCTTCAGATACTTTGGTGGTCTCTTATTAGATAATCAAATGTTTATCACTGATAAATCTTTTTTCTATATTGAATTTTTCTTACTATAGAATGTCCTTTGTCTACTGTAAACTTTTTTGACTTGAAATCTATTTTTCTGTGTGTGTGTGTGTGTGTGTGTGTGTGTGTTTTGTTTTTGTTTTAGAGACAGAGTCTCACTATGTATTGTAGGCTGGCCTTGAACTCACTAAGTAGCCCAGTCTGGCCTTAAGCTCACGGCAATCCTCCTGCCTCAGCCTCCCAAGTGCTGGGATTACAAGTGTCCATCACTCAACTTGAAGTCTGTTTTGTCTGATACTTGTACAGATACCATGCTCTCATTTGGTTACAATTTGTATGGAATATCCTTTTCCATCTTTCCACTTTGAACCTATTTGTTTCTTTGGATCTAATGTGAGTCTCTCACAAAAAGTATATGGTTAGATTTTGTTTTCTAATCTATTCTTTCAGTCTCTGTATTTTGTTGGAATGCTTAATCTATTTATAGGTCAAGTTATTACTAAAAATAAAGGACCTGCTTCTGCCACTTGGCTATTTGTGTTTTATATGCCTTATAGCTTTTTGATCTGTACTTCCTGCACTACTGTTTTTTTTGTTTTTGTTTAGTCAATTTTTTCTATAGTGAGATATTTTAATTCTATTTCCATTTCCCTTTGTATATATTTGATAATATTTTCATGTTTAACATAAACACTATATTTAGTATCCTAAAGTTTTAATACTCTAATTTAAATTTATACCAGATTATCTCCAATAGCATATAAAACTCTGCTCCTGAATAGCTCTTTCCACAATTCTTTTCACTTATTAAAGTTACCAAATTATACTTTTTATCAGTTTTGTGTCCAAAATCATAGATTAACAATTGTTTTTATGCACCAGTCTTTAAAACCACCTAGAACATTTTTAAATGTAGTTACAAGGTGCAGTTAGGGTAATTTCAGCCTATATAACTTGGTGTGAATTTACATTTAGCAGATAGCTCTGTTCCATTCTACAGCTTCCAAGTACCATTCAGCATCCTTCACTTCAGCATGCAGGCCTCTCTTTGCATTTACTGTGGGAAAGGAGTCGCTATAATAAACTCCCTCGGCTTTTCATTACCTGGAATGCCCTTTCCTCTCTTTCATTTTGTAAAGATGGTTTTACCAGATATAAGGATTTTTGTGGACATGGTTTTCTGTCAGTGTATTAAAGATATCAACCCACTACTTTCTACCCTCTGAGATTTCTGGTGAGATGTCAGCTAATAAATATTGATGAGGACCCTTTGAACTTGATAAATCACCCTTCCCTTGTTCTTTCAAGATTCTCTCTTTGGTTTTTCACCAGTGTGATTATATTGTGTCTCAGTGTAGGGCTTTTCCAATTTATCCTACTTGGAGTTCATTGAGGTGAGATTTTTAGTTTTCATATTTTCCCCACATTTGGGGATTTTTTAACCAGTACTTATTATTCAAATAACCATCACTTGTTTATCTTAATAATTTGCCTGCCCCTTCTCTCTTTTTTCCCCTATTCCCCTGGAACTCTCACCATGCCAACCTGGTCTTCTTGGTTGTGTTCCTGAGTTTTATTCATTTTCCTCAGCCTCAAAAGATTTTTATTTCCCTGTATTCAAGTTCAACTAATTCTTTCTTCTGCTTGCTCAAATCTATTTTTAGTCCTCTCGTGAACTTTTTATTTCAGTTTTGCACTTTTTCAATTCAGAATTTCTTGTTTTCTATTTATTGATATTTCCATCTTATTCATACATCTTTTTTCTACTTCGTCCATATCCTCCTTTATCTATATGGACATCCTTAAAACAGCAGTTTTAAAGTCTTTGTCTAGTAAGTCTGCTACCTGGTCCCTCATGTTTTGGGGCCAGACTTGGTTCTCTCTCTGCATGTCTTAAGAAGTTTTGTTTATCTGGAAATCCCATTCTCTTCCTTCCTTGCAGTTTTCCATTTGTGTTCTTTTTTATTGTCTTACACAGTAATTGTGCCAGGGATTAATTTGATGTGTAAACTAAATGTCTCCTTGCCTCTTTTCTGAGCATGCATTATTACTTTCTCAATCCCCCCCCCATATGAAGTTGTTTTTAATGTTCTAGTCTTTAAATGGCTAGCTCTCAAAAGGTGAAAAGGAGAAATACATAGGTAAAAGAAGTCTGGAAATATCTTTGTCAAAGTCATAGCTCTAAAGATGTACTGTACTTTGCTCACTCACCCTCGTGTACTCACTTGTTTATTCAATAAGAACTGTGATGTGCCTACTTCATGCCAGGCAATAAGGGGATATGACAGTCAACAAAAGAGATGATATTCCACAATGGGACATCTGCTGGGGGCTGAGCACTGAGGAATAAAAAGCATGTCAGAGTCTGCACTCAGAGCTCAGTCTGTTAGGAGGTCAAACCTACAAACCAATAGCAGCACAATGTGACACAGAAGTACCAAGTGAGAGATAATGAGGCCCATATAATACTGCATGTGTCAAACAGGGTGGGCAGAGTCCATGGCACTACATGGCCAAGTGTTCAGCAGCAGGAGTTTGTCACAGAATGAGATGGAATAGTTATGGGACAGGAAGAAGAAGTATCAAGGCGTGCAGCTTGGACTCCTGTAGCAGGAAATGCAGCACAGTAGTGGGAGAGGCTGGGCAGACACTGCAGAGCTTCAAGAGCCCTGCTAAGGAGCTGGGATGTTACCCTGAGGCCACAGATGCCCACTGAGGGTTGACCAGCTGTACTGTGACTCTTTCAAATTTTTCCTTTAGAAAAAATATTAGGATTCCAGGATGGAGAATGATTTGGAAAAGCTACACTAGAAACACTCATGGGGAGACAAGATCACCACCATAATCTGGGCAGAGAGCAGTGTGGACCTGGTCTAAGCATGAGAATCAGTGGGGATCCAGTTTGTGAGGCAGGAAGTGATAGTCTTCTCTAGGAGGTGTGAGGAAGAATGATGAGACAGTGATCCTCCCAGCACCTTAGAAATCTAAATGTGACCATGGTGGTGACCCTCCAAAGAGCAAGCCAGGTAGAACTAAGCAGAGCAGCTCACAATCAATGACTATCTCCTGTGCTTTCAGGTAACCTAAGTGGAACCCCTATACCAGGTACCTGGGGAAATACTCCATGTATCTACAGTTCCAGGTTCCTATAGGAAACATACATCCAGATGTCCAGGCACCTATAGGAAATATATATCCAGGCATCCAGGCACCTATAGGAAATACATACACAGATGTAATCCAGGCTCCTGTGGAAATGCAGAAACAGTCATCCCTTAGTGTTCATGGAGATTGGTTCCAGGACTCCTGCAAATACCAAAATCTACTAGTGCTCAAGATGGAGTAGTATTTGTGTAGCACCCATCTACTTTAAATCATCTGAAGATTACTTATAGTACCTAATACACTGTAAATGTTATGCAAGTAATTGCTATACTGTATTGTTAGCAAACAATGATGAGAAAAAGTCCGTACCTGTTCAATACAAGCATGGTACATGTCCAGTACTGATGTTCTTTCTTAATATTTTCAATCAATTCTCGGTTGGTTGAACACAAAGGCAGACTCAGAAGGTGAAGATACTGAGTTTGTGCCCCTGGAAGGGGGCGGTGGGCTTGAAAGCAATGCCAATTCCTGGTGCCCCATTAGATCAAAGCAGCATTGCACATGACTGTCCTGTATCCCTGGCCCCCTTCCGTCACCTCTCATGGTGTCTCTAGGACAACGACAGCTTCCTGCCCCCTTCCTTAGCCACCCTTGCTGACTGGTAGAAGCCTTCAGCAGTCACACACAGGAAGCTGGAATGCAAGCCTCTTCACACGCTTCCCCAAGCGCCTGCAGGAGACTTGTCTTTGCACGCTCACATGAGACCAGGGACTCTTTGGTTTAGCTCATGCACACACAAAAGCGCTGATGGGATAAAACACGCAGCACCACACAAGTTTAATGCCAGAGGTTTTCAGGTCAGGATAAAGTTGGGGTGGAGAGAATGAGAAAAAAAAACATGGAGTTCTTACAGTTTTAGGGCCAGGACAGGACTGGGGGGGGTCTTCATGTGATTGACGTTCACACAGGCACATCAGGGCAGTTATCACAAGAAAAAGGGCCACATGTGGAGAAATAAACACACCAGAGTGTTTGATGGCACTGCCTGCCAGAAACATCTCAACGTAACTCTTGTCATGCAATGTCATCTTAGTGGAACTATTTTGATTTTTGAAATGTACTTTTCTAATGTACTTTTCTTCTTGTCTAGTCCATTTCTATACAGTTCAAGAAAATAATGATTATTAGACAATAGCTGGGAATCTTACAGACACTATAGCTTGATCAGTGTGTTTTTTCAAAGGGTTCCACTGTGACACATTAACGAGGACTTGTGAATCTGCATGCATTGCTTTTCTGTATCTATTTAACAGATTCTCAGTTGTCTGAGTTATTAAAAAGCAGAATTGTAAAAAGGAAAAAACAAGTTTATATTATGAGATCCAGAAAGTCAGTCTCCTGGTGGAAAGGCCTGTGGAAGGAAGGCCTGTCAGATAAGAAGTTTCTAAGTGTTGTATGTTCTTTTAAGAAAGAAATGTGCTTTCTGAACACTTCCAGCCCATTGCTGGAAGGCTAACCAAAAGGTACTGCCAAGCAGAGAGTGTCAGGGAGCTGGGTCAGTACCCACAAGTGACTGTCACCTGTCTCCAGCACTGAGGTGGATGTGCAGCAACCTTACCTTGTCTGGGGTCCTTGATAACCTGAGTCGGTTATTGTACCCTATGCAGGTGAGGAAACTGATGCACAGGGAGCAAGGTCCAACAGCTAACATAGGGAACTGGGATCCAACTAAGTTTTGGGTAATTGGAGTTTCTGGCTTTTTAACCATTTTTTTTGACAGAGAGGAATAAAAAGCAGGACTGGCCAGCTGTTCACCACATCTGTCCTGCAGGACTCCATTCCCCATGCTGCCTGCTTCTTGGCCTCCTAGTTTCTGAACACAGCTGCTGGGGAGAGGAGAAAGAGTGGCCGAACAGAATGAGTGAAGCAGCTAAGTGCCAGACAAACAACCCCATCAACTGCAAAGAATTGCAGGGGGTCTAACCTCTGGGTTCTCTGCTTTGTCCTCAGTCCCGAAGTTCATCCTCTCAATCTGCTCTGCACTTTCTTATAGAGGAGGAGCTTCTGTCCAATCTCCATTCAAACCACCACAAAACACACATCAACAGGGCCTCTGAAGAGGTGAGAGCTGCTATTTTTGGAAGGCAACCAGAGGTGTCTCCCTGGAGGAAGGTTGTAAACTGTAAAGAAGCAAATTGCTTGGGTCATCAGATCTATGTACCAAGTCACTGCCAGCATTTTTACAAAGTAGAACGTAATATAAAGTGAAAACTTGGGCTGGGGATTTAGTTCAGTGGTTCCGGTGCCTGCCTTGCAAGCACAAGGTCCTGAGTTCGATCCCCGGTACAGAGAGAGAGAGAGAGGGAGAGAGGGAGAGAGGAGGGAGAGAGGGAGAGAGAAAACTTCTATGAATCCTTCATTTCAGTTGACACATGATTGAAAGCAGCGAAAGACATTATTCTTGAAAGATAAGAGTATCTCCCAGTCAGTGAGGCTCTTCCAGAGTGTGTCTGTGTAAATCACATCAGTGAAAGATCTCCAGGACACACCGAAATTCGGAGTCCCCCCAGTTGAAATATTCAAGGTCAGTGGCCCCAAGAAGCTGTTGATGCTGTTCTGGGAGGAGGCCTTGGCCAATGAGGACTTCCATCTGGAAAGCCATGTGGAGCGGAGAGGTGCTCAGGGCAGGAACGTGGGATGGAACACGTCAGGCCTGTTAGTGCCACTGGCCCCAGCGCGGGATGGCATCGAGGTTGTCCACACTGCCATCACCATCTCAGAACCCACAGCAAACACCAGAGGTTTCTCTCCACCAACGCCTGCCCCTCACCGGCCACCTGCTGTGGCCCCAAATGTCCCATCGTCTGCTGGACCTGCCAGTCCGCCGCGCTGGCCCTGCGATACTTCCTCCAGCCTCACGGTACCTTTCCCTCCAAGTCAACCTGCTGCGCCCAGATCTCCCAGACCTCGCCCCCTGGCTGTCTTCCTGAGCAGCCAAACCTCAGGCCAGGACCTGCTTTGTCCCGCTGCCAGCCACGTCCCTTTCCCCTCCCGCCTCCACGTGTCCGCCACCCTGCGTGCGGGCCCACAGAGGTGTAGCTGCCTTGTCTGCCTCTGAGCTTGGACCTTCTGCCCATAGGACTCCAGCTCCATCCGGGGCAAGAGGTGCGGCCGGCTCCGAGCGTGCGGCGGGCTCTAGGCAGGGAGATGCTCTAGCTAAAGATGATAAAAGACCTTGAGAAATGGCGTCGTCCGCGGCGGTGCCTGCATCACAAGCGCTCCAGCACAGGGCTTCTCGGAAAGCGCAGCGGGCTGTGGGAGCCTCTCTGCGGCCCGTGGGCGCCACCTATTGGCTCCTGGAGGAAAAGGGAGGAGCAGCCCTCCCGGGGAGGAGCTTCCCGGCTCCTGGGGCTTCTGGAGCAGGTTGAGGTCACCTAGTGCAGACGCAGCCAGCTCCATCTTCCTGCCTCAGCAGAGGTGGCCTGGGGAACTCGAGCAGAGCACCAGCGCTGTTCTCACAAAGGCAGAATGTAGTCGAATCCTCTCCTCCCGAAACACAGAGGCAGAGGCTGGTGCTGAAGTCTCCTGGTGTCACCCCGGCCTCCAACAGCTCCAGCAGCACCACGCAGGCAGAGCAGGCTGCAGGGCAGAGAGGATGCAGTTTCCTTTCCTGTTTCCAACCTGGACCTATCACTGCTCCAGGAGGAACGCAGCCCGTTGGTCCCAATTTTGAAAAACTTCAGAGTTTACCATTTGCTACAAGGAGTTAACTTTCAGTGAGAAATGACCGGCAAGCCCTTGCATTATCTATCCCTACGTGATAGGCTGCCCAAAATGTAGCAGCTTAAAACAAAAAGCTATTAAATCACAACAAACCAGGAAGTGTAGACAGCACTGTAGGATTTCTCCCCATCCTGTGGGCTGACAGTGACTCTTCGGCCCCACGTCCTGCCAGCTATGGCCACTCAGGTGCTCAGAGAGTGGCTGAGACCAGGGACAGCACCCAAGGACAAACCATTGAGGATCTCATAGCCCTCCTGGTGTCCAGAGCCTCCTGGTGTCCCATCCTCCATGTGGCCTTGCACTGTCCTCAAGGCCCTTCTCCCACTCCCCTCCCCGTACAGCCCAGCTCCACCACAGCAGAAGCAGAATCTCCTAGATCTGGAGCTCCCATGGGGTCCCTCCTGTTTCCTTGTCCTAACAAAGTGAGTTGCAGGCTGCCCAGAGGCCAGGGGGATGGAATCAGACATGAGCCTGGCATGCGGCAGAAGGAACCAGAGCCGTCGAGTGCAAGGACGGCACGTGACACGGGCCCCATTCCTGTGTGAGGAGGGTCCCAGTCCAGGGCATTTTGAACACTCTGCAGACCACACCCTCACCCCCCATCCTTGTGGCAGGGTGGCATTGACAATGACTGCTGGGAGTTAGGGTTAGGTGAGATAGTTTTAGGTGCAGCACAGAACATACAATCCAGTCCCTCAGTGGATGCCCAGGACTGCGGATCTCACTGAGTCCTACATCACTCACTTTTTCCTAGTAGCTCTGGACTTTCTACACAGTGCCGAAGCCATGTGCACTGGTGCCTCCTTTGCACCAATGCTTTTGCCTTTGGGGCCATCATTAAGCAAAGTAAGAGTTGCTTGAACACAAGCACCTGGTACCACTTGATAACGGAGATGGTCACTGAATGACCAGCAGATGGACAGAGGACTCATTTTCCAGGTGGGCCAGGGCAGGATGGCACAGGATTCCATCAGGCTAAGCAGAACAGTGTGCAATTTGAAACTTAGGAATTGCTTATTTCCAAAATTTTGTATTTAGTATTTTTGGACAGAGATTGATCAAGGAGGACTGAAGGGTCAAAAAGCTAAACAGCAGGGGCTGGAGGCTGCTGTCGGGCAGGGTGTGCAGCCAGCACTGACAGTGCAGCAAATGTAGCCAATTCCCACGAAATGCTGGAGCCACAAGCAGCCTTGAGGACCGAATCCCTGCAGGGAATTGGCTATGCGTTCATGGAAGTCAGACAGCGTACAGGATGGAGAATCTGCGGATTGTGGTAACCACAGGGGGTCTGGAGCCAATCCCTATGGATGTTGATGCCAGGAACACAAGCCCAGCAGCACATTCGTCTCCTCCTCAAGAGCCCAGAAACAGGGGACCTAGGCGTGTCCTTTAGTGGGAAAGTAAATGTGTGGGAAATCCTACTTGACACAGGCTACCACTAAATCCACTAGTGTGGAACCCCTAAGCTCCTAGGAGCCATCGAGCCAGGACCTGGTTCATCTGGCAGCTCCAGGGGCCACACGGGGCTGGCACCACCCCAAATGAATTGCTGCTCACCCTGGCTGGGCCTAGGCTCCCACAGATTGACCCTCTGGATGAAGGAGGAGAAACCCTGCAGCCACCACCAAGACCCCTGAAGGAAGCTGCCTTTTTTGCCTACTGGTATCTGTGGGCCTTTCCATCATACTGGCCTCTTCCTGCCAGGCCTAGGGCCCTCGTGGTGCCCAGGCCTCATCCCAAGCTTTTCTGTACATGGTGCCCCCAGCCCATGTGCAGCAGAGGGGTTCTGGTGGGACAGGGCCTGCAGCGGAGTGGAAATAGACTTCACTGACACCACCATAGAGTGCTCTGGACCTAGCAGCTCAGCTGAAGTGTCAGGCAGGACCCTGCAACCTCCAGCCTAACCCACCGACCGGCCTCACCTCTCTCCTGGGTGGACTTGGCCATACCCACTCCGTTCCCCTGCCATGAAATCCTGGTGTCAAAGCAAATAGTGAGCAGACTCCACTCCATCCAAAGCATTTCAAAGGGCTTTAAAAGATGGAGTTTTATTCATCAGAACCTACTCACGAGGGAACTCTAAATGAGGGACATTCTGAAAACATCAGGCCTGAATTTTTCAAAATTATTGATGACACAGGGAACACGATGGGACAAAAAGATGAGATATGGAGCCCTGGACTGGATCTGGAGCAAACAGAGAGGGAAACCGATTTAACACTGTACTGCACAACAGAGAGACTGAATGTGGACTACAGGCTAGAGAATAGCATCACACCCGGGACCCTGTGCCCATTTCCTGGTTTCAATGTAGGCAAAGTCTGCAGTCTTAGGAGGTGCACAGAGCAGTACAGTGCAGGGTGTGTGTGTTGCTGCACTGCAGATGGATTCAGCAGAAACTGATGGATGTGATGATGTGACGTGGTAAATGCTAGGTCGTGCTCCAGTTCGAGTGGGTCCCAAAGTCCCTGTGTTGGACGCTTCACCCCAGTGAAGCCATGCTGACAAGTGGGAATGGTATGAGGTGGTTAGGCTACCAGGGCTGTGCCTCCAGGGATGGCCTGGGGTCGTCATCATGAAGCCTATTTGTTAGAAACTTTG
Organism: Heterocephalus glaber; assembly: GCF_000247695.1. Next base: position 21,956,459 of record NW_004624741.1, on the reverse strand, counting down.
CCCTCTCTCCTCCAACTCCTGCCCTTCCACCTCCACCCTGAGACGACAGCAAACCTCATCACCCCCGACCTTGGCCTTCACCTCAGGAACCCAGGGTTAAACAGACTTCTGTCTGTACATTAGCTCATAAAATGGGCTCGGATATGTAGATAGACAAATGATAGGAGGATAGATGATAGATGATAGGAAGAAAAATGATAAGAGGACAGATAGATGATAGATAGGAAATGAAAATGGGCCAAAATGTTAAAAATTGGTGAGTCTAGGTGAGAATACATGCATTTTATTGTACTATTTTGCAATTCTTCTATTAGTTTTAATTTTTTCAGAAGAATACTGGGGGGGAGCCTGGCAAGGTGACACACGCCTGTAAACCCCAGCCCTCTGGGTGGCTGAGGCAGGAGAATCACAAGTCTGAGGCCAGCCTGGGCAACTTAGAGACTTACACTCAATCTCAAAATAAAAACATGCTGGCGATATAGCTCAGTGCAAAGACCCTGGGTACCTCAAAGGAAAAAAAAGTGGATGAAAACTTGAGAAAAGGAAGAAAGAGAAGTGGAAATGTTGAACTTTCACAAGATCTAAGGTAGTTCTTACCTGTTGAGCAGGTAAGTGAATGGAAGCAGGGATATAATTCATTTCAACAGTTTTTAATGCATACTTTGGCATAATGCTTCATAAATTAAGAATAAGATATATTATATATAGTCACATGTATGATCAATCTTCATAGAGAAATGTTTTACAGAATACTTATTCTGCCAAAACTGTTTCATTTTTTATTGTTTTTTCTACCTCTCCTCCTTACTTATTTGTCCTCAGCTGTGGATTGATCTATGGAGCCTTCTAGAGGAGGAGCTGAGGTTCTGGTGTCTGTCACCCCCATAGGCAGGAGGACAGGGCCTGGTGTCCAGCAGGGCTGCGTATCTGTGCCATGGTCCCTGTGCAGCTGGTTTTGTGGCTCAAGATTGTCAGGGCCAGCCCTTACATTTGATACATTTTGTTTTTAAAATAGACCTTGTTTTTCAGCTTCATCTGCAGTTCTATGTGAAGATTGATAAATCAGTTTTTACTTGTTTTATTAATAAAATGTAATTTGGATATCTGAGTTGATGGTTTTGTGATTTAGCTGGGTAAACTATCTTTGTAACAGATAAGTTATTTATAAAAATTAAAAAACTTATATTCTAAGATTGTCAGGGCCACCTTCCTCAGGGACCACAGGCTCCCTGCCCTCTGTGACCTGTCCACTGGTGACCCTGGAGATGTGTCCCACTTTCCTGGACAGCTACTGACATGAGCCAACATGAACCTTCCTCTTCACTGCCCAGCTCCCGAGCTTTGTGCGGTCACCCCAACCACACCTTCCTGTGTTCCCTTTCTTTACCAGGCACCGCTCAACTGTCTTCTGACTCTTCTGTCATCCAGTCTTCAGTATTGTCTCACCTTGTCTTCTCCCCTCCTCTACTGCAGTGGGCTTTTCCTCTTTCAAAACAACCCATGTCTTGTTATCCTGATGGGAATTCAAAAGGCGAAAAATACAGACAGTTCAATCAGCAAATTTGTCCTGAAAGCATCCGAAAGCTTTCATATCGCCTGTCTGACTTACTTCTCATTTTTGCTTATACTATTTCTATAAGGCGGGTGCCTGCCACGTTCTCATCCCAGGTCCTGAAAGCTGAGGCTGAAGGAGGTCACGTGCTTTGCCCAAGGACACAGAGTCTTGGTCTGAGCTGCTGTGAGCTGGAGTGCTATTGGACACATTCTGTACTGTCCCCAAATTTGCAATGCTCCAGAAAAGACACAGGGAGGATCAGAAGCAAATAGAGACCAAGGCAGTGGAAAAGCTGAGGATGCCGAATTGTCCCAGAGATTCACTCATTTTTGGAGAAATTTAGTGAGGTTTAATTTTTGGCCTTTAGAAATTTGCCACAAAGAAGGAGGAGGAAGAAGGAGGAAGGAGGAGGAGGAGGAAAAAAGAAAGAAGAGGAAAAGGGAAAAAGGAGAAAGGAAGGAGGGAGGTGAGATTGTGTCAGGTCACTACAGAAAGCATGTGGCACCGTGCCTGGTGCATAGCAGGATTCAAATCAGTATCACCTATCATTAGCTATCACTGTGCAATCAATGAAAATCAAGGATGCCAACCTATCCTTACTGACCTGTGAAGCTGTCTCTGCCAGAGCACTGAATGAAAAAGCAGGGTACTGAACGGAGTGCAAGGCCCAGTGGCACTGACGTCGAGGTGCATTTTTATTCATTATCCACTTGGATGGAGCCACACCAAGATGGCTGATTGGCCAGCCACAAGTTGATACCTGGTGACTAGGGCCAAAGCTTCCAATCTTTTATTTCCTTCTTTGTATTTTTCTATATTGTTTATCTTTTTTATAATGTGTGTAACATTTTTACGATCAAAGTTCTTTAATTTGGAATGAATACATACATCATGGATCCATGAATCCTGCTGCAAAGGCCTGACTTTGTCTACCATGTCGACCAGATACCCTGTGGAAGAACCACAGGTTGCTTCTGGCTGTTTCTACCCCTACAGACTGCCATTCAGTGACCTATGGCACCCACTCAGGTCCCTACTTCTCAGCCCTGGCTTTCTTCACCCACCTGTCTGTCAGGAGCCAGAGAAACACACAGCAGATACACACATGTTTCTTTGTTCTCACAGTAAGATTCCTCTCTCATGTTCTACCTCATCTCCGGCTGCAGAGCTTGAGGCCAAGCTTGGCTCAGGGATGACAATGTGCATGCATAATTCTCCCCCTGAGAGCCCTAGGGCTCAGTCTTCCTGCACAAATTCGCCTGCAGCCTCACTTCTCCCTGGCTCGGGCTTACTGCGGCCTGGACGGCCAAGGGGTGCAGGGCATCGTGCTGACCACCAGGTGGCAGTCTTTGCCCGCACCAGCTGCAGCCTGCCGCCCAGGCCTGTCAGTGAGTCCTTTCTGTGTTGTCCCAGCGATTGCAGGAAAGAGATTCTTTACTCAAAAGAGAAGAGAACAGTGGGATTAAATATTCGGAAACAGAAGGACTCGAAGAAGAAAATATAATTTCCCAGCACCACGTGCTTAGCCAGCCTTCTCTTCTTGCACAAAAGTCACAGCACTTGTGTGTCCCCTTGCAGCCGAGGCTGGAATGAGAATCACCGAGACCCAGCACGCAGACGCCACGTTCCTTTATCCTTTTGTGCCACTCGAGGCCAGATATTGATGTCTGAAAACAAGATACATAAGCTTCATTATTTAAGTGCTTCTCCCTAAACAAGACCGCTTTAATACTTAACAAGGTAGGGAAGCACCATAATTTAAAATCTATGCGAACAGAAATAAGAAATTATTTGTAGTGGGCTCCACTTTTACCCCTACCAACAAAGAAAGACATTCACAATTTTTTGCCTTCCCAGGGCCCCAAAATACAACACAGGCCTGTTCTCCCACTCCCGGCAGAAGCCGCAGCTGAAGCCATTCTTTATCAGCTTTTCTTTCTCAATATTTACCAACCAATAAATCTTTTTTCCCCTAAGACAACTGACATTCGAATCCCATTCATGTGTGGACTTGTAATCCAAATAATATTAAATAAACTGCTTCATGATCTACTGAGAAAGTATTAAGATGGGTTTTTTTTTTTCTTTGCGGGTCAACATTGAAGGAAACGGGGATATTCCTCCAGGAAAGCCAGCTGCCTGCCGGGACGGGACAGGGCTCTCGTTCGCTGCTGAGGGCCTCTCCCAGTGCCCACTCTGGGCACCCACACCAAGTCCAAGGCCTGCACAGCCAGGCCTAGCTCCTTTACTAAGGCCAGAACTGAGGACATAGTAGAATAGAAAACATTGCCGAGCTGTGGGAACACACCGTGTTGCTTAACCACATGCTGAGAAATTCCTCATTAGGCCTGTCAGCATGTGCTTACACACACCGAGGGGGCCCTGCCCCTACACAGGCTCCAGGCTGATACTATCATGCATATGCAATGTTTTGTCACAGACCAAATACATTAGCTGGACCCCGGGGGCTGCAGGCCTGTCATCCCAGCTACTCAAGGGGCTGAAGCAAGAGGATACTGAGTTCCAGGCTAGCCCAGGCAACTTAGCAATAACCCATCTCAATATTCTGAAGATGGGGCTGGGAGTGTCAGAAGGCTTGCCTAGCATGTTCAAGACCATGTGTTCAATCCCCAGGATGGGGGAGAAAAGAAGTGGAGATGGGATCCATGGAGATGGTATCCTTGGAGATAGGGCCATCAAGGCGAAGTCTATGGAGTCAGGGTCCTGAGATACAGTCTATGGGAGTGATAGCTATGGAAGTGGGGTCCATGGGGGCTGGCCTATGGAAGGAGTGTCAATGGAGGTGGGGTCCATGGGGATGGTGATCTTGGAGGTGGGGTCCTTAGAGGTAGGTTCCATGGAGGCAGGGTCCATGGAGAGACTGCATGGTCAGGAGATGGAAAATCTGGAGCCAGCTCTGCCGCCAACTTCCTACAGGACTAGCTACATGATTCCTCTCTCTGTGCCTCAGTTGCTCCAGTTGTACCATGAGGCCTTCCACTTGGTGCCCTTCACACCTCCTCAGGAGTCTAGTTATGGAGGGTCAGAATGAAGGAGCTGTGAAGCATTGGAATCTTCCAGCTACAGAGGCCCCAGTGCTGGCTTGATCTGAGTGGAGAGTCCACCAAAGCCTCGGCTCTCAGCAGTGATGGACGATACCCACTTGGAGACCTCTTTGTGCCAGGACCCGTTCTGGAAGTTCTGCCACATGAATGCATTTCATCCTCAGACACTCATGGGATCCAGCCGAGACCCTGAGGCATTGAGAGGCCAAGTGCTTCCCCCAGGGTCCCAGGGCCAGCAGGGGTCTGGGGCCTGGCATCCATCAGCCTCTGCAGCCCTATTCAGCAGCCATCCAGGTCAGCCCAGATCTGTTGTGGCCTGGGCTAGAAGCAGAAAGCGGGGATGCTGCCCTGTGAATTTCCTGTCCCTGCCCCTGCCTCATCTTTATTTCCACTTCACTTTGACTCAGGGCTACAATGAGATCCACACTCATCCACATGCCCAGTTTGTGACATTATTTTAAAACCACAGCCTGAGGATATCCAGACTAAAAACCCAAAATCTGAAATGCTCCAAAATTGGATGTGTTGCACAGGTGGAAAATCCCTTTGCTGACCTCAAGAGACAGCTCACAGCTGAAGGGAGGCACACTAAACACATTGCAGAAAATCACCTCCAGGTAGACCCAAGCTCTGGGTCTTCAGATGCATAAATGAATCCATGGTTAGACTTCAATTTCACCTCTGTGAAATTTCACTGCAAATATTCTAAAAAAAAATTTTAATCCAAAATCCAATACTGGTCTGAAGCACTTCAGATATAAGATATTCAACGTGTGCCCAGATAAGACCCAAGCAATGTTTCATCATTTAGAAAATCTATAAGCTTAGGGGCTAAGCATGCTCTTGACTCCAGCCCTTTAGGGCTTCTCTTCTCCTTCCTAGAAGACCCACAGCCATCAATTTGGACTTCGCTTCCAGGCTATTTCTATGACTGCACCCTTAGAAACATGTGGCTGTGCTTGCTACTTTGTGGCAGTTTTGTTTCTTTCATAAACCTTTTCATGCCTAATGGGTTTTCTGCAAATTGCTTTCCCCATGCAACAGTGTGTCTTAGGATCTTTCCCTTTTCTCACCTTAGATCTGCCTCATTCCTATCCATTGTAGAGCATTTCATTGAGGGCTGAATCTTGGTTATTTTTCCCTGCTCCTTTTGGTATTTAGGTTCCTTCTGAATTTTTGTCATCCCAGATGTTGCCATAATGTACTTCCTTTCATGTGCTTCTTTGTGCGTAGAGACAAATAGTTCTCTGGTGTGGGTAATAAAAGTGAAATTATTGAGTATGTGCATATTTTATTAAACTAAGACAAATATCATACAAGGTTTTCACAAATGCTCTGCCAAAATATTCAGGAATTTACAACTCTATAATCACCCCCAGAATGCCATAAGAAGCAATGAAACATCAGTAAGAGTTGCAGGCAATGAGATACAATAATGATCAGAGGTGAATGGTAAGGCTATGTTTTTTGCTTTTTGCTTGCTGTCAGGAAAGCTTATCGGAACCCAAGAGAGGTAAAAGGGGTATCAGTAGTGAAATCCTTAAACACATTATAAATGAAAGGAAATAAATTGAATGTAAAGTAGCTTACATGTCAACCTGAGAGGTCAGCTGTGATTCTCATGTAGGTTCATTGTCCTGCACAGCTCCTGTGCCAACCAGTAGCCTATCTGCCCTGCCAGCCCAGGAGGCACACCAGGTCTGCATGTGGAGACTCCAGGGACCCTGGGCGATGTGGGTTAGAACAGACACTCCCCCGGGGGAAAGGACATCTGCCCATCTCACTGTAAGTCAATGTGTAAGTCCTGACTGGGTGCATATCTCCCCCACACACTCACACACACACAGATCTACACATGTGTGCACTGAGTCCTGCATGCCTGAGGCTGACATAGTCTCAGCACCCACTCATAGGGTGAGAAGTGGGTGCCTCGTCCATGTGCTCTGGGGCCTCCTTTGTACCTACAAAGGACCAAACATGGGATCTGTGTTTATTCAAAGGACCCTTGCACCAGCCTTTCCCAGGGTGCCAGGCATTGAAAACCACGCTCCACCTGCCCTTGTAGAATGTCCACCCACTTCTGATCTGGACATCAATCTTGAACTAAGAAACAGAAAGTGAGCAAAGTCGGTGTTGATGTGACTGTGGCCTCTCCATCCTGGAGCTCCTGGGTCAGCAGCTTCCCTCCACGCACCCAGGGCCCATGTTCCGCCTGCCCCTCAGGACCTGCACTGCTCAGAGTGCGGTCCAGCACCATGTGGGTTGCAAACGAAGAGACAGCCACAGCCGAGGGACAGGGTGATTTATCTCTGCCAACCCTAGAAGTACAGTTAGGCTTGACTGCTGAAGTCTGTCTTGTTTCATTTTCTTCGTAATCCAGTTATTTTATGTTACCAAAACATCCTCCCACAGTGCTCAGAGCTGTTTGTAACAGGTGTTTGCAACTAAGGGTGCTCCTGCTGCCTCTTGACTTCCCTGTGGGTGACAACAGCTCTGTTTGTATTCACATCATTGGTCCATCATGGAGCAGATGGTACGGGGCTCCTGGTCCTAGGTGTCCCTCACTATAAGGGGCCATCCCTTCCTTTGCTGGGGGAGCTCAGCCTGTCTCACAGAATGACCCTGAGGACTCAAAGATAATCCTAGACACACCAAGGACTGTCACCAGTCACTTTATTAGACTTTCCAGGTGCAGGGACAGTCATGCCTGCAGAAGCAGGACAGCAGGTGACATGTGGGACCATATTTATGGAGGACACACGCATGTGAGGAGCCTCGGTGTTTCCAGAATGACACATTTTCAAAAGTTCACACAGGATGATTTTGCATTTGGACTAAGTCCTCCAAGAGTAGCCAGACTTTGCAAAGTTTATCTCAGTCCTTAGGGACAAGAGACCGAACTTCCCCTTAAACAGATGCCCTCATTGTCTATTGCTGAGTAGCAAACCACAGCAAGATTCAGGGGCCAGCCATGCACAGTGGACCGATCTCAGCACTTGGGAGTCTGAGGCAGGAGTACTGAAAGTTCAAACCCAGCCTGGACTATGTAGTAGGATCAAGACCAACCTGAGCTGCATAGAGAGATCCTGTCCCAAAAACCCTTCAGTGGGTTAAGCCAACCACAAGGTTCACTTGGTTCCTGAATGTGCATTTGGGTAGGGCTTAGCCAGAAGAGGAATCTCTGGGTCTCTGCCCCTCTTGGTATGAGCCAAGGAGCCCGAAGTCTGGGCTGGGGCCAGCAGCAGGCTCCACACTCCCAGCAGTGCTTGGCTGGGGAGAGGTCCACATGGCCGAGGCTGGAGTGGTGGAGGAAGCCCTGGTGGCCTTCTCTATCCCACTGTCTCCTGGGGTCCCCCAGCACAGCAGCCCCCAGAGAGCTGGACTCTCCTTTGTGAGTGTCAGGCTCAAAACCCCCTGGAACCACAGAGAGAGCCCAACAGAACTTTCCACAAAGGCCTTGGGCTCATGCATTCTATTCACTGAGCAGCTACAGAGCAGGCCAGGGAGGAACAGAGTCTCGGCCTCTTGATGAAGGTGAGCAGGCCCTGGAAGAGACTGAGGGACTAGGAACACCTTTGCCAACATCCCCGGGAAACACCAGCTGCAGTAGTCTGTTTCTCATTGCTGTAAGGAAATACCCAAGGTGGCTGCAATAGAAAAGAGAAACTCATTTATCTCCTAGTTTTGGAGCCTAAAAGTCCAAACAGCTTGGTGCAGGCTCTCACCAGGGCCCCATGGCAAAGGCAGGAGCACTGTGGAAAGAAGGACTCAATCCCACCCCAGGAGAGGCAGGTGGGGCTGGGCCCAGGCATTGCAACAGCTCATGTTGGAGAGAGAACTCACTAGGGAGACCAGGACTCGCTTCAAGGGCAGCAGCCCTGGTGAGCTAAGCACTGCCACTAGACCCCTTTATTAAGGTGATGTGGGCTCCCACTTAGCAGGCTAGGGATCAAGCCCCAACACACCAACCTTCACAGGACAGCCCAAACCTCATCTGGACCACGTGCTTGTGGCACAGATATCCAGGCACAGGAGGAAGCCGTGCAAGAGATAAAAGAGTGCCACACATATCCAGTGCAAGGTCCCTCCTCTGCCGTGTGACACCTCTAGCAGCCTCCTAGACCTGCTCCCTGGCGGGAGGAGCCGTTCCACCACCTGGGCCACAGCCAACCCCAAGGCTTGAGGTCACACCTTGCTCCTGCTTTACTGGGCTGTATCCTTGGACAGCCTGAAGCCCTCCAGGCAGGCCCACATGTGACATCATGTCATGTTCCTCCCAACGCCTAGTCAGTAACCATCACTAAGGGGTGGTTGAGTGAGAAGAGTGAGTAAGCTACCAGGGATCCCTCCAATGCTGTCTGCTTTCTTTTTTGACCTAACTTCCTGCCTGCTGTCTGCTTTCTTGATACAAAGGGAAGATGATATTTTGTTTTGCCCATATTTATTTCATCAGGAGTCCTATTCGCATGCACACATCTATGTAGCTCCTGTGGTGGACACACCCTTGTATGAGTATGGCCCTGTCTGGTGTGTGTGTGTCTGGAGTGAGTGTACTATGGGGTGTGACCAAAAAAATACAGGGTATGCTTAAATTGAAAGGTGTATTATAGTAAAAGAGATATTGCCACTGATGCCCCTCAAAACCCTCCCCCTCATTTCAAAGATACTCATCCCATCATTCTTGCCACTTTCTGCAGCAGTTCTGAAGTCCTCTTTCCTGAGTGTCTTTACCATATGTGATCAAAAATACAGTGAGTGTGACTGCTGAGTGCCATCTACCAGAAAGGCAGCTCATAAAAACATGACGGTGTCCTGATCCGCTTTACCCATAGGATCTGGCTCCGTGAGACTTCTGGCTCCTCCCCAAAGTCAATGTTTTGAATCCATTTAGGACACTGAGGCAGCCAGGATGGTGCAGCTAAAGATACTCAGAAAAGAGGATTCTGGAACTGCTTCAGAAAGTGACAAGAAAGATGGAATAAGTGTATTTGAAGAGAGAGCTAATATTTTGCAAGGTGGAATGACAATTTATCCTTTACTGTAATAGATTTTTAAAATTTAAACCTTCACCATGTTTTTCCATCGCCCGTCACACATGTAGCCTGTGTAGTACACATGGCTTTGTGTGCACCTCTCTACATGTATGCATCCAAGTGTACATTTGTGTATATTTTGTGTGAGGGAGAGCCCACGAATGCAGGTGTAGGTCTGTGTACAGAAGAGTGCATAGTAAGTGTGGGTGAGTGTATCTGGTGTGGATTTGCATGTGGAGGCTGTGAGCATGTGTTTGTGAATGTTGTGTGTGAGCATACATCTATCTGTATGTCTCTGTGCACACAGATTCTTATGTCTGTGCCCATGGCACATGTGTGTGTGCGCGTATACTCGTACAAGTGTGAGGGATGCATACAAAACACATGGCCCCAAAGCTGGCTGTGAGGCTGGCCCGGGAGGTGCTGGCTCATTGCCAATTCCTCCCCACTTCCTCCAGGACAGGAGCTGCACAGAGGTCAAGAGACTTGCTCCGGACCCCACAGCATGGCGGTGGCAGCTCCGCCGGGGCCTGATGCCAGGCCCACCCTCCCCTGTGCGCCAAGCCACTGCTCTGTGGCTGTTGGCAGCTGGCCCGGGCCTGGCCGCCCGGCTCTGAGAGCCCATTGTGGCCGAGAAGTGGCCGACAGCCATCGCCTGGACCTGCAGGTGACAGCTCTGTTCTGAGCCTCCAAACGAGGAGTGACTTGGAGGAGGGGAAAGGAAAGGGCACCCCTCGTTCTGTGTGGCTGAGAGGGTGGAAATCCAGGCCTGTGAAAAGGGAAGAGGAGAGGAAACCAAGGCCCGGGAGGAATAATGAAGATGTCACGAGGTCTCACACAGAGCTCAGCAGGGCCAGCGATCAAAGGCGGCAACAAGCTCACAAGAGGCGGCAGGAAGCGGGAGGCTGGAGGCCACATGGGCTCAGGAAATGTTTTGTTTCCTACTTTAATTGGTGACCCTGCTCTGAGTTGCTGGGAGTGGGCATTACTCGAGACAGGGGAGCTGAATGACACAGAGGGGTGGCGAGGTTGCTGTGGCCCAACCAGGATGCTGGAGTCACTGTCCTGGGCCCAGAAGGGCCTTGCACCCTGCGTGCCATGTACCCTGCAGGAACCCTCACAGAAAAGCACCCAGCCCAGAGATGGACAGGGACATCGGGTAGGAAGGGAGTCCTGGATGGAAGACAACCACAGTCCCCGGAGCCCTCTCCCTATGTGTGCCCAAAGGAGTTTTGGAGAAGCCCAAAGGGAGGGAGCTGACATCTTTGGTGTCAGCCTCAGTGCCACAGGCAGCCACCTGCCTCCTGGTAAGAACCAGGACTCAGGTAAGAAGTGGCTCTGATTTTGCTTTTGCAGGCTGGATGCTGAGTCAGGATCAGAGACCAAGGGTTTGGGACCCAGGAGCACAGCCAGGATGCCATCCCTTTCCCCAAGACTCTTCCTAAGGAGCAAACCCTTACAGAGCATCCCTTCCCAGGACCCCAAATCATTGTCTTCATCTGTCCTGGCTGAGGCCAGACCAGCAGTCTTCCAGAGCAAGAACCTCAGAAACAAGTGCATCATAGACGGGGAAGGGACAGAAGTGTTGCCTTCCTCCTGCCTGCTACACCACTAAAGTGACAGTGAGGAAATAGAAGAATAAGCTTGCTTAAGAGCAAGGGGAACCAACAATCAAAGGATGAGAGGTGTCCAAGCACAAAAGGCCAAGGCCCAGGTGGGTAGGCAGAAGCATGTGGCTGCATCACCTGGGTGGAAAAACTGTGCCCAAGGTACAGGAGGGGCCATGGATGGCACTGGGGCTCCAGGCATGGCTCCCTGAAGCCACCAGGGGCAAGAGAGGAGAAAGGCCCAGGGAGGGGTGGAGATCTACTGCACTGACCCTAACCACTGAGCAATCCAGCCCACACCCCAGCCAGCCCACCTCCTGCACACTCTGACCCAAGGGCGGCCACACAGCATGCACCACTGGCTTCTGGGGAAGGCAGCAAAGCTGTGCGCTCTAAGAGGATCACTGGGAGTTAGGAGCCCCTAGAGCCAGGAGCACCCAGCCAAGCCTTGGGCCTCACATCTCCTTTCCAGCCTCATCACCCTCGAGTCTGTCAGATAGCTCAGTTCTTCCCAAAGAAGCCCACCCAGTCTACACAGCCACCAGCAGCTACCTACAGAAATTGATCCATTTCCTGTTTCTTAAAATTAGCAACAAAAGAGCATGCATGGTGGAGCACACCTATAATCCCAGCACTCTAGGAGGCTGAGGCAGGAGGATTCCAAGTCTGAGGCCAGCCTGGGCAACTCAGTGACTTAGTGAGACTCTGTCTCAAAATTTAAAAATGATTCCAAAAAAGACTGATTATGGGGTGGCTGTAGATAAGCAGCTTTGTGCAAAGGCTCTGGATTCAATATTGAGAATTCTAACTCCACAAAAAAAGTAAATTACCAAACAAAACAGAAATAAATCACCTTAGAGAAAAACAGGCATAACTCAGGGACCAAGGAGACCTTAGCAAAGAAAGCTTCACTAAACAGTGTCCTTAGAGAAACTTGAGAGTTTATCACAGGTACAAAACAAAATAAGGTGCTCTAGAAATAGAAGAAAAAACAATAAAGGACCTTGGAACTCAAAAATGTCTTTTCTGGTTTTAAGAATTAAACAGAAGAGTTGAAAGAGGATGCTGGTGTAATTCCTTGGGACACAGGGCAGATGGACAATGGCCAAGGTGTGCTAGAGAGGCAGCCCAGACAGTGAGCAGGGCCACAGGATCTCACAAGAGGGCCGGATACAGGGGTGATCAAGACCTGCAGAAGAGAAGAAAGGTCTCGGGGGAATTTAATCGGAGACTTCACATTTAAATGCCCCTCTCAGTAGCAGCAAAATGAATAGAAAATGATTCTACACTATGCAGACACTTCTGAAATGTCAGGATATCAAGGATATAAAGAAAATGTAAAACACCTGCAGTCAGAAAAAATAGGTCATAAACAGGGAGTTTAGATTCATATTGACATCAGCAAAACTGAGTGTTATTAGACCATGCCAAAAGCATTCATGTTTCCATTAGAAAATTAATTTACCCAATAATATTATACTTGGGTTAATGTATGTAAGAATTGTCTATGCAGCTAACCTATAATAAGTCTGAGATGAACACATTTTTAATCACACAAGGGCTCAGAAAAGCAAAGCTCTCAGCATTCTTTCTACAGAAATCACTGAAGGCTGCACCACAACAAAAGAAGAATGAAAACTACTAGAAACGAAAGAGTAGTTAAAAAAGAATAGAAGAAGAATTGTCCCTGATGCACAAAGAACAGAAAGGCCAGGGGGAGGAATGTAGATCAGGTCTAGAAAGCAATCAGCACACAATGGGAGAGAACACAGCTCAGAGAAGAAGAGCGTGTGGAAAATAAGCTGGCAGATATTTACGAGATGGTGACCTGTCTCCACGAGAATGGAAAGATGGGCCTGGTTTTGAAAAATGGGTGAGGTGTGACCAGGGGACCCTGCTGGCCCTGAGTGCTGGAAACTCCCCCTGCAACTCCCGTGGGATTCTCGGCATGAAGAAGGCAGCCCTGCTAGAGTAATAATGTAGACTTATTTGTTAGTGTTCAACTCTCAGAATCAACCTACAAAATAAATACCGAGAGGATTCAAATACAGTTACAGAATGTAAGTGTCAGCAATACAAACAATAATAGAGCTAAAATCTATATCTGGAAAAGTAAAGAAGAGGTGAGGGAGCAGAGAAATGATAACGCAGATTGTGAAGAATCAGGAAATAGTGTCCAGAGTTGATGGGGCAAGATACAAAAATTCATATATTTTCCTTAAAATTAACCATAAATTTAAAACTTAATATTAGTTTAAGTTTACCCAGATGTGGATCCTAAATTACTGATAGAGCTGCGAGTAACCCAACTGGGAGGGAGGCCTGGAGGAGGTGTCAGGGTGAGGGGCAGGCAGCCTGGGGCTTGTGAGCAGCCTGGAGCCCCACAGGACCTGTGTCATGGACAACAGGTCAGGCTGGGGTGGGAGACTGGCACTGTGCCCAGAGAGGAGGGCTGTGGGACATGGTAAGACGCATACTACTTCTCTATGTGGTCTTCTAGGAATCAGGAAAGGAGATACATTTCAAAGCAGGCCTGTACATTAGCACAGGGGTCCCTGGCCCCTGGACCATGGACCAGGACCAGTCTACGGCCTGTGAAGCAGAGGGTAAGCAGAGGTGAACCAGCAACTGTATTTGCAGTCGCTCCCCATGGCTCACATCACACCTGAGCCCCACCTCCTGTCAAACCAGTGGTGGGATTAGATTCTCATAGGAATGCAGACCCTACTGTGACTTGCACATGTGGAGATCTAAGTGCATAGTTCTTATGAGACTCTAATGCGTGGTGATCTGAGGTGGAGCTGAGGTGGTGATGCCAGCCCTGGGGAGTGGCTGCAAATACAGATGAACATTGGCAGAGAGGTCTGACTGCACAGAGACCATAACACATCAATTGCTTGCCACTCAGATCAAAACCCCATTAATGAGCAGCAAATAACAATTAAACTGCATCTGGTGGCAGCTTTAAATCAGAATCTGACATTTATCTTAATTTGCATGTGGTCTCCCCATTGCTTTACGTACTGTTTCCTCTAAGACTCTTTTCCACACTGCACACTTGTCTCAGTCACAGTCTTCGTAGCCCACAGCTAATCCTAAACAAAATGAATAAAGAAAAAACACCACTGGAGAGCTTCTTTGAAAAGAAGAAAGAACCAATGATAAGACAACAGAAGACTCTAAGATGCCAGCAAAAACAAAGCTTCATTTAAAAAAAAATACCAAGAGTCCTACTTACATCACAGGTTCATTGTAACAGGTGATTCACATTCTCCAAGCCTTCTTTATATAATACATTGTGACCAGCTTTCCAATGAAGCCATGAAACCTTCAATACTGTTTCACCACATGGAGACCAAACACCCTGCCTTGAAAGACAAGCTTTTGGGGTTTTTCAAAAGGAAAAAACTGAACACAAAAAACAGAAGCTATTATCAAAGGCCACCACTTCCCCAAATGCATCTGCACCAAGAGCATCACTCTCAGTGGCCAACTGCATTGCTAAAGCTAAGAAGGCCTTTACAATTGATGAAGAGCCGATCCTCCCTGCTGCTAAGGAAATCTGTCCTGAACTTCTAGGAGAGGCTGCAGTTCAAAAGGTAGTGTGTATTCTTCTTTCAGGTGGCACCATAACTAGAGGAATTAGTGAAATAGCAGAGGATATTGAGGCACAATTGTTAGAGGGAATTAATAAGTCACCATGGTATACAATCAAGCTTGATGAGTTTACTAATATTGATAATAATGTTTGTTTCTGTGCCATATATTTTCAGGACAATGTGCATGAAGGTGTACTATGTGCACTTTTGTTCCCAGACAGCCCCAGATCTGCGGAACTGTTTCAAGGCTTTGAATCACTATGTACGAGGAAAACTGAATGGGTCATTTTGTGCTATTACATGCACAGGTGGAGCAGCTGCCATGACTGGAGAGCTTTCTGGTTTCACTACTTGGGTCAAGGAGGTCACTTCTGAATGTGTCTACACACAGTGTCAACCACAGAGAAAAGCTGGTTAGACAAAAGTGTCATCCAATTTAACAACTTTTTGCAAGATGTGATTAAATTATCAAACACATAAATGTACCTGCCACTGACTCACTTCTGTTCATGTAGCTCTGTAAGGAGATGGAGGCAGAGCACACATGTCTTCTCTGACACAGAAGCAAGATGGCTTTCTAAGATAGATCACTGGCCAGGGCTTTGGAGTTATGAGAGCTGCTCCTGAGCTTTATTTTAGGAAATGTACTGCCACCCCTTGCAGAACACTTCAATTACACAGAATGGGTCCCAAAACTTGCCTACCCCTGTGACATATTCAGTCTGCTCAATGAACTAAGTCTGTCACATCAGGGGAGAATGACAACTGTGTTCAAGTTGCCAGATAAAGTGGATGCATTCAAAGCCAAATTGGAATTATATGGGAAAAGAGTGCACACTGAGATTTTTGACATGTTTCAAACATTAGCAGAGATTTTTTTTTTTTTTTTTGGTACCGGGCATTGAACTTGGGACCTTGCGTTTGCAAGGCAGGTGCTGGACCCACTGAGCTAAATCCCCGGCCTCAAGCAGAGATTTTTGAGAGACTGAGCCAGAGCCTTCTTTCTCCTGGCTAGTGCATGACCAGCTAGCTCAGCTTTCAAAAGATTTTGAGCATTACTTCCAGCCACAAAAGACCCCAAACTGGAAAAGAGCAATCTGTGACCCATTTCTGAATTGACCAGTGGAATCAACTTTGTCCAGACTAGAAGAAGATCAACAGCTTAAGATCACAAATGGCCTTAAAAGTACATTTGAGACAACTTCAAATCTCCATGTGTCCTGGGTTGGTGAAGGTGGGATACCCTGAGAGGCCACAAGACCACTGAAAAGCCCACTTCCATTCCAAAGTCCTATCTTTGTGAAGCAGTTTTTTTGTTTTTTCAGTGACAGCCACCAAAGAGTTTACAAAGTGGAGTGGACGTAAGCTTGCCCTGCCACCTCCAGTTGCAAGAAAACAATCTCAGGGCTCTCACTGATTCATCATTACAGTGAGTTGTAAAATTATTTCATTATCTTACAATGTAATAATAGAAATAAAATGCACAATAAATGTAGCACATTTGAATCATCTTGAAACCAACCCACTCACACCCACCCCAAGCTGTGGACAATATTTTTATATTTCTTATAGTAAGAAGCACATTGCCATGAAGCCCCCCTCAAAAATACCCTCCCTCACTTTGAACACATTTACCCCATTGTTCTTGCTACTTTCTGCCATTCTGGAAGTCCTCTTTTGTGAGTGTCTTTCCAAGGTGTGATTAAAAATATGTGAATTCTGCTAAGTGGCATCCAATGGAAAGATAGATTCATAAAAACATGATGCTGCGTCCTCATCCATCTTATTCACCAGATCTGGCACCGTGCAACTTCTGGCTCTTCCCCAAAGTCAAAATGACCATGAAGGGCCAGGGATGCAGCTCAGTGGAGCCTCACCTGCCTGGCAAGCACAAGGTCCTGAGTTTAATTCCCAGTACTGAAAAATCAAACAAACAAACAAAATGATCATGAAAGGGAAATATTTTGAATCTATTCAGGACCTTGAGGCAGCCAGGACAGTGCAACTGAAGATATTCATGAAAGAAGACTCCAAGGTTGCCTCAGAAAGTGGCAAGAGATTGGGATAAGTGAGATCAAATCAAGGTGGAGGATTTTGAGAGGATTTGTGGCAATATGTCTGTTACTATAATCAACATTTGAGGGTTTAAACACTCACCATAAGCTTAGATCACACCTGGAACATGTAATACTCAACGCCACCACCACTGACAGTAACCATGGCTAGAGAGGGTGTGGGAGCCAAGTTATGAGAGGAGTGCAGCAGGAGGGCACAGATGGGGTGAGGCCTGAGGGTCTCCTGAAAAGTTTGAAGGCAGAAGAAGCTCCAGAAGTGGGCGGTACTGAGTTGAGAGGGGAACAGAGCGTCGGGTTGCCTTCTGTCTTCCAGCGCCAGCTCAGACTTGGCTGAGACCAGTCATGGTCACTTCCAGGCTAAAGTGCAGTCCTGGCGGGATGAGTGCAGGAGGAGCACCCTGCCCCGTGAACCCAGCCTGGCATCTCAACCTCAAAAGCCCTCTGTGCAGAGAGCCCTTTGCCTCTGAGAGGGGTCTTGTTTGCAAACAATATGCACAAATACAAGATGTGAGGCCTTTGTCTCTGATTTGTATTCTGGGATTTGGGTGCGAGTCATTATTTGGGAGATGATCCCTGAGACATAGGTAGAGTACCAGAGCTTCAGGGTCCATGCTGGGAGCAACGTGCTCGGTCCTACAGGGGTGTGGGAAATGGTGTAGACCACACAGCCCTACAGGGTGACCGCTGTGGAGCATGGTCCCCCAAATGCCACCCATCACTGCCTAGACCCCTCCTGTCCTTCCTGCCCCACACCCTCTCTCCAGCCCCTACCCACAGGAAGCACAGTGGGGACACACTGGATGCTCCTGGAAGGAGCCTGGCTAGTGAATCCCAAGGCAGTAGTGTGGGCAGAGGCAGCCTGAGCTGGAGGCTGCTGTGTGTCAGGCTCAGGGGACATCAGAAGGGGCTGTGGAAGAGCGAGCTTGTCCAAAACTGGGAACAGAGCCCACAGTCCTAGCCTTTCATGATGGAGCCTGGGAAGGGGGCCAGGTATTGGGGAGGCCTGCAAGCAGAGGGGTGCACTGGGGTGCAGTAACCACGGGAAGCATTGGAAGTGAAAAACGGAGCAGACATCGGCAGGTAGAAAGAACCTGGGACTCCGAGTGGGCCCCAAGGCCAAGGTAAGTCAGAAACGCATCTGTGAGGATGATGCTCTAGGAGCGCGCACGGGGGCCCAGGGTGCAGGGCTCAAGGAGAGCCACTGAAATCCAGCAGAATTGGCTGAGCTCTGATTGGCACTGGGTTTGGATTTGCCCTTCTCACATTAGGGTGAGTGAGAAGGCAAAAAAAAGAGAGAGATTTGGAGAAGAGCAGTGAAAAAGTGGAGTTTGCATTGCCAGCCTGCAAAAAGGGAGATGGAGTAGCTATGCGGGAGCTTAGCAAGGGACACTGGGGAAGGGGACCACACTACTGGATATGAGGTTATTCACAGAAGGGGACAGGGAAAGACCCTGAGATCTGCTTATCTCTGTGCTCAGACTCCTTATATCACCACCCAGGCCACTGTGTCCATCACCTTGGATGTCCTGCTGGTTCCAGTGGTGGCCCAGGGAGCCTACCTGGGTGAGCAGCTGCCAGCTCTCTATGCAGACAGAGGATCCAATGCTGGAGAAAGGACAAAGAAGCAAAAGCAAAACACCATCCTCCAAGTGAGCAGCTGTCACACAGGCCACCTGAGCAGGGCTAGCATAACCCTGGAAGAGCACGTTGGACAGAAAATATTGCTGCAGCCATTTTTAGGAAATATAATCCACTGTTATTTTAAAAACACCAAAGTTACAAATATAGTTTTCTCCTATAGAAGACCATGCCATCTCAATACTTCAATGAACGAGACCGCTTCTGACATGGTGGCACAAGATAGTCCCGAGAGTCACTTGGATTAAGGCCACAATCCTGTTGCTGTCATGTTGGCTACAGCTTGAAACTGGCCCTGGTTTGGTCCAATTTTCAATCAAAGCTCATGAGTGTCATGAGACTGATTCTCCATAGCCCCAGGGGAGCAGCAGTGTCCCAGAATAAGAGTTCTTGGCCAGGACAGGAAGGTGATCAGCTCAGGTGGACAGCAGAGGCTGCCTAATGGCAAAGAGCCTAGCAATTTCCCATCAGCCCATAGGGAGGGCTTTCCCTGGGTCCCTCGGATCAGGGAACACTCTGCAACCACTATGTTGGATGTGGCTCAACCGATCAGTAGGAAAGGCAGACATCAAATATTCTCCAGCAAGTTCGTGTCTCAGTCACAGGAGACTCTGCGGTCCCTCTTGGGCAAAACTATGCTCAATAAGAATGACTTTGGAAGCCCTGCTCTTGAGCACAAGGCCAGACCAGAGGTCAAGGTCAAGGGCAAACTTGAGAGAATGAGGAAATCCAGGAAGGGTTTCACTAGGATTCACTAGGTGTGGTGGCACATGCCTGCCATTCCAGCACTCTGGGAGGCCGAGGCAGGAGGATCTCAAGTTCCGGCCCAGTGTGGGCAACTTAGTGATTTAGCATGAGCCTGTCTCAAAATAAAAATAAATAAATAAAAGCCTGGGGTGTGGCTCAGCTTGAAGGCCCTGGGTTCAACCCTCAGTACTGAAAAAAAATTACCTGAAATGTTTGAACATCTCAAGAAAACACAGTCTTCTAGCAGAAAGTTTGAAAATAAACAATTGATTTTTTAAAAAGAAAACACGCATATTTTTAAAAAACAGACTATCACCAACTGTAAGGAAAGGTTGCACATGAAAGAAAAAGTAAGTATGCACAGTGCCCTGTCTGGTTGGGCTGCACTTAGCACACTGATGCCCGAATCTCATGCTGACTATGACCACAGAGGGAAGTGGGAGGGAAGGTTGTGTGGACTTGTATTAAACCTTCATCTTCCAAGGCAGGAAGTCTGTGTATAATCTCTAAAACCAAACAACACATAGCAGTAAAAGTATTTCATTTGAAAGTGAGTAACAAATACCAAATAGCTAAAGGGTTCAGAGTAGTTGCCCATCCTAGGTGGAGGTAAGGAGGAAGCAGAGAGGGAGCGCCATCAGCAGCTTCATGAAGCTCTACGAATCTTTCAACAATATACCTGTGTGACTCTGTACTCATGTTTTTAAAGGGAATTCAAGCATATCTCACTCACTTTCTTATTGCTGCAGCACAATACCTGACGCCAAAAAATAAAAGGAGGAGAGATTTATTTTGCCTCACATTTCAGCCCATGGTCAGCCTGCTCCCAAGAAAAAAGAGCATGGCAGAGGGGCCTGGAAGAGGACAAGCTGCTCACTTCCTGGCTGACAGGAAGCAGAGAGTGAGGGGAGGAGCCAGGGAGGGAAATACATCTTTCCAGGCCACGCCCCCAGGGACCTCTTTTCCAGCCAGGTCTTGCCTCCTAGCAGCAGGTCAGCTACAGCTCCATGATCCAGCCACCTTCCAAAGATCCTGCCTATGATCACAGGGGCCTTTAGGGAGATAGTCAGATAGAAACCATAACAAAACATATGTATAATATGAGGACAATTTCTGAAATTCATCCCCAGTGGCAGCTTCTCTGAACTGTATAACACATGCTCCTTTGTCCTCTTTTCTGGACACAATTCAAACCAAATAGGACCATTAAGCCATATTGTGAAAATCTGTTCTCTGAGGACAGTGTCGCATGGATGTCCTTCTCTGTCCACACACATGAACAGCTCAAAAGCATTGTTGGGAGAACCACCGGACTAGGTGACTCTGAATGCTGGCGTCACTATGGAAGTTATAAAGCAAGATACCAAGATTAGTACCATTGTAACTATAATTACAGTTAAAATATAGAAATATGTCCAATGAAGTTGCACACCATGACCTACCAATGTGCTCATTCATCACATCTCAATCCTCAGATCACAGGATTGGAGGAGCTCTGGGTTTCAGGTGCATACCTAAAGTACCCCACCCCATGCTTTATTTAAAGCCCTGACAGACAGCTGGCCAGATGTTCTAAATAATGGCTATTTGTCAGCGACATTATCTCCTCTGTCTGGGAGCATATACTCATGTTTACAGAAGTCCCTCCTGGGCTCCACATATAGCATAATGATGGAAGGGATTCAAAATTCAGCTGCTGGAGCACATTGTTTCAACCAAAAATCTAATGGGACCACAACCCAGCTTTGGACTGGGCGACTGACTTGCCAACCTCACAGTTGCAGGGATCATGGTATGACCTGGCTCTGGTCCTCCTTAGCTGCTACTGGATCCCTAAGAACGCCAAGCTTCTGGTCCCTAAAATGGTACTAGCAAGACTTTCCTTCCAAATTCGTTATGCAGACAGGACATGATATGCATAATGTGCCCAGCCTATTGGAACCATTTGCTCAACTGAACCCATAATCACTTTGAATGTACAATATTGATGCAGAAGCAATGCTAGTAGACAACTTCATTTGCTTTATTTTTCATGATTTCTATTAATGCATTTCTTTAAGCTAAAGCAATGAAAAGAATTAATTCCTTGACCCTTCAAACTGAATCTGAATCTGTCCAATAGTTTTCACATGTTTTACACACCTGGTGAAAATCAAGTAGATAGCAACCAGAGCATATGTTTTGTTGTCCAATCTGGGTCTGAATCCAGGCTCAGCAAACTTAGAAACTAACATCCTGATGTTTGTTTACTTATCCATAAAGTGGAGATACTGACATACAACTCAGGAGATAGTTATACAGATGCCAAAGAAGTGTCCTTGCCAAGTTCTAGCACAGTGCCTGCTTCCTTCTCAGTGATGGGTCCAACATGGTGCTCATTAGAGGACACAGCCACCTCCTCCGAATATCTCACACTAATAAGGAGAGATGATTTCACTGGCTTCCCAAGTGGAAACACAAGTATTAGCTGTGAAATCGCTGCCACGCTTTCCTTATGAAAGAATGAGAGGTCCTATCAATGTACTGGTACATTACGTACCACTGGCAGAAAAGACTGTATTAAACTTTCTTTTAAGGCTAAAATAGGTTAAAAATCAAAAGAATTCCAACAGCAAATTGTTCTTATGTTAACTAAATTAGCCAAAACAAAGAAACAAGAAAGCATAAAGAAAAGAGAAGTTTGTAAACCTAACAATCTATCCTTGGCTGGGCTCTAATTCACCGGGTGACCTTGAACAAGCATAGGTTTTTGTTTCTTTGCTTGTAAAATGAAAGTGGCTCTTTGTCCCTGTGGCCATTCAGCACTTCCTGGAGGCCTAGGGGGTGTGAAAGAGGAAGATAAGTTAAAAGTGTAACAATATCAAGTGATGGGTCAACACTGCCTGTGATTATTTGCAGACAGTATGATTATTTGCATAGAAAATTCTAGAAGATGTGCAGACTATTAGATTCGATCAGGAAGTTCAACAAGACTTTCAGGTGTAAAATAAACACAAAAATAATAATATTCCCTTAGACCAACAATGATCAATCAGAAATTGTAACTGAAGTTTTTTTTTAATCATACCAAAAAATACCACACAACAGCCCAGAAATAAATTTAGCAAATGATCCATCAAACCTTCAAGGAGAAAACTATAAAATGTTATTAAAATAATGAAATGAAAATAAGAAAATCTAGAGAAATGAAACATGTTCCTATGTTAGCTTATGGAGAGAGGGGAGCCAGGAAGGAGGCTGCTTACCTCATGGCAGCCAAGAAGTGAAAAAGAGAGATAGGAAGTGGCATGGTCCCATTATCCCCTTCAAGGCCACACCCCCCAGTGACCTCACTTCCTCCCACTAGACCCCACCTCCTAAAGGTTCCAGCACCTTCCAAGAACACCAAGCCTTCAACACATAGTTCCTTGGGGAATGTTCCACATTCAAAGGAGATCACCATGTTTGTGAAGACATGTATCGTAATAACAGTGAGTGCTCCCAAAATAAATCTTTACATACAATAGAATTTCAATCAACATGTAAACCAAACTTTTTTGCAATTTGATTCACTGAAACTAAATTCATACAGAACCATAGTTGACAGCCAGGGTGATGGCCTCTCAGATCAGAGTTGACAATGACTGGATTTCTAGGAGGTGAAGATCGGAGATGGCATAAGGATGTCATTTTCCATTCAAAATGCACAGGATGGGCCCTACTGCAAAGAATTCTCTGGCCCTCAATGTCCATAGCCCCAAAGTTGAGAGATCTTAATGTGAAAGAGTAAAGGGTAGAACATGCCTGTCATCCCACACTTCGTGAGCCTCAGGCAGGAGAGTCACAAGTTCAAGTTCCACAAGGTCAACTTAGTGAGACCTTGTATCAAAATAAAAACAAAAACATCTGCATCTCTCGAATGACCAGTGATTTTGAACATTTTTTCATATATTTATTTGCTGTTTTTACTTCTTTGTCTGAGAAATGTCTGTTCATTTCAGATGCCCATTTTTGAATTGGGTCTTTGAATTTGGGGGGTCTGATTTTTTTCAATTCTTTATATATTCTAGATAGTAGATCTTTGTCTGAGGTACATCTGCTAAAAATGTCTTCCCATATTGTAGGTTGTCTCTTAGCTCTGTTGGTAGTTTCTCTTGCAGTGCAGAAGCTTTTTAATAAGATGAAGTTCCAGCTGTTGATTCTTTGTGCTAGTTCCCATGCTACTGAAGTTTTGTTCATAAAGTCTTTTCCTATGCCAATGTCATTGAGAGTTCTACCTAACTTATCTTCCAGCAAGTTTACTGTTTCTGTCTTGATATTTAGCTCTTTAATCCACTTCGCTCTTAGTTTAGTGCACGGTGATAGGTATGAGTCTAGTTTTAATCTTTGGCAGGTTGAAATCCAGTTTTTCCAACACCATTTATTGAACAGGCTATCTTTTCTCCAATGAGGGTGATTGGCTCCTTTGTCAAAGATGAGGTGGCTGAGTATGTCTAGAGTTGTTTCTGCATCTTCTAATCTATTCCACTGATCCTCAGGTCTGTTTCTTTGCCAGTACCATGCTGTTTTATCACAATAGCTTTGTAGTATAGTTTCAAGTTGGGGATTGTGATACCCTCAGCCATGTCTCTGTTGCCCAGAATTGCTTTTGCTATTCTAGGTTTCTTCTACTTCCAAATGAATCTTTGGATTGTTTTCTCTAGTTCTGTGAAGTAAATTGTTGGAGTTTCAATTGGTATTGCATTAGAGATTCCACCTCACCCCACAAAGAATGGCTGCTATCAAGAAATCAACCAATAACAAATCCTGGAGGGGGTGCGGAGAGAAAGGAACCCTTCTCCATTGTTGGTGGGAGTGCAGACTGGGGCAATCACTGTGGAAATCCGTATGGAGATACCTCAAAGAACTAGGACTAGAGGTCCCATTTGACCCAGCTATTCTCCTACTGGGTATCTTCCCCAAAGAATTAAAAGAATCATACCACAGCGATATATGTACACCTATGTTTATAGTGGCACAATTTGTAATAGCTAAGGTTTGGAAACAGCCCAAGTGCCCATCAACTGGAAACTGGATAAAGAAGATGTGGTTTTTTTATGAAATGGAGTCATACTCAGCCATAAAGAATGAGAAACTAGAATCATTTATAGCTAAATGGCTGCATATTGAGGCCATACTCTTAAGTGAAATAAACAGGACACACATGTGTAAATACCGAATAGTATCTCTAGTGTGAGAAACTGAAAGTGTAAGTAAGGATGAAAATGATTAAACGAATAATTGATAATTTGAAATAGGAAAAGGTCCAAAGGTGAAGGAGTGGTGGGAGGGGAAGGGGAAAGGGAAGAAAGGAAAGGGAAAATTATGAGAAAGAAAAACAAAAAAATGGAAACAAAGTCTATATAAATAGGGAAGGGTGGTGGGGGTGAAGGGCGCATAGGTAATGGGGAAAAAAACAAGAACTAAGATACATCATGTTCAGCTACAAGCACCTAATGATAAATGTAAATGTATTGTATACCTTAAATGTACCAATAAAATGTACCAATAAAATTTTTAAAAAATAAATAAATAAATAAAAATAAAAACAAAGAGGGCTGGGGTTGTAGTTCAGTGAGAAAGCCCTGTGTTCATTCTCAGTACCACTAAAAGCAAAAACTAAACAAACCAGCAAAAACAAAAAAACAAATCTAGTACAATTATGACTAATTTGAAGAGAAAACACAGGGGAGAGAGGTTGCCTCATCATTAAAACCTACGGAGGTGGTGCAGGGAGAAAAACATTTATAAATGCAGCCAATAAAAGCCAAACTCCACATAAGTAGAATATGTGAGAAGAGGAGCTAGGCAGCCACTAGATGTATGGTCTTGGGCAAGTCAGTTAACCTTTCTTGTCCCTCAACTGCAAAACGAAGATAAAAATAGACCTTCTTCATCATTCCCAGGAAGATTAGGTGGCCTAATCTGGAAAACATGCAAAGAGAGAGGCCAGCACACCTGGCCAGAACTCTGGAAAGACTGTTGTTAATAACATGCTCCTCTTAGTCAGGTGTGGTGTCACACACCTGTAATCCCAGCACTCTGGGAGGCTGAGACAGAAGGATTATAAGTTGGAGAGTCTATCTCAAAATAAAAAATAAATAAAAAGGACTGGGGATGTAGCTCAGTATAAAGCCCCTTGGTTTAATCCCCAGTACCACAAAATAATGATAATACAACAACAACAATAATTTTTTTTTCTTAAGGAACAGTACATGTTCTACTTACCCAAAGGATTACCCAGAATGGGAAAAAATAATCACCTCTCCATTAACAGAAACAAGCAATAATGCAGAATGTAAACATCACACACCATGGACAATCTGAAACTGCATGGCCCAGTGTGGAAGCCACTGGCCACTGAGGTCATTTAAATTTAAATTGATTGAAGGTAAATAAAATGTAAAATTTAATTCCTCAGTTGCACTAGGAACATTTTGAATATATGGTGTCATGTGGGCTGGCAGCTACCACATGGGACAGGACAAACACCCAGCATCTCCACCCAGGCAGCCAGTCATGGGACTGAAAGCCACATGGGGGCTAGGGTGCAGCCGAGGGGTAGAGCACATGCTTAGCATGCCTGAGCCTCTGGGCTCCATCCCTGGCACTAAAATAAAATAAAACAAAAGCCATGTGGACAATGCACCTTTTAGCCAGATGTGGTGGTGGATGCCTAGAATCCCAGCACTGGGGAGGCTGAGGCAGGAGGATCACAGTGAATTTGAGGCCAGCCTCAGCTACATAGTGAGTTCAAGGCCAGCCTGGACTACATAGCGAGACCCTGTCTCAAAAAATAAAGGAGAGAAGAAAATAAAGAAAGAAAACAAAGCAAAGAAAGAAGAAAATGTACCTTCTTATTTCTATATAAAATGGATTCTGTATTCTCTAAAAAAAAAAAAGGCCAAGGAGAGGAGCTGAGTGGTAGGTGAGAGGCATCCTTGGTTACCGTCTCACATAGCAAATCATACACCACTCTTATGAAACCCATGTGGGCTTTTTCTCCACTTAAAACTATTTTATTTACATTTTTAGAATTCACTTCTGTGAATGAAAAAAGAAATCCAGTTTGAGACCCTCTGAGTTCTCAGCATTGCCAATTAAGATGCTTAAGTGGGGATTGGGACTCACAAGGTGGGGCTGTGGCCCTGGGCTATTTGCACGTGAATGTCCTGGCCCAATGTCATCGCAGACCCCATGTGTTTGTGGCTCAGTAAGATGTCCTTACTTAGTTTTTCTATTACTGCTATCATGGAGGATCAAAACAGACAGTGCATTTACTGGTTTCCCTCTAACGGTAATAAAAAGAAACAGTTTATAAAATCAGATTATATGAAAAATTGCCTAATGATAATAATTTATAAGCTCATTGTGGAATAATGATGTATTCGAGAGTTGTCGTCGCATGATGAAAGAAAGGTAATATGGAAGATTTTCTGTGTGAAGAGTGACTACAGATGAATTGCACTGAGATACAATTCTGTGATAAGGGACAATAAGAACCTCTAGAACTCTTAATAATAGACTACTCAGGATGAATTGAGAATTGCAATAAAAGCCCATAAATTAAAAAGTTTCCATATGATTTCTGATAAAAGACATGCCAAGGTGAAATAAAGAATCATTGGAATCAACTGATACCCTGCTGGAGCCCAGGAGGTCATGAAAGGGACATAGCTAGGAAGCCATATAAAATACAATTTCTTAAGCTTGAGATTTTAAAAACTAGGTTTCAAACATATCTACTTCTAATTCTGTGGCTGGTGGAGAGAACTTTAACAGAGAAGGGAGTGATGTTTCAGTGGGACTCAGAAGGCTTCCCTGCCTGTGTTAGACTCAGGGAAACATGGTAAGTGGTGTCGACCACAGAAGCACATCTTGTTAATTCGTTGGAAAAGGAGGACCATGACAAAGTCACATTTTTACAGCTGGAAGAACTGGGGGACAAACAGAAAATCAGGTCACAGGGAAGCTACACAGAGTGCCTGAGGTTGTGTACACATTAAGTGGTGAACCACAGCTCAGAGTTGCCAGGCAGGCTCTGGGTGCAGCAGGGTTTGTAACCACCATGTACGGTGGCCTGGAGGTGACACATTTGTGCCACGCCATGTTATGTCCAGCCAGTAGGATGAGGTGAAGCTGGACATTCCCATGAGAAAAAGATCTTCAGGACACAAATGGGTAGGGAAGGGAAGTAGCTTAATCCTATGTATGATCACACACAAAAATGAAATAAAACCTAAAATCAAGGCAAGATATTTATGCATGCATATTTGTGCATATAAATGCAGAGAAAAACATGGCTACCAAATATCTAAAATATGTAATCACAGGTACCTCTGGATGGGTAGAGGGATGTCAGGTGGTGAAGGAGAGGGGGAAAGGGGAGTTTGGGCTTTTTTTCTTTGCATACTTCTTTATTGTCTGATTTCCTGTACAGTGCTGTTATATTCTTGAATTGCTTATGAATTAATAGCTTATGTGTGTGTACATAAATACACACACATAGTTGTTTATACATCTGAGCAAATGACTACCTTAAAGTCACAAAGTCTTTCAAGCAACCCCGATTTGGATAACTTTTTGTTTTGGCAGTGCCAAGGATGGAACCCAGGCCTCACAAGTGCAAGGCAACTGCTCTACTCGGCTGTACCCCAAGCCCCAAACTTGGATGAGGAGGTAAACGTCACTCCATTACTAGCCAGAATGTACAGTCATGGCCAGAAGTTATTTGCCAACTTTTCCATGCAGAGATCTCACTCCCTAATATATTTTAAGAAATCCTTAAGTCAGAGTTTCCCGACCTCAACACTGTTTACCCTTAGGGATGGAAAATCCTGTGTGTTGTAGGATGCTGGTCTCTACTCACTAGATGCCAATATCACCCTCCCCAGCTGTGACAACCATCTCCACACACTCCCAAACCTCTCCTGGGGGCAAAGCCACCACCTGAAGTCATTACACTAGCAGAAGATGCCATGGCCCATCTGTGTGGAGCCTTCTGACTAAAGATACCTACTCTGTATCAGCCCACAAGCTAATAGGGGATACAGCAGTGAGATTCCACACCCCCACCAAGGTCCCGCTCCAAGAAGCAAAGTGTGGCATCTTGTCTCTTCGGGAGGTGTCTGAGGTTCAGTGCTTGCTGGCTTTTGTCCTCAAGGCTCCTGTGCCACCCACAGTGGTCCTGGAAGACCAGAGAGCTGCCTTCCTGGAGCCTGACTCCCCAGAACCCCAGAAAGGCAGCTCTTCCTTTCCCCAGGCCTACAAGTGGGCAAAACCCTTGCTTGGTTAGCAGGGAGCCTGCGTCTTTGACTGGTGTGTGCTCTCAGGAAGGTCCTCAGGGAACAGGTAGAGGAGGCCCCAGTCTGGCCCCCAACCAGCACACACCGCCATTTACCCTGTCTGACCTGGCCACACCAAGGGATTCTATGCAAACATTCCTCTCTCAGTTCACAGGGTTCACCTGCTCACAGGAACCATAGACAAACTTTGGTGCCTGGGTGTAGATTACTGACACAATGGCTCTGGGAACTGCATGATCATTTTTACAAGGCACTTACAGTGCAGATTCCATTCCTTCTGCACCAGGAAAGGGGTGCCTGACCCACGTCCAAGAAGCAACAGCCACCTGGTCTACTGGAGCTGGTGATGCCACACTATCAAGGAGAACCCCAAAATTTCTACTTCAAAGCAGTCCTCTAATAAGAACTGTACCTCCATAATAATCATAAAGCAAGAGGTGACACATGCATGCAGTTCTAGAAAAGGAAGACAGCAACAGGAAGCAGATCTGCAGCCACCAGGAACCAAAGACACAGGAGGGGCTGGGTCAGAAGCAGCTTTGGGACCAATGGGAATGATGCACACATCCCATGCCTGGATTGTGATGTGGGTCTATACATTTCCTAATTAACCAAACTGTACACCAAAGTCCACAAATTATATTATATGTGAATTGAATCTCAATAATGCCAATTAGAAGTATATTAAACAACTGAGGAGAAGCCATCCAGTAATTGTCCTAATGATCTATTTTTATTTGATGTGCAGTAATGTGTTATCTATTCAATAGGTGATCTGCAATTAATAGCATCACTATAAGTTAAAGGTAAGCCAATACCCTTTTCGTTAATCCTATTCCTTATTCTCCAGAAATTCTAAACTCTCCAACAGGAAGTCTCTAGCCTCTAAGAAACTAAAAGGAGGCAAGGAAAATCATTGGTTTGGAGGCAAATAGATGTAGCCTCTGTTCCCTTGACTTGGGAGACTTAGCCTTGGGCTGTCCACCGTGGGCACACTGCTTCAGCACCTGGGAGGCATCACACATGTCTGGTCAGTGTCTGCCCAGCCACACACTTGGGTTCTGTTCCCCAAAAGAAATGGCCTGCAGACTCGGGGTGGGGAGTGTGCCCAGCCGTGTCCACCACAACCACACACTGGCCTTTCGACTCAATGCACAGAGAGCAAGAATGTGCTTCTTTCTCAAACAGTTCGAGGCCTGCACCACCCACAGCACACACAGAGCCCCAGGGACTCCTGAGCACTGGACACACTGCAGGGGCCTGTGTGACAGCAGCGTCTTCCCTGCCACCAGTGCAAGTGAGGTCCCATCCTACAGACCACCATTTTGCAGTCTTCACCTTGGTCCTATTTCATTCCTCTCCTGAACAAGATGTGACAAAGCCCTCCGTGTGTGGCTCTGACAAACCACCGACATAGTCCCCTTCGCCCAGCCAAGTCCTCTGGGAGCAGAGCAAGCTAAGCTCCAGAGCCACTGCTCTTCCCAGAAGCAGAAAATGAGACAAAGGGAGCAAGGGACAACAGCTCGTTCTGTTTTCTGTCACTGATCCACACGATCGCTTTAAAGTCAGGACAGCATCTGGCTGGTCCTAGCTCTTTGCCGGGAAAGTTGGAGGACAGAGGTGCTAACATGAAAGCAAAGCATTAGAGATGAGGGTCTCGAAGCCTTCGGTGCTAGCCATAGCCATGTCTGCTCATGGCCAGCCAACCCGGGAAGGAAGATGATTTATTATAAGCTGTTGCAGAAAATATTATGCATGGTAGAGGCATGGAAAGGTCTTTGATATGTATCTGAAAGAGCTTCAAACCCATAAAGGAGATAAATTTTGTATGAAGAGTGTCACCCAGAGGCCGGGAAGAATCTCCAACACATCTTCATATCACAGGGAATAATGAAGGGCTGCTCTCCGCACACAATCCGGGCATTAATTTCACTTAAAGAGGCCCTCATTGGCATACGGACACTCCAGGCTTCCCATTATAAACGCTCAAGCTACTGGGAACCGTAGCTGAAGACTCTATGGTCAAGGCCTGGGTCCACACTGTGGGCCTGGAGTATGTACTTGCTTGATTGTTCTGCCTTGAAATGCTGAGCTGGTCTCTGATTCCTTCCTTCTAATCTTCTGAAACCACAGTTTGAGTGCAATAAACTGCTTTGTGCTTTTCATTTAACTCCAGCCTCTGGGTAATTCCCAGGTTCTATCCAAAGATTCTGGACACCAGTTCTCCTGGGCCAGGGCATAGTACATTTCTTCCAGTTGTAGCCTCACCCCCTGGCTTACTGCAGGGCATAACCCTGGCTTCCTCTGGCTTACAGCCAGTCACCGGACCCACAGTGTGTCTGTCCGACGAGAACACCTCTGGCTGTAGGACTATTTCCACCTCTGGGCAGCTGTGGCTGTTTGAATTGGGCTGTGCCTAATTATGGTTTTATTTTGCTTTAATAATAAGATATCTAAGTGTGCAGAGAGTTGCACACAAAACAATAGCAGCAATGGTAATAATGATGTGCCATGATAAGTATCTGCAATTAAGGCATCTGCCATTAATTGCATTAATTAACCTCTCCTGTAAAGCAGCTCATAAGGTTTCCACATTGAGGAGAAGAGGTCAGCAGCAGCTCACTACATTGCTGGAGACACATTTCCTCCAAGCTCTGGGCCACTTGGGACGGGGGACAAGGGACTGGGGACCAGAGACCAACCCATCCTGCAGCACCAGGGACAATGCTCCTGCAGGACACAATGGAACTGACATCCCTCCTGCTGTGGGCTCAGAGAGCAATCAAAGCATGGGGGCCGGGTAAAGCTGACCTTGGCCATGGAGGGTGGTGTCAAGGGTGGCAGAGCCCTGAGGAACAGGCTCCCACCATGCTGGGGCCAAAGAGTAGGGTGGGAGGGGAGCCCAGAGTTTGCAGGTGAGGCCTGAATTGTATGACAGAGACTTGAGAGCAGCTGAATGCATTTCACTGTAAGCAACTCTTTACCTAAGGAAAAGACAGAAGCAAGTATTAAAGTGTAGTCAACCGCACAGATACTGCAGTGCTTAGGGAGGGAGGGAAAAACATCGCCACTCACTTGGTAAAGCTTGGGTGTCCTTGCTCTTCTGGGGACAGAGCCCAGGGCCACATGTGCTGGGCGAGCTCTCTCTCCCCCAGCCACACCCTCAAGCTTTCTGCTGTTTTTGAGACGGGATCTCAGGAAGTTGATGGGGCAGCCTCAAACTTTTGGTACAACTCAATTTCTGCACTGGTGGGGGGCAATGGTCAGAAGGAAGAAAATGCAGTTGTCTCCTGAGGAGGAGGAAGAGGAGGGGCCACACTCATGACTGCTTTTTCTTTCTCAGAATTTGTAATAATCCTTGTGATGGAAGGCAAATCTACAAGGTGATCAGGAATAGAGATCTGTTACTAAACAGGCTATAGCCCTTTGGTTGGTTGGTTGGTTGGTTGGTTGGTTGGTTTTACAATACTGGGAGATCAAACTTAAGGATGGTCTACCACTGAGCTAAACCCCCATCCCTTTTTCTTATTTTCTATTTTAAGACAGTCTCACTAGGTTGCCCAGAGGGTACTTGAACTTGAAATCCTCCTGCCTCAGACTCCCTAAGTTCTGGGCAGTTTTTTGTTTGTTTTTCTTGTGCTGGAGGTTGAAGCTGGTGCTAGGCAAGTGCTCTACTCACTGAGCAATTCACCAAGCTCCAAGCTCCATCCCCTCCTCGGCCCTACAGGAGGGCAGAGTGAGCTCACTGTCTGCTGTCATGGTTGAGCCCAAGCACTGTGCTCAACAAAAGTGGGCTCCACTCCCAACAGGGTCTTTGACCAACTTGAGGGCCTCAGTCCCGTCCCCTGTGATGGGGGCGAGAATCTCTTCCCTCATCCCAGCTCACCGCTAGGGTTAAACATGCAAGGCCCACACCTGGCTCCCAAGAAGTTCAAAACATGGATTCTCCTTTGCCCAAACTGCCAAGTGTAAGTGCAATTCAGTTCTGCTAGGCTCTCATCTGGAAGCCTCTCCATGATGTTTAAGAGGGCCACAGTGTGATCTTTCCAAATCTCCTTTGCTCTCTGCTCACATCTCAGGCTGCACAGAAAGTGTCCTTTCTGTTGTCCCTGATGCCTTAAGTCATATTGCTTGGCCACATAAAAGCTCACTGAAGATCATTATCACCCAGCGGAGGCTCTTCCCTGCTGAGGGGTGCCAGGGTGGTCACGGAGAAGAGACCCCAGGCCTTGTTTTCCCCTTGGGGGGTCAAAGATCCACCTGCGGTAATTAGCAAGATTGGTCCTAACCCAGCCATGCGCGTGTAGACACAAGACCAAACAACGCCCTTTGACATGCACAGGAAAGAGCCTCTGATTTTCTGTTCCCTGATCTGAAAATCTACCTTCTGTGGCTCTGTGGAAAACTCCAATTCATTAACTGATTCCAACAGAAAAAGACGCTCTCAAAAGGCTTGTTGACAACCCTGTAGCCATGGTGCAACCTTATTCTTATCTTTCATTACCCAGCTTTTATTAGGAAAAGGAAAAAAGGCCTTTGTTTTCATGGACATAACCTCACAGAGAGCTTTCATACCCAAGAAGCACAAGATGAAAAACAAACACACTTATTGGAAGAACGCTAGCACACTTGAAAGCGCTGAGAATCTCAGTCGCCGTTTGGAAGTCCTGGCCCCTCATTATTGGCACTGCCGGCTCTGGTGGCTGTGGGCTGGATCTATGTCACCCGGGTGTCACCTTGTTAAGTCAGTATCCGTAAAGCTCCACAAGACCTCTCAGAAGACAGAGGTTTCACCCTACTGCAGCTCCGCCCGGGCCTCAGTATAGACAAGATTCATTCTGACCCCATCATCAGCCCTTTCCTGGAGCAGAAATGCTCGGCAGAGAATGGTCATAGACACATAGTGGGCAGCCAGTTCTCAAGCAGGTGGGTCACCTGAGCCTGTGCCAGCCTGCCATCCATCCCCAAGGTGACAGCAGCATCTGGGAGCACAACTCACATGTGTCCGGATGATCTCTGGCACAGTGTTTAGGGTCATTTCTTTCAACTAACTGCCTATATTTTCAGATCCTTGGATTCACATAAACTGAATTTCCAGCTTTCTCTTCAAAAATCAGGAAATCTGACATAATAGAAGCAGTGTTTGCGTTTTTCTGGGAGGTTGGTGGTTAAAATGTCTGAGGCACAGTGTCCCTGAACTCAGGAAGGCTGTGACACACTTCTCGGAGAGCACCTGGGGTTGGATACGCTCTGGGCACAGCTGAGCTCTACTCCCCTGGGCACCCTACTGAGAGACACCTGGTACACGGGGGTCTGGAGTGACAGGGTGACAAGATGTGTGACAGAGACAGCAGGACCCTAACTCTGTCTCCCCCGGAACACTGGGTCAGTCTTGAGGACCTCCTAGAACTGCACTACCCAGGTGATGAGACTCTAAGTCTGCTGGCCACAGGGGATACAAGGGTTCAGGGCAAGGGTGAGTTCCCAAGGCTTCAGGGAACCAAGTGGCAGGGCCAGATGAAGAAAGGGGTGAGTTGAGAACGGTCTGCCCCTTCTTTCCCTGGTGCCCTTCCAAGAGTCCCTTCATCCCACCTCCACCCACCAGGACCTGGTCACTGTGTCCCAACCCCATCCCCTTCCCTGTGGTCCCTCCTTCCTATAGATGGCATCTGGGAGCCGGGTCTTTGGGTCGCTCAGAGAGCCCAGATCAGAACTACCCAGGAAGTCCTCTGCATCGGGGGATGAAGAAGGTGGTTCAAGAGCGAATGGATTGCTTTGCATTTCTTCAGTCCTTTCCAGCTCTTTTTAATAGAAGTCAACTCTGTATATAAAATGCTGGCTCTCCAGATACCTAGAGCAAATATTCTTCTTCAGACAAATCAACTTACCCAGGGCTGAAGCCCACAGTTGCCCAGGCTGAGCACTGTACAAGTCTAGGGAGGAAAGAAATAATTCACTCTGAACCTATGCACAGCACAGAGCCCTGCTGGGGTGGGACAGTCTCCCATCAGATCCCACCAGACTGCAGGGACAATGAGCAGAAATCATTTTCCTTTCTGTGTCAGTGCCACGTCACAGTCCGCTCCAATGCTCAGAGCACACTGCTGCTTCTGCTGGTTTCCAGGCGGTAGCTGGAGACCCAGGTCACCCAACAGGGGACACAAACCTCACAACACCCTCCATCCAGCCCCACAGCCCTGAGAGGGCCAGCAACATGGCCCTGAGAGGAATTGACAGCACTAGCATTTCATTAGAGGGTGTTCCTTGAGGCTGCTCATCATCCAGTCCTCAAAGAACTCCAAAGGTTTTTAAAGTCCTCAGAGAACTCCAACAGTGTTTTTAACTTTGGCCCAGGAGTGGCCACCATGGGCTCCACAGTTTGCACAACTTTCTTTTCACCCCCTCCTCATTTTGTTTTAGGCTTGATCCAATTAAATACCCCTGTGGGATGAGCCACCCCACACTCAGAGACAGGCAGCAAGTATTTCTTGTGATCTTAACTGCACAGAGCCTGTGAGTCCCTTCAGATAGGGTGAAAAAGCCCAGGATGTCAGAAGCCCCTGTAGGGTGAAGGGCACAGGGTCATGGGAGGCTCCTCCTCTCCACGTGTGGCATCCTGGGAATGACTCAGAGCAGGAACCTAAAGCGAGGAGAGAAAGTCCCAAAAGATGCAGGAGATGCCTGTAGGGTTGAGTTCCACAGAGAAGCCCTGAGGGGACTTCCTGGGGTTGGGGTCACACTATTGCATCTCTCCGGGTTGTCTGCGAGCTGGAGACCAGAATGCAGCCAGCCTGGCCCAGGCCAACGTCAGACACCTGAGACCACAGGGCTGCCGGGTGGGGCCTGGGTCAGGCAGCCGGATACCTGGAGTTCCAATATCTCAGAAGAGTGGGTCCCAGCCTCAGGAGAGGGACTGGCCACCTGGCCTCTGATTTTTCTCCTGGTCCAGCTGATGGGATGGTCCTGCCCGCACTGTATTCAGATCTCCTTCACCTTGAAGACCCCCAGCCCTGCCCCTAGGGACACCCCAGAACACCTGAAATCATGCCCATCCAGGAAGCCACTCCTGTCACAGTGGATGAGACAGAGGGAGGAAGGAGCCAAGTCCCAGGGTCCACTCCCAGCCCACACTCCTCAAGGAGCCCACTCTGACTTGGCACCTTCAGCTTTGCCAGCACAAGGCCACTAAGTCTTCACCTATGTGGTACCACATGGGAAAAGCTTTCTGGGCCAACAAGCACAGAGTGCCACCACGGTACCACCCCGGTGAAGACTTAGTGGCCTTGTGCCGGTGAAGCTGAAGGTGCCAAGTCAGAGTGGGCTCCTTGAGTCCCCCCAGGCCCAGTTCCTGGCCTCCCAGGACATCTGTGATGAAAGTAGCTGCACCCATGTCAGAGGGAGCTGGGGTTGGTTAAGGACATTTCCAAGCTGTCCCCAGGGACCACCAGGGAAGGTTTTTGATCTGTGACCATTGTGCCAGCAACAACCTCACAGGCCAAGAAATTCAGGTATAGCAATTACATAAAGTTTTGTGAGGGCACACAGACAAATCCAGAATAGATGTCACCAGGGCATCAGGACACAGGGAGTTGACGGCCACCCCTCAGGTCCCTATCATCCCCTCTCCATACCAGGAAGGAAGGAAATATCTGAACTACTGGAATTTTAATCATCAACCAAGGCTGAGATCAAACCAGCCTTGAATTGCATTTCTTTGTTCCTTTCTGAGGTCTTCTTCACCAGAGCAGTGGAGGAAGTTGGGGTTTGGGGATGATGGGGGTCTAGATCAAAATGTTTGGCACCAGAAGGGCTTGGATTTCGAGGCTTGTCAGATTTTGGAATATTTATATCTACATAGTGAAATAGGTCAGGGATGGGACCCCAGTCTAAACACGAAGTTCACATACATTTCACTGACATCTGAGGACACAGCTAGAAGGTGATTTTGTACAATATTTTCAGTGTGCCAGCAATGAGGTCAAGTGTGGAATTTTCTTCTTGCAGCCTTGGGTCAATGCTCCAAAAGTTTGGGACTTTGGAACGTTTTAAATTGTGGGTTTTCAGGTTAGAGATACTCAACCCATACAAAGTGGACATTCTGGGGAAAAAAGGCTTAGCCTGGTCAAACCTGCTTCTGTGTTTTCTCCAGCATCTAAGATGTGCTGTGATTTGATGATTCCATCTTTAAATGAACTGAGGGGCTTGGAAAGGGTCCCTGGTGTAGTCACTGATCGCAGATAGGCATTCCCTGGGCCTCGGGACCCGTGCTGACCCTGAAGTCGAAAAGACAATTCACACAGAAATGCTACCATCTCCATGGTTATGAAAGAGAAGAAGGCAAAGAGCCAGAGTCCATAGGCGATGGTGACAGATGCCATACGAGAGGTACAGGGCATGTGCAGGGGTCATGGGGCTGAGGATGGACCTGCTGGAGAAGTAGCCTGGTCCACGATGGACATGTGGAGGGGACCAAGTAGACAAGGATATGGCACAGCACAAGCAGTGAGTGCAGAGCTCCCAGATGGAGAGGCCATGCTCACAGGACACAAGAGCGTCACATGGCACAGACTAAAAGAGGCCAGCGGAGGAGAAGCACATCACTAGGTGCCCTGTGTCTATCCTAGCCATGATAGCCCAGTGTCCCACTTTCCTACATCTGTCCCAACTGGGTAAACTCTCTGGAATGGCTCCTGTGACTGGCTTGCAGCCAGGAATGAGGTCACATGGCAGGGAATGGAGGAAAGAGGGAAGAGGACAACACACATCTGGTGGCACTTTGACGTGGTGTCTGGAAAGAGGACAGCAGGGTAAGCAGGTGGAAGAGACAGGATTTTCTTCTCCAAAATCTAAGGCTCAGAAAGCCTTGGAAGATAGATAGTGCAGAAGGAGGAAGACACTCTCAGGGCTGGGACCAGCACACAAGCTTCCTCTATGGACAGGGTGAGAAACCAGGGCCCTCCGCCATGCTTGAGAAGATGCCTCACGCTAGACAGATGTGCAACATGATGCTCAGAGGAAAGGCTGTTCACTTAGGCTATTGGCAAATCCTGCAGCCCCTGAGACCTCCCATGGGCTCACATGCAGGGGACTCATGCAAGTGTATTATAAATGTATCTGCTCTTCCAGATAGTCATTCAGCTGTGAGAAATGTTAACCCTCTCTCCTGTGCATGCTGATGGCACAACAAAGGTCTGGAGCAACAGGAGTGCCCAACAAGAGGGGAAGGACTAACAGGGCACATGCACACATGAACCACACCGAACAGAAGGAAGAAACCGGTTTCTCCAAGAGGCCACAGCTCCTCATTGTTCCACAAAAGAGAAATACAGCTGATGTGCATGACACGAAGTCATCTATGGTTCTGAATGGTATGCTGTGTATATAGGAAGACTTCGTTTGTTTGTTTATGCATAATGACCGGTGGGAGGGTGCAGAAGAGGCTGATGACATTTTTGTCCCCAGGAAGAACAAGAACTGTGTGGCTGGAAGATGGAAGGAAGGAAGGAGAGGGGCTGTCATCTCGTCTCTCTGTTCTTAGATTTTAGATCAGAGAAAAACAGTGTCTCTTTTTCAAAGTAAAAATAAACACAAAAGCTCCAGAATCAGAAAAAGCTTCAACTAACAACAACCTGGCCACCTCCCACCCCTTCCTCAGTCACCTTTAGTCTTTTCCTTCCTTCTCAAGTTTATAAAATGCCCCCGGTTCTAACTCTTCTAGCTTTCACAAGCTTCCACATTTCAGGTACAATTCCCAGCATGATGACAGGTTGGAAATGTTGGGCTTGTGGTGTACAGCTGTCCTGTGGAGACCACCACCGTGTGGGACAAGGCACAGCAAGGGGCCCCCAAGAGGGGGGGCAGTGAAAGGGACCCAAATTTGCCCCATAGGGAGAGTAAGTCAAGAAATTGGTGCCTCACAAGCACAGAGTTCTGAGTTCAATTCCTGGTACCAAAAAAGGAAAGAAGAAAGAAAGAAAGAGAAAGAAAGAAAGAAAGAAAGAAAGAAAGAAAGAAAGAAAGAAAGAAAGAAAGAAAGAAATTGGGTTACATCCACCCTGCACAGCTTTACAGCAGCAAAACAATGGGGTCTTTTTTATCTCTTGATACCTTCCATATTTTAATACTTTCTATAATATGTAGAAATAGAGTACCAATATAAACTTTACATAGATATATAATTTTTAGTTAAATGTATTATATTTATAGTATTTGCTTAATCATATTGTGTAAAGTATATATTTGAAGTTTTAAAGTAGTTTTTACATTTGTAAATACAAAATACTTACATACAAAATTCCAACTTGTATGGACATGTACAAGACACACGCTTCTATGTGTCTGCACAGACAGAAATGAGTGTGCACCTGTGTCACGCATAAAAGCTTAGGAAAGAGCAGGCATCACCTGGGAGCAGTAAGATGGGGAGGAGAGAAGGAAATGCGACAAGGTTGAGATTTTTATTCTACAGACTTTCTGTATAGGCAAATCTCACTCGTGCAGGTTTTTATTGTTCTATGTTGGTGATACATAATCATTAAATTCATCGTGGGGAATTGCTACGCCTCCACCTCTCTCCCCCTTTCCCTTCTCCACCAAGTCTACCTCCTATTTCCTCTCATCTCTCCTTTATTTCGCTCTTTAGATTATTTATATTTGGGGTTTCTCACACAAGAGAAAGGATGCGATGCATTTATCAGTACATAATAATCCCACACATATTGGGGAACTGGTACTCCTGACCCAGGTTGTTGCTTGGCGTGGCGAGCGCTGACCACCAGAGGGCGACAGAGATCGCGGGTGTCGGGGAAGACGGGGGGTGGGGGGGGAGACCCTTCGCCTGCTCTCCAGCAGACGCTTGGACAGACTTTGACGTCGGGGTGCGGGGCTTGGAGTCCTCGCCCGCTGCCTGTCAGGTCTCCGGGCTGTTCTGGGTGCCAGAGTCCTGCATCCCCGCCCCCAGGTCACCACCCCGCCCCGCTGGATGTGGGGCGCCCATGGCGATTGGGTGACAGCAGAGAGAGACATGGCATCTGGGGATCAATGACACAGATGCAGCCTGATTCAGTCTCTTGTGCAGTCGCAGGGACCTTCCCAGGCTTCGTAGAAAACCAGTGGTGCAGGATCCAAGCTGAGCCAACACTTTGTCACCAGCTGGGACCCAGGGCACTGCGACCTCTGAAATGGTGGGATCTTGCTCTCGGGTCCCTCACTCAGGCCAGGGGAATCTGGGCCCATCGTGGTCCATTTTCAGGGCCCAAGTGCCCAGGGATCCCTGTGTCTGGGGGAGCATTCAATCCCGGGCACTTACCTACTGCGCATGTGTGTGCTTCCCAAAGGTCCCTTTCTAACTTCCTTCCTTGCTAGATACAAAGTAACTCACACTATCTATGAATTTCATCTCAAAATGGGAATGACATTATTACAAAACATCTTCAGTCTCAGAAGTGATTCCAAGGCTGGGTATAGTGGCACAAACCTGTAGTCCCAGTTACTCAGGAGGCTATGGCAGGAGGATCACAAATTCTAGTCCAGTTTGGGCAACTTAGTGACTGAACCAGACCCTGCCTGTCTCAAAATAAAAATAAAAACAAAAAGGGCTGGGATTGCAGCTCAGTGTGAAGGCCTTGGGTTCAACCTTGGGTACTGAAGAAGAAGGAGGAGGAAGAGGAGCGGAGATTCTGAGCCAGGCACAGTGGCATGCACTGGTTGTCTCAGCTACTCAGGAGGTTGAGGCAGGAGGAACACTTGAGCTCAAGAGTTCAAGACCAGCCTGGGCAACAGCATAGAACCCTGCCTCAAAAAGAAGTGAGTGTGATGACTGAGAACTTTGGCTGCCGTCACCCCAAACGATTGCCTTCTCAAGCAGCAGTACTTTGCCTGGGCCACATATTGAGCTGCCTGAGAGGCCTTGAGAACACACAGATGCCTGGGTCCCCGGCCAGAAGGCCTGCAGGGACTCTCGGGGACACAGCCAGGTCATTGGTGGTGGCTGGTGTTGTTACAGCTCCCAGTGGATTCTGATGGAGCCAGGCTCTGTGGACAGATGAACAACTCGTGACACCATGAGCTGAATTCAGAGCTCGATTCTTATCCTGCCTTCATCTGAGTCAGAAGCTCAGTAGCTTCATCCACCTCCCACCCTCCAGCCTGTTTTTCATTTAGTTTAAACTCAGCTTTTAAGATGGAATCAACCAGAAGGCACAGGCACGGGAGAAATAGCTTAGCCAACATGGTCACCTAAACTCAAATTTTAGATGCCTTCTTTAAAATAACACAGGCCAGCCCTTCACTGTTGCACGGCTAGTCATCAGTACTGACTAACTTTACAAGATTCTGGGTTTTGCCTATGACAGGTCCTGAGCAGAGGATCCCCGTTCCCCTCCCCACCCCACCCCGTCCCCTTGCCCACGAGCAGTCTCCCTTCTGGGGGCTGTGGCTGAGTGGCAATCATCGTCCTTCTGTCCCCCTGGTTCTGCATTCCCTGAGTCCCCCATTCCGTCTCAGCTGCCACAATCAGACCGAAATCCCAGGACAGAATGTCTTGCCCCTGAAGTGGGATCTGAGGAGACAGGAATTCTCCATATCTGACAAAGGGACACAGGAATTTGTATCTTTTATTGATGATTATAATTGTGCATATTTATAAGATACAGTGAGATGACTCGATTCATGGAAGGTTGGGTGGTAATCGAATCAGGGTACCTGGCATACCCATCACCTGGTTTTCATAGTTGCTTGGTGGTGGGATGTGGGCAATGCTCTCTTGTGGCTCTTCAGAGAGCATCACTGTCAGCCACACCACCCTCCTGTGCCACAGAACACCAGAGTGGCCTGCGCCCCTGTCTGTCACCTCTGTGCTTCTCCATACTTCCGCATGCTGAAGTCTTTGGGTGTCCTCATCCGAACAGGAAGCCAAACACATCCGTGTCACAGCCTGGACTTCTCATAACTCACCGGAGAAGTTTTCCAGCTGAAGATTTGTCCTTTAGCCACTGTTTACATTCACACAACATGCAAGGCATTTTTAAGAACTGGAGCTAAAACCTCTCAAGAGGCTTACACTCTTCCGTGCAGAAAGTAACTGGTCTCCAACACTGCTTTTACCTGGTGTGGAATTCTGTAAGAGGAAGCCCGTTCCTGGGCCTCCCAACCCCCACTCAATCTCCCTGAACAAGGGCACCGGTCCTGAACTTGGCAGAGACCCTGGACGGATGGGGAGTTTGCCCCTCCTTCACCACTCCCCTCGCCCACCCTTTGGCACACGCACTGGTGGGCATTCATCCTTTAGTGACGCCAACTTCCTCCGCATCGATTCCGCTCACTGGCGTCTGACACCTCCACAATGGCAGGCGCAGTGGGAAGGAGGCAGGATGCCAGGGCTCCCCCAGGGCCCAGAGATGCCATGTCCCCATCCAGGGCAAGATGACACTGGGCTCGGTTACTAGCAGGTAATCTGAATGTCCTCCCCACTTTCTCCACCAAAGACCTGTGGGTCCATCATAGTTCATTTTTAAAATTATTCTTCCAACACTTTTCATGCAAAGCAAAATTTAGAATCCCTTTTTTAAATTTTGCAGATGAACTCACATAACTATAAATACAGCGTACCTAGTAGGCAGTCGGTTATTGCTGAAATACTGAATGAATGCACCTATGTGTATACACGTATCTATCTGTTATGTATACCTGTCTGTCTAAAGCTGTATCTCCAGCTCCATGTTCACAGATTCACACATTTGTATCTACAGAAGGACACACTTGGGTCACCCAGCCAGGCAACTAGTCAACTAAACGAGCTGTATTGACACTCCTAACCTGTCCCTCTGAATTCCACAGCAGAGCCAAGAGGTATCATCCCAAAGTGTCGTTAGACCGTCCAAGAAACCTGTACCAGAGAATCAAAGCCACATCTACTGGGAAACAAGGCAAGGGTGCCACAATTTCCAGGAGGAGCCATGCGTGCCCTGAGTCACTGATCGTACCCAGACACAAGAGGAAGCCATGCCCTGGTGGGGAGTGGTTGGACCTCAGGCCCCCATCACCTTTCTAGCTGGCCATGTTCCTCCCATCCTGCCTTCGGGGGCCTGTGAGCTCCCACCAGTGGAGAGAAGCTGGGAGTCTGGAGGGAATTTTGTGAAAGACAAGCATGATGAAAGTCAGGGGCCCTTGTCTAGAAATGCACCCAGAGAAGCCAGGAGCACCCCACTTCCCAAAGGCAATGGCCCTTTCCTATGGCTGTAGCTAGCTGGTTTCTAAAGAGCCCAATATCGGACTCTAATTGCCCCTCCCCCCAGCAGAAGTAGCTGCTTCTTTCTACTACTTCTGGTCCAGCACAGAAGAAGAGCTCAGCAGTGGCACAGTAAACACCTCAGCTGTGTTTCCATGGGGACAGGTCATCAACCTGCAGGGACAGCCACTGAGCCCAGGTGCATGAAAGGTCGTGTGCGATTTTGCTTCCTGTTATGCCCTGCCAGCATGGTGATGGCCCTCAACAGGTGCTCCGTAAATGCAGGCATGGATGATGGAGCCATGAATATGTGCATCAAGCACCTAATGCACACTTAGCTCAAGGCTGGTTAGTTTACACACAGGCGTGCTGAATCCTGACAACTTCAGGAGGTAGAGGGACCATTAAACCCAAGTGACAGAGATCACCACAGGACACACGGCCATCAGCAGAGACAGCCTGACTCCAACACTTGGTTGGAGGAATTTTTTGTTTCATATATTTATTATGTGATTTTTGTAAAAATGTAATCTATGTGATTTTTACATTTGTAAATTTTGTAATTGTGAATGTTGTGGCTGTGTAACTGTAATATGACATTATAATTTTGAAAATTTGAAACTTTATGCAACTGTAAATATTTTAATGTAATTTGGGGTGATCCTTTTATGTAATGAGGTTATGGATGTGTAAATTTCACAAAACAGTTAAATGAAGAATGCCAATATTTTAGAATCCCTTTCAGAAAATGGAACAAGGTACATTCTTTAACTCATCTTATGAGGCTAAAATAGACTTGACACTAAAATTCATAGTGGAAGGAAGGAAAATTGCAGATGACTACTATGTATGAAAGTAGATGCAAAAGTCTGAAACAAATATGCAATCTGAATCCAGTGACATAAAGCAAGATGATACCTCATTACTAAATTTAGTTTATCTCAAGTATGCAAAGCCGTTTTAGTGTTAGAAAAATCAATTGATGCAATTTATCACATTAAGAGTATAAAGCAAAAATAAATGTGATTCTTTTATAAATGCCAAAAAACAGTTGATAAAGTGTAGCACTCATTTGTGACTTAAAATAGACACGATCAACAAACTAGAATAAGAAAGGGACTTATCCCCTAGCCA
The DNA here is from genome assembly GCF_000247695.1 of Heterocephalus glaber. Next base: position 21,912,456 of record NW_004624741.1, on the reverse strand, counting down.
CAGAGGGGCACAACTGTGGTCCCAGCTACGCTGGAAGCTGAGGCAAGAGGATCTCATGAGCTCAGGAATTTGAGGCCAGCAAGAAGAGGAGCAGAGAAGGGGAAGGGAAGGGCTCATTAGTGTGATAAAAGGCATCTGCAATAAACCTTCAGCCAATATCAAACTCAATACTGAAGTATTCAGTGCTTTCCCTTGGGAATCAGAATGGAGACAAATATGCCCACAATAACCACTTCCCTTCCACATTTATAGTAGAGGTTTTAGCTAATACACTAAGACAAGAGCTATATACACTTATGTGTCATTTGATGAGGGGGATATGTTCTGAGAAACATGTTGTTATGGTTTGGGTCTAGATGTCCCCCCAAAGCCTCATGTGGTCGTAGGTGGCTTTTTCAGAGTGTGTAATGCTGGGATCAAGGGCATATGATTACTAAACCAGTCCATCAATTGGTTTGGCACCACCCTAATCCTGGTAGTTAGGGTAAGATAAAAGGGGCAGAAAGACACTGTTACAGTTCCCTTGCTATTTTACTGCCTCCTGTCAGCCACCATGAACTGTTACTCCTCTGCCATGTGCCACCCTGCCTTAGAGCCAGCTGAGTATGTACTGAAACCTCTATAAACAGTGAGCTAAATAAACCTTTCCTCTTTTAACTTTGGATGTCGGGTATTTTGTCTCAGCAATGAGAGAAAAGTAACTAAGACATGTGTCATTAGATGATGTCATCGTGCAGCCACCACGGAGTGAACTTACACAAACCAAAGGTTCTGATGTCACCAGGCAACATAATCTTTTGGTCCCATATCATATATTCCATCTGTCCTTGGCTGAAATACTATGTGGCATGTGACTGCATTTTTTTAAAAAGATTTTTTAAATTGTTAATTGTATTAGTACATATTTTCAGTGCACAGTGGTTGCATTCCTCGGGGAGAGCTGGTGTGTGTACAGAACAGATCTTAATTCCTTTTTCATGCCCTTCCCCTCCTTCCCCTCTTTTGATCTTATGATCCCCTTCACATGGGCGAAAGGTCTACCTCCTTGTTTTCTATTATCAATCATTTATTTTTATCTTTCTGTCTGATTTATTTTAAAAGGAACAAAACTATTGTTGTTTTGCAGATAATATGATTGTACATATAGAAAATTTGAAGAACCTTTGAGATATTAGAAGTTGTAACAGAGTTTCACAGGCTTATAAATTATAAAATCAATATGCAGAAATAAATTACATCTCTATATTAGTAACAAAAAATCTCAACTATGAAGTTAAAAGAAAAAATATCTCTTATATTTGCATCAAAAAGAATATCAAGTACCTGGGAATAAATCTAACAAAAGATTTGAAATGATAGATTTTGATTAAGCAAGACTTAAATAAATAAGGAAAACCCCACAATCATGAGCTGAAAGACTCAAAGTCATAAAAATACCAATCTTCCACTAAATTGGAGTATGAATTAATTGCATTCCCAATTAAAATCCCTACAAGCATATTCTAACAGTAGTGATAATCCTTCTGAAGAGAGAATAGAGTGAATTTGCTCTACTCACTGAAACAGGTAAAATAATGCTACATTAATTAAAGCAACAGACTATTATTCAAGCACTAGTGGATGAGACCTTGGGATATATAAACACTTGATTTATGACAAAGATAAAATTGAAGGACAATGGGGAAAGAACTGCCTTTCCAGTACATGTGGCTGTGAAAACTGATATCCACATGAAAAATATGAGATGCGATCCTTACCTCACACCATATACAAAATTCCAGGTGCCTTATACATGAAACACAAGCCAAAAAACAGAACTGTAAAGCTTTTAGAAGGTATCATAGGAGAGTACCTTTCTAACATTAGGATAGAGAAAGATTCCTTAAGCACATACACAAAAATACTGACTATAAAGGAAAAAGCTGATAAATTTGATTACAGTAAGAATAAGCATTTGAGGGTCAGGGATTTAGCTCAGTGGTTCCAGCACCTGCCTCGCAAGTGCAAGGTCCCGAGTTCAATCCCCAGTACCAAAAAAAGACAAAGAATAAGCATTTGGGAGCCAGAGGTGTAGCTCAATGGTAAAGTATATTAACTTCACAAAAGTGAACCCAAATAGCCAACAGACATTGGAAAGATTCCCAATCCTATTAGCAATCAAGGAAATGCAATTTAACATAATGTCTATATTAGTGAAAAACTGGAACCCCAATGTCCATGAAGTGTAAATAAACTGAGATGAAGTCATACTACACAATACTTTAGAAACAAAAGTAAATGGACTGCAATCACAACATAATAATGTGAATGAATCTCAAAAATATAATGTGGAATTTTAAGAAGGGAAAAAATAAATGCAAAATAGTACTTATATATGGCACCATTTATAGGAAGATAAAAATCAGGCAAGAGCAAATAGAATGTTTAGAGATTTATACTTAGTTGATAAAACTATGAGTCAAAGAAAAATAATGATTATAATGGGTCAGGGCAGAGAAGCTAAGATTTGAGATTTTCTGAGGCATGACCACATTCCTTTCTTGCCCTCTTTGGAAATCACACACACACACACACACACACACACACACACACACCACTCGCTTTTGAAAGCTTCTGGCATTGGGCACAGGACAAAAAGCCACAAAAAGGTCATTTGTCTGCCTCAAAGAATCAGAACCTTTGGGTAAACTTATATCTGCATCTACACAAAGCACCATGTTTTCAACCAAAAGAAAATCAATCTCTCCCAGAGCAGTGGGGTGTGGTTAGACTTCCTTACCCCTGCTTCCTGAGCCATTTTCTTTTTATTGAGTTAATTCTTCTGACTCTTGACACATGAATATGCCAGGACCCAAGATTGTTCTTCCTTCTGGTGAACATGGCTCCTGACATCCTCCCCAGGCACCAGCCTGAGTGTACAGGAGGTGGTGGAGGCTGGACACAGCTGGAGGGGACAGAAGGGGACAGTGCTGTGGTAGGATGTAGACAGGTATGTCACAGGCTTGGTCCCCAGCACAGAATGGGGGGCAGAGGCTTTGGGAAGTAGAGCTCAGTGGGGGGCCTTAGGTCATTGGGGTGGCCCCATTCTGCCCTTACTCTGTTTCCTGGCCTAAGTGTGACCCACCATTGCCATCTGCTGCCTCGCCAAGGGGGCAAACACATAGGCCCCCAGCCCAATCCTGGACTTTGACTCTCCAAAACTGTTAATTAAATAAACCTTTCCTCTTCATAAGTTTCCTGCCTCAGGTATTTCATTAGAGTGGTGGGAAGTTGACTAAAGCAACAATGATGGAGGAGGCCTGAGAGGCAGAATGGATTTAGGGGAGAGGTGGAGGGAGATGGAGCCCAAGCAGGGCAATGGTGGCTCAGAAGAGGTGGAGATGCTTCTCTAAGACCATGTCTTGCTTACACTACCCCCTTCCTGGCTCTCCAATGTGGCCAAGAAGCAGGACATGTCATGTCCTTGTCTGAAGACCCCAGGCACCTGGCCTAGCCTCCCTCACAGGTTTGTTCCTCCATTCTCCTCCACACATCCCCCTTGGCTTTTTCTCTCTGCCAAGACCTGGCTTGTTGGTTCCCAAGGCATGGGCCTGAGACACTTCCTCAGGCTCCTAAGTCCCCCTCTGAGCCTCCTCCGCCTAGAATATCTCCTGTCCCTCCCCCCATGCCGTGTCGTCCTTCTCCTGTCAGACAGCAAGATGGCCCCTCTCCCATCCCTCACCACACTCACATCTTCCTTCTCCCCAGCCAGGCATCAGGATATTCTACCTTGTATTTTTCATGCTCCCTCTCAAGTGACACAAACATTTTTTAAAAATTATTATCATTTAAATTTTAATTGATGTATATTGATTGTCCATACATATCAAGGAGTACAGGGTGATGATTCAATATGCATCTACAATGTACAGAAGTCACCTGTGAGTGTCTCATCTGTCACCTCAAACACCTCTTCTCTAGCTATGTGGAATATACAGTTATTGTCAACCACAGGAACTGACTGTGCTTGATTAGAACTCACTTCTTTCCCACTACATTTTTGTACCTGGGAACCCACTTCTCTGTACCCCCCTCTGCACCACCTCTGGGCTCTGGCGGCTACTATTCCTACCCAAGCATCTATGAATCCACTTTCTAAGCTTCCGTGTCTGAACAGGAAGGCTTTGTACTTGTCTCTCCATGCCTGGCTAATTTCACTTATCACTTGCCCTCCAGGCACATCCGTGTTTCCTTCCTTTTGAAGGCTGGATTATTTCCACTCTGTCTACAAACCCCATTTTCTTTGATTCATTCATTCTCTCATGGGCCACTCTGTGGTTGAAGTGAGCAGTACTGTGATGAATATAGGAGCACATATGTCTCCAACTTGCTGTCTCCTGTCCCAGAGATAAACACGCAGTGGTGGGACAGTTGGACCCTATGGTAGGTCTATTTCCAGGTTTTTAAGGAACCTCCAAGCTGTTTTCCACAATGCACTAATTTCCATTCCACCCACAGTGCACAGAAGCCCCTTTGCCCCATGAAGGGCAACACCAGCATTCTGATCCCTTCTGCCCAGACCCTACCCGAGGGCCATGGACACAGGGCTCGGAGGTCTGGAGCCAAGTATGCAGGCCTTGCTGAGTTACCCAATCTCATCTATACCTGAAGGACTCAGTCCCAGCAGGTGATGCAAGCCCCACAAGTGTGAGAGCAACAGGGCAATTCTTTCTCCTAACTGAGCTTAGCTTGTGTTTTGGGCCTCAGTCCATCATGACAGGCACCTCCCTCCAGAGCCCTAAGAGATGCCCACTTTCCCACAGTTTGCTCCCAAAACCAGGCTCCTGCCTGCTGAGCTTGGGGCACCAGGCTCTGCAGGTGTCAACACCACCTTCCACCCACCTGCGATGGCCACAGGCCAGGTTTCCCACTGGTCATTGGTCCACGAGGGTTCACCACCAACCCACTCAATCACATGTGGGCTCCCAAGCCGTCCAGCCCCTTCTGACTCATGGCACAGCCTGGGTGCAGCCCCCACACAGGCTCACAGACACACAGGCACCACCAGTGATGAGGTCCCACTTCCTCAGGGGCCACCCCAGGAGCAAACAGGGTGTGTGCTCCCTATGCTGAGGACACCAAGCCCCTCTGAGTTCCTCCAGCCCGCATACTGGGCAGGGTTCCAGGAGGCCCTGCACTCTGCAGCTTCTGCTTCTGCCACCTCCCGTGAGCTGACCTGCCCGTGTCACAGATCAGCTTAGGTGACTGGAAGAGAGAAGTTTCAAAAGGTAGGGAAGGGAGGGAGAGACTGTTAACCACACACTTAGTCCTGGCACGCACATGACTCTGCTCACCTGGTGTTTCTCTCCCTCTCTTTCTCTCTCTCTGTCTCTCTCTCTCTCTCTCT
>NW_004624741.1:21799075-21906970 GCF_000247695.1 Heterocephalus glaber | reverse complement strand
TCTCTCTCTCTCTCTCTCTCTCTCTCTCTCTCTCTCTCTCTCTCTCTCTCTCTCTCTCTCTCCTTATTCTGTTACTGTTCTGGCTTGTGTTCAAATCACCTGGTGCAGTTGTGCAGATGGGTCAATGCCTGGGGGCCCTGGATATGGGACGTCCTCATCTCTTCTCCCTGATAGATTGTACGGCATCGGTGAATATTACCTCTGAGCAGCAACTGTAACAGTAATTGCAGCATGATTTTTTAATTTAAAAAAAACTTTAACTATGCAATAATTTTAGACTTGGAAAAGAGTCTCAGAATACCTGTGGCATCTGATCACCCCAGACCCAGCTTGCTCCTTGTTCACATTTCAATAGTCATAGGGCAGTGGCAAAAGCATAACTCGGCAGGGACTGAACCACAGGCTTTATCTGGATTGCACAACTTGTCCACAGAGGACTCTTTCTGCTCCAGGGTCAAATCCGGAACCTCATGATGCATCAGCTGGCCTGTCTCTACAGCATCCTTGTCTTTCACGAACTTGCCAGTTCCCTTGAGTCCTGGCCACAGCTCCAGGTGGGTCATCTGTAAATTGGCTCTGTGACAACACCCAGCTGATGCTGATCAGGGGAGTCCTTAGCCAGCCGAGTTTGGGAACCCAGCCCCTTTCAAACCAATGCCTGTTTGATTCTCAGATGTCAAGATTCCAAATCTAATCCACCAAATCCAGGATCCAGTCCTGGATCCTCTACAACCAGGAGCTCCTCTCTGTTCCAGATATTGAGAAGCCCATGGCCTCCATCCCTAAAGTGCCTGTTACAGCCCCTAACATGCTCTGAGATGTGATGGAAGGCAGCATTTGAAAGATGGGAAGGCCATGTACTTACCTACTAGCTCTTCTCTTCACCAGGCTTCCATGTTGGTGTTGTTTTGTTCAAGATCTCAGAGCTGGTTGTGGCAAGACCCAGGGAGAGAAAGCAGGTTTCCTAACTTCTGGTCTCCCTGCCTCCTGCAAATTGCTTCTAAGTAATCTTATGAGCAATCAGGTCCTCACATCTAGTGGCAGTGACAGGGTCATACCCCAGCCTGGGCTGCCCTGAGGACACTGTGGACCAGCAGCCAAGGGGAGGCTCCTCAGGGGACTAAGACACTGGCCCTTCTTGTCCCCACCAACCTTCTCACCTGTCCTGAGCATCACCTGTCCTGCCCAGCTCAGTGCTGGCTAGGCCAGGGAAAGGTGTCGAGAACACTCATTAGGCAAGCACTCCACTACTGAGCTACATCCCCACCCAATACTGATTTTGGGGAGCAACACTGGGGGTTAAACCCCAGGCCTTGTGCGTGCCAGGCAAGCGCTCTCCTCCTGATCCCTGTGGAAGTGGAGCCTTCTCCCAGGTTGTAGGTGTGCTCCTTAGGCTGGCATCTTTGGGGCTGTTCACAACATCAGGAGCAACTCTCATTCCAGGAGACAGGAGCCAGGTAAGAGCAGCAGCTTCATGCTCAGAGGATGCACAACTTGGAGGCTGGTTCTACAAAGTTCTGTGGGTGAACCTCAGATACCTCAGGACCATGAGGCAGTTTAGGGTAACAGAACTGCTCTGTCTTGATTTCAGTGCTGGTTACATGGCTACTATATGAGTTTGTAAAAAATCATGGAAATGCCACTGAAAACAAATGAATTGCACTGTACATAAAGTACACCATGTAAACTTGACCTTCCTCCCTTCCTCCAAAATCCTGGCACATTAGACACAGCTTCCCAAGCACCTGCAATTGGCCAAGCATCAGAAGCCCAGAGCTGCAGCCACAGGAACTCCAGTTGCTCAACCTGGGCTCCAGTACAGCTCTGAGGGGCTGGCAGGTCTCCAGGAAGCAGGGTGAGGGAAGGCAACTCAGGACTCGGCACCCCTTCATGGGACTTCTCAGCCTCTGAATCACCTGAGCCAATTTCCTAGTTGGTTTTCTTCCCTCCACCTCTATATATCCTGTGGTTCTGTCTCTCTGCAGAGCCCTAATACAGTGGTTTTCCTCTGCATGCATGGACCACCGAGTTTCTCCCTCGCCATTGAAAGACATTTGCATTGTCACCAGGTTATGAGGAATAAAGCTGCTATGAGCACCTGTGTGCGGTATGTTTTTGTGTGACCATAATTTCCCTTCCTCCAAGTACACGCGAGGAGAGGAAGTCCTGCAACAGTCTGTGAGTGCACCTTAGCTTGGTACCATCCCGGACTGCCTGTGCTTGACAGGTCCAGGTGTTCTGTGTCCTGGTCTGTCTTGCCGACTCAGTCATTCCAATAAGCATCCCAGTGGTGCCTGGTCCTGGCTTTAATTTGCATTTCCCAATAGCTAGTGAGGCTGAGCACCTTTACTGGGACTTATCAGCTCCTTTTGTATCCTGTTGTTTTGGTCCTGTGGGAGGCAGCACGCCATGGTGGAGCATGTGGCAGAGGGAACTGCTGCCCTGATGGTGGCCTGGAGTGAAAGGAAGGGGCTAGGTCTCAAAGTTCCTTCAAGGCTCCTCTCCCAGTGACCTGGCTCCTCCACTAGCGACTTAGCTTCTCCCACCAGGCCCCACCTCTTAAAGGTTCCTCCACCTCCTGATAGTACCTTGAGTTGAGGACCAAGCCTTTAACATGCAGGACTTTTAGGGGACACTTGTCCAAACCATAGTACTCTTCTTTGATAAAGTGCCTATTCACAGCTCTTCTCCATGGTTAAAAATTGGGTGCTTGTTTTGATTTTTTACTTTTTCAAGAGAATCCAGAAATTTAAATTTTGTATGGAACTTTCAGTTTTTAAAATAAGAATCCATTTAAGATATATAGAGGGAATCCTGCTTCTCCTGGGTAACATGTTCTCTGGGATAATGTTTTCAGTCCCAAGTCTTCTGAATATAAACCTAGTGCTCTTGCCGTTATACCAGGACACTCAAGCGCAGAATCCTGTATGGACAGAATATCCCGCTATGGCCATTTATGGTCATTCTGAGCATCCTGGAGATGCCCAGCTCCCAAACACCTTCACTGAGTGGCTTTACCCTCGTTAAGATCACCCAGAAATGAGTCGTGTAAATGTCACCCTCAGAGGTAGCATGGTCAAACACATGCGCACAAAAAGTAGAATGGTTGTTATGATGAACTAGGGAGAAGGAAACAGAAAGCTGTTGTTTGCTGGGTGTATTAGTTAGCTTTTCATCACTAAGACACAATACCCAATACCCAGAACCTAAAGGAAAAGAAGACTCATGTGGTTTACAGTTTAAGGGGACTCAGTCCATGATCAGCTGGCTCCAAGGCAGGAACATCACTGCAGAAAGGCACGACAGACCAAAGCTGCTCAGTTCATGGTGGCCTGGAAGCAGAGCAGGAGTACAGCTCCAGAGAGGAAAGGCCCAGGGATCATGTACAGTACCCACAGTCACTCCCCCAGGACCCACCCAGACACACCCAGGAGCTGCTCTACTACTCTGCTAGGGGCTTCTTGATCCAATGAAGTCAACATACCAGCATTAATGGTCACACTAGCAAAGTTTTGGCTGTGGAAGGCAGAGTTGGATGTGGTGGTAGTGACATGACAATGTGACACTGAGCTATACACCTAACATGGCTAAGATGATACATTTTGTGTGTATTTTACTACAATTATTAAAAATGCAAAGCGACATCCATAACAAGGAGGAACAGACAATGAAGAAAGCAAACATTGCCATTTCGTTGTTTCACCTCAGAGGCACCACATCTGCTGCCAGGCCATTGTTGTGCCCTCTGTGTGGCCAGAGGGTCCCCATCTGGAGACCGCACCTTTGAAATCCACACCACCCACCAGGGACTAAAGTTTCTCCGAAGATTTTGTGCCCACGGATGGCATCTTGGAAGTGGATGCAGGGAGATGTGCTGCCTGTTATTGTCTGTCACAGGCGAATCTGCGTCTTGTGACTGTCAGAGTCCCATCCAGCCATGGTTAGAAAGGGATCTGAACCCTTGAGGAAAGCGATCTCCACAAAGCACTCTGTGCCCCTCTTCAGCAGGAAGACATTCCGCTGGCGGCAACAATGTTTTTCATGGATGTGGGCCAAGGCCATCGAGACCAGATGCGTCAGACTCACCAGGGACAGCGGCCGAGGGCAGGGCTGGGGGCAAGCATTCTGGGGCCCCGCCTGAAATCCACTCTCTCATTGTCAAGGAAGCCACGTGAGTCCCTGGTCCTCCTTAAGAATCTCGTTCAAGGTTGTTGTGGAGGCTCTGTGATTGTGAAGGGCCCCAGCACGCCCACCCTGACCATGTGACTGCTCTTCCCGGGGACATGCCCATCATTGGGGCCAAAAGCTATTGCTTTATCTGCACTAAGGGGATAGTCCCTGAGTCATTGAGCGATCATCCTGAAAAACAGGAAGGACCCTTCAATTTTAAAGTTTCCAAATCATGAAGGGAGAGTGGATGCGCAACCTCCGTGTCCCTGAGCAGAACAAACACAGAACCATAAAGTCCCACTTTCGGGTCCTGCAGGCTCCCAGACTATTGGGGTGGGATTAACCTCTTGAGTGAGACAGACCATCGTGCCCTTGAATTCCCATGGCTTCAGAGCCACCGTATAGCACGGTCTCAAATTCATTCATTCTTGTATAGCCTTCTCTGTTTTTGTTCACAAACGACCCGTGCTTCCTTTGCATTTTTCATTACATAGATTTTAAACCCATGTTTTGCATTAACTAAGCTGTAGCCAGTGGGCCTCCCTCCTGGGTGGACAACATGAATGCCCTGGTCTTGCCAGAAGACAGACTGCTGGCTCCCTCTGGAGGCGGGGATGTGGGGCATACTGAGAATTTCAATCTCTACTTCAGGCAGTGCCAGTGCGACTAGTCGGGGGACCACATTTTGACAACTGCTGCTCCCAGCATAGCAGCCTAGAAATCTCACATTTGACAGGGTTCTTTATTTTTTTTTTCCAGTTCTGGGAATCAAACTGATTCCCAGGCTAGGGAAGGGCTGTACCTTGAGGTCACCTCCAACACCCCCCCACACACACACCAAGTGTGTATTCATCTCACTGCAATTCGAACAACTGAAACATTGAGAAAGGGCAAAAAGACCCTTTCCACAGGAAGGGAGCCCTCCGCCTGTGGCAGTGTCCCGAGTCAGGAGACATCAGCACTGTGACACTGCTGTCGTCTCCCCTCGTTGGGTGGCAGGCAGACACCCCGGGGTCTTTGTTGTATGTGTGACTCAGGATAAGTCCCAGGTCTTCCCACACAGACCAGGATGGGATGGGATTGTGCAACCTGAGAGTCCTGCTGCTCAATTCTGGGGCCTGGCCGTGGAAGCCACACCTGGGAGAGGAGCTGGGTCACACTGTCTGGGGCGGAGACGCTGTTATGTCCCCCATGGTCAGTGCTCTCTCAGCTGTCTGTGCCAGCTCCCTCTTCAAATTGGCTCAAGTGACAAAGAGAGTACACTGGCTCTTGGAACAGTACGATGTAGGTCTAAACCCAGGCGTGGCTGGATCACAGAGTAAAATGGTGCCATTAAAGTTGGAGTCCCTGGTTTCTTCAACTTTCCTTCCCCTGCTCACCCACTTGCAGTTTCTTCCCAAGCAAAGGGTTGATGGCCCCCTGCACTTCAGCCTGATGCCCTGCCGACTCCCACCTCTGCCTAGGGTGCACCAGAATCCCCAGTGCCCACTCTTGCTGTGCCCTATCAGGTCCCTCAGGCCAGGCTGTGAATTCTGCTGATGGCTCAGACTGAGCCTTGTTCCTGCTTCTGAAGCCGGGGGTGGTAGAGTAGGAAGCACACATGATATCTGAGAGTTGAGGACAGGGTTCCCCAAAGGTGGCAGGGACTCGTACCAGTCCATGCTCCCCCAACTATTTGTGCTGGAAAAAGATGGAAGGGAGGAAGGAGGGAGGAGCTTATTAACCTTGTGGAGATAGTGAGCACTTTAATTTGGAGACAGCCAAAGACCAGCAGATCAAGTGTGGCGAGCTGGGTGGTTGGGGGAAGGGACGGTAAAAGGAACACCCGAAAGGCAATGATCTGAAGGGAAGGATGCCATGATCAACTTCAGATGCCCAACAGAAACATGGCAGGGAAATGTGCCAGGCACCATATCCCAGCCTGGCTCTGCAAAACTCCTGTCTGCTCAATAATAGTGAGATGTGTTGAATAAAACCCCAGGGAGGTGTGTTGGTCGTGCTATTCTTTGTGGTGAACCCCAGTACCCAGAGGTATGTGAAAGGTTCCAGAAGGTCTCCAGTAAAGAGAAGTTTATTGTAAGATTGTGCCCCTTGGGATACTGTCTTAGTCACTTTCCTCAACACTGAGACACCCACCACTTAATGGAGGAGAGGTTTATTTTGGCTCTTGGTTTCAGAAGTTTCAGTCCTTGTGTGGTTGGCAGCAGGATGGAAGGGCCTGGTGAAGGAGAGCTGATGGCATGGCGGTCAGAAGCAGAGCGAGGAGGGAGGAGCTGGGGAGGGAGAAAGACTCCCCAGGTCGTGCCCCACCTCCCAACACCAAGCCAGCTGCCTCACCTCCATAATCTAATCACCTTCCGAACACACCAAGCTCTGGGGATATTTTAGGTCTGAACCATAACAGATACCCACAAATCACCTCGAAGGGCTACTCCTCCCAAGAGTGGTGCTAGAAACACGGATTGAGGGGATGAAGAAACCATTTTCAATGGCACAGCTCAGGTCCAAGGCAAGGACCACTCCTCGGACTTTCTATTGCCCAAAACCAGGACTCTGAGGTTGGAGAATTGGTCATCTCTACCACCCCAACGGGGGCTGGTGCTTTCCTGGGTTAGAATTTAATGAGAAATCCAATCCTGACGGTATCGGTTTGTATCTGGATGTCCCCCAGAGCCCCAGGTGGTCAGAGGCAGGGCTTGTGGAGGGGGATTGGATTGCAGAGACCCACAGCTGGCGTGGTGGTAGAGGTGAGGCTTAGCTGGAAGAAGGGATCACTGAGGTGTGACCTGGAAGTTTCTCCCCTCTTCCCTGGCTCCTGGTATGAGTTTATTGAGCAACTACCCTGTGCCAGGTACTTGTCACTGAGTGAACAGAGCTGTGTGGGGTCGCCTCAGTCTGGGATACCCAGAGACCTCAGGAGTAGCAGGTGGGAGGGGTGCAGGTCTCACTGGGACAGTCGCTGCTGTGTGTGAGTGGGGGCCCCTGCCCTTCGAAGCCCTGGGGGACAGAGTGGGATGTGGAGGGCAGGATGCTGGGCTGTGTCTCGGCTGAGGGCTAGTTCCGGGCATTACCTCTGGCCACCTGCAGGCAGAGGATACATGGGAGGCAGCTCTGTAAGCTGTCCAGGGGGCACAGTGAGGGAAAACAGAGTCAGGGCCTTCATTCAAATGGAGTCTCCCCAGGGGCTGAGACCCAGACGTAGCCCAGCATGGTCTGGTTTTCAGCTGAGTGCATTTCCCCAGGTGTCCTGTGGACTCTGCCCTCCTATCGCATGCCCAGGAGTTTTCACCAGATCAGTGTTTATATAGCTTACTTCCCCCTGACTTCATCAGAGCAAAACACAGCCCATGGCAAACACTGCCCTCAGCCTGAGGATGCGGCACCCAGGGGTGCCACACGGGCCCTCCACCCTGCAGAGGTTCCCACAGAGCCCAGACTAGGGGATAGCGTGGCCCTGGGAAGGAGCAGGGGTCGATCCTGGACGATGTCCCCAGCCTGAGCTCTCCCTGGGAAACAGGAGGGGGATTCCCTAGAGGGACAGATGGGACACTTCCCGAGGGCCAGCCGTGTGCAGATCCCCTGGTAACACACATCCTACTGGAGGACACAAATGACCAAGGTGTTCTTGGTTTCTTTCTTCAGTTCTAAAACAAACATTTAAAACTCAAGACGAAACTTCAAATTGAAAGCTGCCATTCCAATCCGGCACGGCATTTCAGATTTGAACTCAATTTGGCACTTTGTAAACTCAAATAAGTCCCCTCACAGCTGGACCTCCGTGTCATCATTTTGCAGTTTAAACGTGAATCAACACCCTAAGTGGCCATGCAGAGCAGATGACTCAGGCCTGGCTGCAGAGCCGCTGCTCACGTGGCTGTAGCTGGCGACCAGAACCCCAGTCAGCGCATGGTGATGCAACACCCAGGGCTGGGGGCTGGTGATTCCCCGGGAAGGACAGTGGGCTTGAACCATACAGCCCAGGAACTCACTTTTCTTGGTTTTCATTTTTATTTCTGATGGCTGCATGACAATTGTACTTATTTGTGGGGTATAGCGTGATGGTTTTTTCTGCCCACACTATACAGTGATCAGATCAGTAATTAGCACATCTATCATCTCAAATGTTTATCATTCCTTGGTGGCGAGGATGTTAAAATTCTTTTTATTTATTGAGCTATTTAGAACTTTACAGTGCTTTATTTCTCACCGCAGGAACTCACTGTGCAAGAGAACATAGCAATCACTTCTCCATCTAACTGTAACTTCCAGTCCTGGACCAGCCTCCCCTGTGCCCCCCATACCCCTTCCCAGCCCTGATGGCCACTATTCTACACTCAATTTCTATGAGATCAACTTGTTTTGATTCTGCTGTTCACTACAGCCAACATATGGAATCAACCTAAGTACCTGAAAACAGAATAATAGATAAGAAAAACATAGTACATACACAATAAAATACTATTAGGCTGTTAAAAATAATAAGTAAGACATGGTTGCACATGCCTGTAGTCCTAGCACTCTGGGAGGCTGAGGCAGGAGGATTGCAAGTTCAAAGCCAACCTGGGCAACTTAGCAAGACCCGGTCTCACAGTGAAACATAGTCAATGGCTAGGGTTGTAGCTCAGTGTGGAGGCCCTGGGATCAATTCCCAGTACTGCCAAAAAATAAAATGAACCCCCAGATGGCAAGAACCACCCCATAACTAGTCATGGAGTGAGAGGTCGGCTCAAGGATAGATAAGGGGGCCAGTGGAATGGAACAGGGAGCCCAGAAGCCCAGAACCAAACAACATGCCGGAAAGTGCTCTCTGGCAGAACCTGGTGACAGTGTAGTGCGGGGCCAGTTGTTTATCCATATGGAAAAGAGTGAAATTACACCCTTATCTTCCAACCTACTTGAACTTAATTCTAGATGGATCAGAGAAAATGAGCACAGCCGTAAACACTTTTTAAAGGAATTGTAAGACAGCCAGCCTCAATTAGGACAATTTTCCTACGGAGTGCAAAAATAGTGCTAGTCATCTGAGAAAAGTCTGAATAAACAAAAGGTGGATAGATACAAAATACAAAAATACCAGCTGCTCAAGAGGCTAGGTCAGGGAGATCACAAATTTGAGGCAAGTTAACAAGACACTGTCCAAACTTTTTTTTCTTAATTTTTATGCTTATTAGTCATGTTTGCAGTACGTAATGATTACATTCATTGTGGGGAGCTGGTGCATGGACACGACACAGCTTCATTCTTTTTACTTTTCCTTCCCTTCCCTCCCTGTCTCTTGGTACCCTTCCTATTTGCAGAAGATTTGTTTCCCTGTTCGAAAGGGCTGGAGGTGTAGCTCAGTGGTAGAGCACTTGCTTGGCCTATATGGGGCCCTCAATTCAGTCCCCAGCACCACAAAAGATTTTTTATTTAATGAAAATGTAGTTCATGATGAGATGTCATTTTATATTCCCTGGAACAGCAAAATGAAAGCTTCTAATCTAAACCGTTGGTGAGGGAGTGCTGAGAATGACTGAATATTTCTGGTGAGAGCCTAAATTGATAGAACCACTTTGGAAAATAAGTGGGTGCTATGTTGGAAAAACAAACTCCATACATCCTGTGGCCCGGGAATCCCCTTCCCAGCATGGACCTCAATCTTGCCTCCTGCCCTTCTGTCTCCTTACCCCACTCGTGGGGGGAGCCAAGTGATCCACATCAGCACCCTGAGCAAGCTCGTTCACACCAAGGGTCAGCTCAAGGTCAAAAGGCCTTCTGAGTCCAGAAAGCCCAAGACCCAAAAGGCTTTCTCTAAAGAGCAGGAAAGACCAGCCCGCCTTCCCTCCAAGTGCACAGCCCTCCCGGAACCACTTGCCCCGGTGCTCAGCGTGTCGCCAGGCTCGAGGGTGGGCTGGATACATGCCTGCCTGGGCTGGACCAGTGCCAGCACCCGGGACAACTCCTCCTTTGAAGAAAAGATGCCTAACACCACCACAGCCACCACTGAGCACACAGGCCAGGCAGCAAGCAGTCACACCTGCAACCCTTCCTGTGGAAATTGCAAAGATATTTGCATCAGAATCGCAGCAGCTTTGACCTGGGAGAAAGGGCAGGAAAGCATGCCATGGTGTAGTTTTATTTTACTCTGAGTTTCTTACATTTTAGAAACAGAAGGTGGTAAGGGAAAGAAGCCTCCCTTCCACGTTGGCTTCAACTTTAAAGATCATGATTCAAGGGACAGCCTTGGGGGGGAGGATGAGGGTAAAACCACGCCAGATGAACTTCATGCAAGAGGGATGCTTTTATAGAATCGCAGCCATGGTCATTGTTCAGCCTGAATTGCCCGTATTTTCGCATTCATCGCAGACAATGAGTTCTTGTGACATTCTGTCATACATTATAGTGCAGGAAAATTCAACCTGCTCTATTTGTTCCATTTTCTGCTTTTAGATGTAATGGAAATGTTAACATGCTTAACACCCGTGCCCCCTGAAAGGCTCGCTTCACTTTTGGTGGTGGCTGCCATAGGAGGAGAGGGAACAGGTGGCCCCACCCCAAACTCGGGCTCGGCTCATTCTTTTCAAGACTTCCACAGCATTGGTCTCCATTATGATTACAATGATCTCAACTGTCCTTCAGAAAAGAATGTCAGGCTTTTGACTACATGAACCAGTTCAAGGGAACTCTCCCAGGAGCCCAGGACACCAGGATCACCTTGTTGAACCTCTTTTATGGGCCTTCAATTACACCTGGCTTCAGAGCGGCTCACCCCCCCCCACCCTCTCCCCCCGGCTGGATGGGTTTCTTGTGCATTAACTGATAACACCGTAAATGTTTAGTCTAGAGTTCACACCTAAGGTGACAGCCATCTGAATAAACTATCTCAGCCTCCCAGAGAAGGAGGAGGAGGAGGAGGAGAAAATTACTCTTCTTTATTTCTCTGTGGGACTAGCAGAATGGCCATTCCATCTCAAAGGCCTGCTTTTCCAAAGAAATGGATGTGAATTGTTTTTAAAAAGTGTACAAACTACTTGTCCTGAGGATAGAACCCTACACAAGTCAGATTAGCACTGTACCACCGAGCTGTGTCTTTGGCCCTTCTGCACTTTTTAAAGAAAAAATTCCCACCTGATAATAGATATTTCCCTTTTTGGTGATGTTTTTTGCTTGTTTTTGTTATTTCTATATCATTACAAACCCCTCTACCACCACTTAAATATAGGGATGTGTTTGTCACTTTCTGTCGCCAGGACACAATACCCAACCCTTGAGACTTAAAGGAGAAATTTAATTTGGCTTATGTTGCAGAGGCTTCAGCCCATGGTCAGCTGCCTTTGAGGTGGAAACATCATGGTGGAAAGGCCTGGAGACCTGCTCACCCCATGGCAGCCAGGAAACAGAGAGAGAAACCAGGAACAAGCATCTACCCTTCCAGGCCCAGCCCCTGTGGCCACCTCTTCCAGCCAGGCCCCACCTCCTAGCACTACACTCAGCCATGAACTCACTCATGGACAGAGCCCCTGAGAGGCATAGCGCCCCATGATCCAGGCACCTTCCCAAAGCCCCGCCTGTGAGCATAGGCCTTTGGGGGAACGTTTTAGATCTAAACCATAATAGGAAATAGACTTTTATACATAAAACCCCCTTTATGCACATACAGGGTTCTTATGAAGCTCAAAGGAGGCACAAGGACACTTCTCTGCCCACCATGTACCAATGTAAAGAGGATGAAGCCCGGAGAGCACCATGCTGCTGTGGATAGTCAGGAGGCTCAGTCCTCTGAGTGTTTCGGTGAGTTCCCAGGCACCTGCCTGGACTTGCAGGCCTGATGAGGCCACAAAGTCACTGTAAGAGTGAACAGGAATATTACTCAGCCTTAAAAAGGAAGGAAATTCTGACTCAGCCTGCAACATTGATGAACCCTGAAGACATTGTGCTAAGTAAAATCAGCCAGACACAACACAACAGACACTGATTCCATTTACATGACGGACTTGGAGCCATGAAACTCACAGAGACAGAAAGCAGAGGGGAGTTTCCCAGGGACTGTGACCATGAGCAGGGGACAGGAAGAGTTTCTTGCGTCAGAGTCCCAGTTTGGGAGGTGAGAAACTACTGGAGATGGTGGTGATGTTTGTACAACAATGTGATGTACTTGAAGCTCCTGGGCTGCACGTTTGGTGATGCTTGTTTGTATTAGACTACAAAATTGCAACTGGGGCCTGGGGTTATAACTCAGTGGTAAGCTCTTGCCTAACATATGTCAGGCCCTGGGTTCCATCCCCACCACCACAAAAAACTATAAGGAGAAAAGAAAAGAGTAAATAGAAGTGACTTCCACTAAAAGGTATTTTTCCTAGTATTTATGATGGCATCTGAATTTCAAGCACAACCATTTGTCCTTCAGGATGGGCCACAGTCCCAGCCTAGAAGTCACCTCAAGCCTTAAGAGCAGCCACATCCCTGGGAGGCTGCCTACCCCCACCCCATCTCTGCCTCTGCCCTTAGCTTCACCACTGGGTCCTTGTGGGCGCACCAAGGTCCAGGGCTTCTTGCCTGTGAGCTCATGACAGTCGTTAGCCATCAAGCAGGCGCAAGAGATGTCTTATGTCTTTTGTCTTTTGTCTTATTTTTGCTGTCTGTGGGAGCTTTGTACAAAACACCAATTTATATTAGCATGATACAGTGGACCCTTGAGTTATGACCAGCCTGACAAATGGACAATGTGAGTTAATTAGGTTAAGGGAAGATTCTTGTTATCTATGTCGTGTACTCAGGTAAATACCCAGATCCCAGCTGTACTGACTTACAACCAACTTGAGTTGCAACCAGCTCTCGGGAACAAATCAAGTTCATAATTAAGGGGTCCACTGTACTAAAATACGTGGAGCACATGTTGTAAAACCCTGTCACACCCTTAAAATTGACTGGCGCAAGCATTTCAAAGGATGCCTGTGTTGTCAGGAAAACCAATAGTGTTCGCAAAACCATGTGTAGTGAGGCTTTCTGGAGGTCAAGTTGTTAACACTAAAAAGCCTTAAAAACCTACCTACACTGTCACCCAATAACTTTATAGGAACAGCTTATAGGAATTGCTAGAAAGACAAGGATCACTGGTTTTACATCTCTACTACCAAGCACTGCTCCGGGCACATAATGAGTGCTCAATAAATGTTTGCACCATGAATACAATTTACACATAATTCTGACAGCAGTGTTAACAATTGAAAACAGCTTGTGAAGAAGCCACATCTGAGGGGCCTGGGATTTAGCTCAGCGGTTTCGCGTCTGCTGCGCAAGCACAAGGACCGGAGTTCGATCCCCAGTACCAAAAAAAAAGGAAGCCACATCTGCTGTCTCTC
Source organism: Heterocephalus glaber (assembly GCF_000247695.1). The sequence continues at coordinate 21,893,459 of NW_004624741.1, read as the reverse complement.
CTGCTGTAGCCAATATTATTGATCCAAAGAAAAGTGAGTGCCAAAAGCATCTCAAAGCATCTTCGGGCGTATGACCCAACAAGGTCACAGAGAGAGTGGGTGGCCTGTGAAGGGGCTTTGGGGCCTGTGGTGAGGCAGCTCCTTGTGGTGGAGCACGTGGCTCAGGAGGCCCCTTCACCTCTCGGCCACTGAGAAGAGAAAGGAAGACATTAGGGCGCCACAGCCCCCTTCAAGGGTGAAACCCCAATGACCTGAGACCTCCCCTAGGCCCCCTGTGACCTGAACACCTCCCCCAGGCCGCACTTTAAGGTTTCCTCTCCCAACAGTAGCTAAGCCTTTAGCACTTGGGCTTTTGGGGAACAGTCAGGATCCAAGCCGTAGCACCTCAGCTTCTAGAGAGCTCAGGCCTCTGCAGCCCTCAGCACTTCCTCTGTCAGCTCCGCCTGTCTGGGCCACAGCTTCGGGTGCCTGAGTCTGGTGCCCCCTCTGTGAGTGTGGCTCTGTTCTGTGCTTCTGTCCCCCAACTTTCACTCCTCTCTGCCACGCCAGTTCCTGGGCCTTGCTATTCTGTGTGCTTGATTTGAGAATATTTGTTCAATTTGAGTATGTTTTTGACCTGCCAGGTATCTGTGAAACAAAATAGCTCCTCCTGATAGCTTCTTATCAAGAGTAATTTGAAACATCCATCATCTACTGCTGAATGTCAAAAGAAAGGTGGAGAGAAATTCCTGTTTCCCTAAACATATTTTCTTCCTGACTCTTGTCAGAATCATTGTTAATCCTGAAATTACAGTGGCCCCAGATGGCCTAGAAATTGAGGATGTGGAATTGCTGTGGCCTGGCCAGTGGGGACATACAAATCAGCCATGGGCCCCAGGGGCCCCACTCGAAGGCACAGGCCCATCAGCCCAGCAGCATCCTCAAGCAGGTGGCCCTGAGGCCCAGCAAAAACTGTGAGCTGGATGACCACCCTGGTTAGAGGTCAGCCCTAAATTAGTTATGCCAGAGCTTTGGGGACAACGGACTGTGCCACTCACTCCTGACAATGCCAAGAACAATGAGGGAGGAAGGGCAGATGTGCGTTAGTAACACCTGCTACTTAGCCCAGAGACTGTCATCATGGGGGTTGGAAGTTGCGTTTTTAGTTCTTTCATTTTGTTGTTTGCTTCTTTGTTTGTTTGAGACACAGTGTCCCCTAGGTATTTCAAACCATCCTTGAACTCACTATGTAGCCTGGGTTGCCTCAAACTCAAAGCAATGCTCCTGCCTCAGCCTCCCAAGTGCTGAGATTACAGGCATGCACCACCATGCCTAGCTGTGCTTTTAATTCTTTCTGTCATCAAGTCAGCTGCTAAGTCTCCTCCAGTCCACCAGCCAACAGGGACCCAGTGAGAGCTGAGGTTGAAGGAAGGCAGGAGCACAAAGCCCCCAGCCCTAAAGAAGTGCTTGTGTCACAGTGATGCTTTTCTCTCTGTGTCCCAGGAGAAAAGCCAAGCCTACGTACACTGCAGGAAAAGTGCTCCCATTTCTTGTCCCCATGTCCCCCTAGCATAGTCTGGAATTACCTAGGAAAGCTTTGTATTCTAATGAATTCGCAGGTACAGCTAGTGCATTTCTTTGCCACTGAGTCTGTTCCTCTTTGTCCCTATCTGGAACACAGATGGGAGGCAGGGGAGGCAGCAGCTGTTTAGCAGCTATGAGGCAAATGGCTGAGTTCATACTACAAAGCCCTACAGATGGTGGAATCAAAACATGGCAGGGTCCACAGTCCAACCTCAACAGCATACTGAAGCCTTCTTGTTATACACAAAAAAGAAAAACATCCCTATCAGCATCTTCCTCCACTGATGTCCACTCTGTTATGTGCAGTTGAATTCATTCCTGAACAGATATATGAACCCACTTCAGTTGTGCAACCAGCAGACATGGAAGAAGGAGGGAGGCTATCGGGAGAAATTCCTTGTCCTAACCCGAAGTGCTTCCTATCTCCTCAGCTACTGGACTTCTGACCCCGGTGGTGGGGGGAGGTCATACATCCCCAGAAGAACCAGCCAGCAGAGGCTGAGTCAGGTTCCAGGTGGCATCTAAGGCCTTGAATTCAGCAGGCACCTGCTCGGCAATGCACGTCCTCCACACGCAGTGGCTGTACCCACATGGACAGGGTGCCCCAGCTTCCTGAAGGTGGCAGGTGTCCTCCACCTTCTCTGACTCGCTTGTCACCTTAGAGCATCCCCTGGTCCCCTCCTCCTGGGGCCCAGCTTCCCTGAGCTAAGGGCACAGAAGTAACCATGGTGCCAGCTGCGCTCTGAATGAGACCACATCATTTTTCCTTGATCGAGCTTTAAAAAGTGTTTAGCTTGAATTGTTGTTTAAATAACACACTACAAAATGTACAGTCTTAACAGTTGTTAAGTACCCAGTCCAGAGCATCAAATGTACCTACACTGTTGTGCAACAGAGCTCTGAAACTCCTTCCATTTGCAAAACTCCTCACATGTACTCCTGCTAGACCCTGGAAACCACCACTCATTCCACTTTCTGTTTCCCGAATTCAGCTCCTCTGGGGCCTCATATAAGGGTATCATATAATATGTGTCCTTTTGTGACTGGCTCATTTCACCTAACTTACTGTCTTCAAGGCTCGTCTGTGTTGTAGCAAGTGAGAATCCCCTTTCTTTTATGGCTGCATAGTATTCCTTTATTTGTCTGTACATCTCTTTATCCACTCATCCAGTGATGAACATTTAGGATGCTTGTTTGCTCAAGTTTTCATTTATCTTTAAACCATCAACCCTCCTGAAATTAGCATTCTGTGGTCCTTCACTCAGAAAGTAACTATTGGCTCCCATCTGTTATTTCCACTTGAACATCCCATTATTCAGAAGTAAAATGCCTGGACATTGCTGTGGGTTGAGGATTATGCATTAACCTCTCAGTGCAAAAGTAGGGTGCATGGAGGGGTAAGAGCATGAGGATTGGTGGCTATGAGCTTTCTGAACAAAGCACCACAGACCCTTGGCAATCAATCCACCATTTCCAGAGAGTATTTGGGGTCACTAGCCCCTGGTGTAGACTGTGCTCTGCCCTGTTCTCTGAGGTTAAGTGCATGTTTGCCAGCGCTGGTAGGTTAAAACAAGGCAGTAAGTGTGGCTCCTTCCCGGGAAGTGACACCTCTTCCCCCGCCCCTTGGGTCAGGCTGGCTTTGATCAGTGTTGGTGGCGCCTTCTAAAGCCTGGGGCTCAAGAGAGAGAGTGTATAGCTTCCCCCCTGGCACACTCTTGCCATTCTTGGAGTGCTTCTAGAAACCATTGTGTGAGGAAGTGGGGGGCCTCCCAGAGGGCAAGAGCAGTGGGAAAGGACACCCCTGCCAGAGGCAGCACCACACACAGCTCCAGGTCCCAAGCCACTTGGAGCTTGCAGCCCAGCCAAACTCCAGCTGTGCCCCCTTGCGTGAACACCCAGAGGGGCCGACAGAGGCAGTGCCAGCCCCCACCCGCAGGTCCTGAGCTGTGAACAAGCACATGGCTTCAAGCCCTGTGTTTGGGGGTGGCTTGTTACCCAGCAACAGTTAACTGAGACTCAGAATACGTGCAAAGTTATCTCACTACACATATTACACTTTTGAATAAGGTTTGCTTTGTTGAGTAAACAATAATATATGTTGGGTTTTTTTTTTAAATAGTGATCTTATCAAGAACTATAAACCAATGGTGACATCTTGTCATTTATATTTCTTTCTTCTATGCATACGTTATTTTTACTTTGGTTGAGATCTACAAGCCACACACAAAAATTATTTTCCAGAAATATATTTGCTTGATTGGATTTGTTCGATCAACTGCTCTTTATTGTCCACCTGCTCATTTCAAGGGCTGGGGTGTGGCTCAGTGGTAGAGTGCTTGCCTAGCATGTGTGATGCCCTGGGTTCCATCTACCGCACTGAGGGGAGAGGGGTCAAATGTGCCAAACTTGCCAGCCTTGTAATCGGACCAGCTGGGATCCATCAAGCCACTGAACTCACTAGAACGAGATCAATTTAGCTTGAAATTCTGTTTCCTTTTTTTTTTTTTCAAAGGGGGCAGTATTCCCTTATCTCCAGAATTGTTGAAGCTATAAATGCAACAGCGTGGGGAAAACATGAAGCTGAGTACCTGGAAGAGAATCCGCATTTGATAAGAAAACCTTTCAGAATATGGGGAGCCCTGCCGGGACCGAGTCAAGGCAATTGTGCTTTAAAACCTCAGCCCAGAGGTGAATTCCTCTAGCAACAGGGGATTGACTGCCCATAGGGCATCTCTGGACAGAAGTTTTTCCCAGTACAAGGCTAACACCCATCCTGCTAAAACTTTCCACTCTTTCATCATTTCCATCTTTCAATCTAAACAAAGCAAGTGTGATGAATCGTCTTCCCAAGGAAGCCATCCAGCTCTTCCCAGGGAAAGTTCCTGAGGGTTAGGACATGTGGCTGCAGACCATGCCCTGTGCGATCACTACAACTAAGCAATGGAGTCTTCAATTTAATTTTAATTAATTTTAATTTAAACAGCCCCACGGACTAGTGAATTTCACATTGATCAGCACAGCAGCAGTGGCGTCTTCACCCTTTCTTTCGCCGGCTCCTTGGTCCTCAGTGGCCCTAGGCATATCCACACATGCTCACCTGAGTACTTCCTGTCCTCCCGATTCACACTAATCTTCCACAGCCCTGTGAAAGCATCACATCCAAACTGAGGCCAAGTGCATCACCCAAGAGGGACACCACACTCCAGTGACTGAGAAGTCCCAGTATGTCCTGGGCCACCAGGGTGTCATCCTTTTGTGTTCCTGGTGTCGAGCGCAGGTGATGGCCATGACTAATAGTGAATGGATAAATACATTTTCTCAGCAGGAGGTGCAGAGTGAACTCTGACTTTCTGTCCCAGATATGAATTTCCATGAATGGCGTCCAAGAGCACATTCTTTCTGGGGGCTGGGGTAGGAGATGTCAGCTACTGTTGACCTCACTGACAACTAAAGCCCCTTGTTCTGCCTGTCATCTCTACCCTGCACCTGTGCCCTTGAGTCATGACTGCACTAACCCAAGCCTGGAGGTCTGTGGGGATTCAGATTCGTGCCACCTTGGTGTCTGTGACCTTCCACCAACTGGCTCTTCCCCAGCCGACAGTTTTTGAGAGGACGGTGTCCTGGGAGGAAGATTTGGAAAAAGTACCTGCTCTGCAAGAAGCTGCCCAGCAGGTTTGTGCGGGATCCCACATCTCTGAGAAGCAGGGTTTCCTGGCTCTGAACAGATGCTGAGTTCCAGAGAGCTCAGCTTGGGAATGGACCAGGGCTTGGTCCTGACTCACTATCCAGTGCCTGTTGTTCCAACTCACCTGATGGCCCAGCCAACATGACAACCGAATCTTCCATGACAGCACTTTGCAAAATATCTTAGAGAAGGACCAGGTTTCTTATGTTTTTCAGTCAGTTTCAGACTAATACTTCTGTAAAATATAATAAAAATAAATTATCAGAAAAATAAAATGAAACAAGACAAACAAAATTTTGTTTTTAGATCAAAGAGCAAGAAATTTATATTTCAATACATACAATCCTCTAAACGGTGGGAAAAACAAAAGAATTATAAAAACTGGATGCATTCTTCTGAAGGTGTATAGGTGATTGTGTAACATAGCAATCACACACATAATGTTTTTGCTGCTCAGCAGTCAGAACTGTGGGACAGTTCATGCAGGCCATGCGGTCTCTCACAGCCCTCTCCCTCCATTGGGACGGCTCTGTGACCGAAGTGACCCAGGCAATGTGTGAAGTTACTCACCCCCTTCCCAGGCTGAGACATTCCTGTCTTCCTGTCTCCTGGAACACGCTGTCTGGGTGCCTGGTGGAGATGTCACAGAGAACACACCGTCCCCTGCAAGGCCCCAGGCATAGAAGTCATGACAGCGTGGAGCCTCCCACCAGAGCATGCCAGCCATGCAGCACCCAGGGACTTCAGTCATCACCAGGTGAAGAAGAAAGCCCATCCCACCAAACCAGACCTGAATTCTCAATATGAGAAACTATGAGACCTGGTTAGATGGTGGCTGCACTGAAGCCACTGAATTTAGGGGTAGTTGTTACACAACAATAGAGAGCCAAACAAATGCTGAACAAAATATTTCCAGTTTTTACTACAACAGATGAGCCTTTCCTTGCTTATTGACATGCAAGAGGGATCAAAATATACCATGAATTTTTAAATTTTTAAAAATGTATTAACAGTAAAAGACATGCTCCCCTGGATCCCCTTCAAAATCTGCCCTGTCATTGCAAACACACTCATCCTATCATTCTTACCATGTCTGAAGTGGTTCTGAAAGTCCTCTTTCATGAGTATCTTTACAAGGTGTTGTAGTCAGCATTTGCAAGAGAAACAGATTTAATGCAGGACACAGAAATTTACAAGATTAGCTGACCACATCTGCCCACAGAGTCCAATGTAGAAGAGTGCAAGAGATCTGTCTCTAAAGATCCGAAGAATCCAGCTGAAGGCCTGGAGCCCACAGCAATATCCCATGCAAGTCCGTATCAGGAGGCCAAAGAATCTGAGATGGAAGACTGAAGTGTCTGTGGTGGAAAGCCCAAGGGCTGGTGCTGGAGGATAGAAAGGCTGCACTGGCAGCTGGAAGGCCGGTGCTGGAAGCTGAAGGATCTGTGCCGAGAACCAGGAGACGATGCTCAAGGTGAAGACAAAGACCAGAGCTCCTCCCAAGGCAACAGCAGCCATCCTTGGTGAAGGTGAAGACTGAAGCTCAGCTGAAGAGACAGCCAAAGTTTCTCTGAAGAGCAGCCAGAAGGAAAGTCAGCAAGAATGAAGCTCTTCCAAGGGAAATCAGCATGAAATCTTTTCCTCCTGTTCTCCTTTATACTGTTCTGACAACAAGCCTCCTCAAGTGGGTCTTCCACACCCAGAACCATGCCAACTCAATTCCCCTGGGCATCTCCACTCAAGATGACAAGCAGTCAATTAACTACCACATAAGGTATGATCAAAAATTCAGTGAATGCTGCTGCAGAGTGCCATCCAACAGAAAGGCAGGCCCAGAAAGACATCACGCTGTGTTCTATACACCTTACTCACCAGATCTGGCTCTAGGAGACTTCTGGCTCTTCTCCAAAGTCAAAATGACTGTAAAAGATGAGTGTTTTGAATCACTTCAGGACAACAACAGCACAACTAAAGACTCAATAGAGGACTTCCAGAAGAAAGTAGCAAGAATCATGGGATAACTGTGTTCAAAGCAAAAGGAAGTATTTTGAGGGTGATTCGTGGAAACATATCTTTTAGTGTAAATTTTTTTAAATTTAAACATACACCATATTTTCCAATCATACCTAGAATGTAACCCTGATTGAACAGACAGCAATTTTTCTTACCTGGCACAGCATAGAGCTAAACTGTTTCTAGTTTGGCTTTAATAGAACTCAGGGTAGAACAACCAGTTCTCAAAGGCACACTTCTGAAAAGGGAAGAAGCAGTCTTTAAATAATTTCAAAAGCTTCACCATCTTCATTTTAAATTCCTATTCCAAATGAAGCAAGGAAGGCTGTGTTTTCAAAATTCATTTTTAACCCTTTATCAGGAGCCACCTATAAACCTGTAGGTTTATAAAGCTGTAGGTTTACCAGAGGTTACGGGTGCCACTTCTATGATGAGATCATAGGAGACGTGGCTTTTGTCTTTGCTAGCAAACTCTTTCCTTGCTGATTTTGGTGAACCTCCTTGCCATGCTGGGAAGACTCATGGGGTAAGGAAGCTGGTGTGGCCTTAGCTAACAGCCAGCCCAGACCTGAGGCTCTGATGAGTCCAACAGTCCAGGAGGAGCCAGATCCTGACAACAGCCACCAGCAAGAAGATGGACCCTTCCACAGGGAAGCATCAGACAAGACCCCAGTCCTGGCCCACACTTTGACTATAGCCTCATGAGAAGCTCTGAAGCAGAGAACCAAGCTCAGGCACGCATGGGGCGCTCATCCACAGATGATAAGGAAAGAAATGAGTGGTCCTGGAGGCTGTGAAATCTGTGGTAATCAGTAATACAGAGTCTTGGTCTGTATTAAAAGAGGTGGACCTGGCTCACGGTTCTACACTGGACATCCATGAAGGGGCAGTACATCTCCTGGACTCCTGCTGAAGGTCTCATGCTGTGCCACATTGTGGCAGAAGAGCAGAAAGAGGAAGCAGATATGTGCAAAGGAGCTCATGTTCCACAGAGAGCAAGGGGAGGTTCTAGCCTTTCTTTATAACCAGCCACTCCCTTAAGGACCAACCCCATCTGCAGAGAGGGACATGACCACTCACAGTGGCTGTGTCCAGTGACCCCATCACCTCCCAGAACCCCACCTTCCAACACCACCCCAAGGGGAATCAGATGTCAGCAGTAGTTACAGTGAGGACAAACCAATTTCCAAAGCACAGCATGCAGCAACAGATGACTAAGGTAGATTTCGACACCGGAAGTGAGGTCCTGCCATAAAGGTCATTAAAACATGGAGCAGCTTTGGAGGCACAGCGGTGGTGAGCAGAAACAAAGAATTTGGAGCAATAGGACAAGAATTTGGAGCCCAAGCAGATAGGCCAGTAAAAATCTGGATACTGAGGACACTGCCGGTGACACTCAAAAGAGAGAAGGTATCCCAGCAGCCGGAGGAAGGGGGACTTGTCCTGTGAAGTGGGAAACTCAGCAAAGTTGTTGTCTACAGCCATGTAGAAAGCTCATAGTGTACCCAAGGTCACCCAGAAAAGACTTCCAAGATGACTGAAGGGACTACCTGGTCTCTTTGCTTTTAGTAAAAGGTGAGAAAAATGTCTGTGGCCTGCCTCTGGGAAGGGGTGTCCCCACTCACTCCCCTCCCCCTGGCTGCTGTGCTGGACTCAACTGGGAGCAGGGAGGGTGTGGGGAGAGCCAGGTGCTCAGCAGCACTTATTCCCCAGTGTATTGTTACTTTTCTCATTGCTGAAACAAAATGTCTGACATCCAAATTTAGAGAGGAAAGGGTTTATTTAGCTCACAGTTTATAGAGGTTTCAGTCCATAATCAGCTGGCTCCCCGGCAGGGATAGCAAACAGGCAACACAGAAGAGAAATAACGTGGCGCACACAAGGTAGCAAAGGCAGAAAGACCTTAACAGTGTCTTTCTGCCCCTTTTCTCCTATCCACACACCCTTAATCCCAGCATGACACATTCCAGATTTAGCCACCTCTGTAAAAGAAAGCCCCACCTCATCCACATGAGACTTTGAGGGGCCATCTAAACACAAGCCATAACACCTATTCCTCAGTCTCTGCAGGGTGAACTAGAGGATCCAGGGCTCCCTGGAGTCCTCTCTGGGCCCACAGTGTTGGCGGTGCCCACCCTTCGCTCTCTCCTGCAGTGCCCTTGGCCCAACCTCGAAGCTCTGTGCCCAGCTGCCCTGGCACCAGCTCCTGGAGCCCCGAGGAAGCCAGAGCTTTCGAGATGTACTTTGGATGCAGCCAATGAAAATTACAGCTCCAGGCCGCTGGCTTACACAGGACACTAGAATTTATTAAATGCCTCTGTCAACTCAAGATTCTAGCACATTTTTCTTGTATTACTTTATTAATAGGATGAACTCCATGAGAAGATTTTTCTGTGCCAGTCTCCATAAGATGGAATTTTCCTATAACTTTGTATTTTTAATTAAACAAGTGATAGTTTATCTGTCACTAGTTGTTTCAATGAACCAGTACCTGGGTTGCTTTCTTTCAGAATGATTGGTTTTCTGTTTTCAGACTCACTAATTTCTGGGGTTTTTATCTCCTCTAATCCTACCCTTCAGTGTTATTTAGGAGTTTTATTGATCTGGGTTTTCTAACATCTACAATAGAATTCTCAATTTATTTTTTTCATTTTTTTTCTTATATAATAATGAAAGTGTTAGGCAGGTGTAGTTGTGCACACCCGTAATCCCAGCACTCCAGGAAGGTGAGGCAGGAGGATCGCAAGTTCAGTTCCAGCCCCAGCGACTCACTGACTTAGCAAGACTGTGTCTCAAAATATAAAATCTAAACAAAGGATGTAACTCAGTGTGAAGGTGATGGGTTCTATCCCCAGTACCGAAAATACTAATAACAACAACAGTGACGATGGTGGTGGTGGTGATGAAAGTGTTTGCTTTCTCCATGTATTTATGAGGAATGTCTTTGTGACTTACAGTGTGGTTGATTCCTCGTGATTGCTGCATGGGTGTCTAAAAAAAAAAGCACAGAGGTTTGGATATAGATGGACAATGAGGTTTATCTAGCACATGCAAGCAGATCTATCTTATTAATCATCAATATTTTTACTTTTATTTTGAAAAAATTCAAAACTGCAGAAAATTCACAAGAATAATATCAACAAAACCCCCCAGGCTCTTTACTAGCTACTTGCACTTTACCATTTTGCATGTGTGTGTATGCATGTGAATGTGTGAGTGCTTGTGCATACATGTGTGTGCCTGTGTGTGTGAATGCATGTGACTGTCTGCATGTGTGTGTGCATGTGTGAGCCATTCAGGTGCAAGTCATAATATAATGGCCCTTTGCCCCTAGATTCTAGGGGTACACCCCAGCCTTAGACACACCTCTGGCTCCCTTCTGGTTTTAAATTGAGGGCTAACAGGGTACTACACTCAGGTACATGGCTAGTTGTTTTAGTTTTTATTTCAAAATTTTCTTTATTCATATATACACCTGTGTATTTAAAACTGAGAGATGTAAAGATCAAACTGTTAGTAGTTGAAACCTGAAACCTTTGTGGGGTGAGATTATAGAAATACTTTCCTCTTATACTTTATGCTTCTGTACTATTTAAATTACTTTCAGCAAGCATTTAATTTTCTTCTAATCAGTAGCAAAAATATTACTTTACTTCTGCCTTAGGGAAAGGAATAGAAAATCTGGGGCTGTCGCTCAGTGGCAGAACACTTGCTTCACACAATTGAGGCCCTGGGTTCCATCCCCAGTGCTGCCAAGAAACAAACAAAGCAATGAAAGAGTATGAAACCTTGGGGGAGGATATTATTTTCTCTTTCAGTCACTAAAATTATGCTCCATCTTTTTTCCCTCTCTACTGTAGGAAAATGGATGCACCCTGAGACCATAACGTTAAGTGAAATAAATCAGATGCACACATCATTTCTCTTATATGAGAAAAGCAAAATGTAAATAAAGAGCAAAATGAAAGAGACAGTAGGAAATAGATAGATCTCTTGCAAATGGGAAGGGGGCCAAGAGATGGTGGGGAAGGGGGGAGAAGAGGGGAGGGGATGAAACAAGGATGAAGATACGCTCTGTCCACGCATCAACTCCCCACGAGAAATGTGATCGCTATGTCCTGCACATATGAACTAATAAAGATAAAATGTTTTAAAGAGAAATAGAAAGTCAGTAAGCAAAATAAAATAAGAGGAAATGAAAGAAAAAAATTTTTTTTAAATGTTTTCTATCACCTCGTCTCAAACAATACTAAATGAAGTGTCCTTCATAAAAAACAGTAAATCTGAGTTTCTGGCTGATGAGTGGCAAGTCCTGAAATATGTAAAATGTGTACAAATCTAGGACATGCAGGATAATTCAAATACGAAGTTAAAGACCATAATATGTATTTCTAGAACAATACAGTGATAATCTCAAGCTAAACCAACATCATTTATGTACTACAAATGTATTACTCGCTTATCAGTTCTGATTCATTTACTTTTGAAATTTGCTTATTCCTCTGTTAAAGCAGTGCTGGAGCCATCAGCCAGTTCATCTTTAAGAGAATGCACACAGGCTCCCGTGTCATATTGATTTCTCAAGGTGTCATTACCGTTAAGTTATTCTCCACCAAACAATGCTAATATTCTGAAATAATAATAGATTTCAGCCCTGCAAGAGTATTAGCTTCCAACATGTGGCTGTCTTTGCATGTTAAGAATTAATACAGCCCACCAGGAGTCTCTCCTCTGCTCACCACCCAGTTCTCACGCTCGGGCTCCGTGTTGTCAATCAGTCAGATTGCATCCAAATAATTCCATAGCAGAGTCATATTTTGGAAATGTCAAATGAGAAAACATGTGATCTTCATGTGTGCAGATGGCCATTCTGGCTGCTGTAAGGAACAGAAAGTCAAAATGCACATGGGAATATGTGACCCGACACTGCTGCAGACAGCACCCTGGAAATCATTCCTCGCAAGTCACTCCTGTCCCTACTTCTTCTGGGAGAAGGAGCTACACTGTACTCCACTGACATAGTGAAGTCCTTTCTTGGGGACAGAGCCCCCTGCTTACCTGCAGTGGTCTACATGCTGCCCTCCACAGTTCCACCTGCCATTCAGCCAGGCTGTGAAGTCACCATTTCACCGGGCCGCCATCTGTGCCTCCCAGGTGTGTGTGTGTCCTATGGCCCTGCTCACTCACTGGCCCCACGGGGCGGGGAACTTAACATCTCATCTGCTGTTTGTCTTCCACCTCAAGTGTCTTCAGCATGGTGGAGACTGCACTTTTGTGCCTGGTTCTCTGTGTCATTAGGTCCCATTTTGGAACCTGCAAGTCAACGTGGAACCAACACAGCATCTTTGCCTGCAGCAACTCAGTCCAGGTGAGTCCGCACCTGGCAGGGCTGTGTCTGCCACCATGCCCCAGAAGCCAGAGGTTCAGCCACAGTGCAGCTGTCCCTCGGATTGGGCACTGTTTCAGAGCTCGGCCAGTGAGAGCACGGCCACCCTCAAGAGACATGTGGAGGCAGCAGGTGTCCCAAGGTCTCAGGCTGGCTGCTCCCATTGTTCTCTCATGACACCTGTGAGAGCCACAGAGGGAGAACGTGAATTGCACAGCTCATGCATAGGTCCTCAGTTCATAGCAGCAAGACGGGCTCTGGAATAATCATGCAGCTGAGAGACAGAGAATCTCAGGCCGCACCTAATGTCCCAGGAAGAAAGATGATGGGAACCAGAGTTGGGAAGGAATGAGAATAAACACTCTGGTGCGCAGCCACAGAGTCCGGGCAGTCACTGGGAGTTGGGCATTTCCCTGATGACTCCTGTCTATCATCATAACCCTCAGGAATTTTGCCCCCCCACCACAGATCTGAATTATTTTGGATCAAAAAATAGTGTCATAAACATCTTAACACAAGGGAAAGAGGGGCATCCCATCCCTGTTTTGTGGCACAACTGGCAAGATGCTACATCTATGCACCTGTGATATTGGAAACTGGCATCGAGGGAAGGAGCGGCCCTGCACCTCGGCTGGCAATAGGCACTTTCTCCTCTGTGTTCTGAGCATCTAAACTCACTCACAGATCTGACACTAAAATAACCCTCCAAGACAATGCACAAGTAGACACACACACACACACACACACACACACACCCAGTCCTGCCCATCGGGGGAGGCATTGAAAAGACTCCAGAGAGCAGCTGTGAGTTAAGAAGTGAACTCAATATAAATAGCCACATCGATCCCAGATCGCTGCTCATTAAGGAATTCCTGTCACCTGCTCCTGTTGTCCTTCCTGCGCCTCTGCTTCAGCCTGTTCTTTCCTAGAAGCATTTCCCAGACACACACACACACACACACACACACACACACTCACTCCCAGGTGAACCTGCCCTCTGTTCAGTCCTTTCCTGATTCCCACATCCCATGCAAAGGCCAGTGCCACCTTCTCAGGTCCCCTCCAGTGCCCCAACCCTACTGTGGCTCCATTCTCAACACCACCTCCCTATGGTCAGGACCCCACACTAAGACATTCTCCACCTCAGCTTCAGCCTAACGGAGTCTTTGCCCACCATCAACAACCCCCTGAGGCCCTGTTCTCTTTAAGAGAACTCCAAGAGCCAGGTGTGGTGGCCAGCACTTGGGAGGCTAAGGCAGGAGGATTGACATGAGTTCAACTCAGCCTTGGATATACAGTGAATTCAAGACCACCAGCCTGAGTTACATAGTGAAACTCTGTCTCAAAAATACTGGAGAGAGGGCCAGGGATTTAGCTCAGTGGTTCTGCCACTTGCCTCTCAAGCACAAGGACCTGAGTTCAATCCCTGATCCCTGGTACCAAAAAAAAAAAAAAAAAAACTAGAGAGAGAGACAGAGAGAGACAGAGAACCAAGAAATAGAGAAATCTTTTTGTAAGAGTAGTGAGAGTAGGCCAGGCTGTCTAAGGGCCAGGGCCCAAGACTGGGAAGTAGAAGTCACCCTCCTTGTCCATGTCTACCCAGAAGGAGTCTTATGAGTGCTGCTTCTAACAACAGAGAAGTTACAGGGAAGAGGAAAGGCATGCTTTTCAAATGCCATGAAGACATGTTCAGAACATTGCAAGATTTAACAATCCATCTCTCCAGGCTGTGGGTGCAGCTCAGTGCTAGAACCCATGCTTATCATGCATGAGGCCCCGGGTTTGATCCCCCAAAATGAAAAAATCCACTTTCTGCAGAAACTGCGCTTTGTTTTGTTTTGTTTTGTACCAAGAGTTGAACAGAGGCCTTCACACTACATTCCCAGCCCACCTCATGCCTTTCTTTTGAGACAGAGTCTTGCTAAGTTTCTAAGTTACCCAGGCTAAGTATGAACTTGTGATCCTCCTGCCTCAGCCTCCCAGAATGCTATAATTACAGGTGTGCACCATCACGCCCAGCAGGAACTACATCATTGACAGCAGGTGGATGCAGAGACAAATGTCCTAGATTGGCAGGATATATAAAAACAATGAACCATGGGCTGGGGATTTAGCTCAGTGGCACTGTGCCTCCCTCACAAGCATAAGGTCCTGAGTTCAATCCCTGGTACTGAAAAAAAAAAAAAAAAGAACTAAACCTTGTAACCCAGCAGTTTCTTTTCTAGGAAACTATTCTAGATTAATACTCCCCTAGAGGTTCAAATATTTTTGGTTCAGTATTTATTGGGGTGAAAATTTGGAAACACCTTCATGTCCATCACTGGGAGTTAAAGAAATTATGATGCATTCATATTATAGAATATTATGCAGCCATTTAAAATACTGGGGAGGAGGCATGCAAAGGTTTTTGATATATATTAGTAAGTAAAAAAAAATAGCAAACGGGTTGGGCCTGTAGCTCAGTGGTAGAGCAGTCACCTACCATTCACGAGGCCCTGAATTCAATGACCAGGGGAAGGAAGGAATGGATTGAATTTATAAGTTCAGAGCAATGTATACCATATGATTCTATTGTATGTATTTCATATGCACAATATATACACAGTGTGTGTGGAGAGATATGTGTTAAGTGAGTGTGAGTGCAAGTGTAGGCCTGTGCTACCACTTGGAGTTTTATGCAAACTAGAACGGAAATGTTCTAAATGAACAAATCTTTTTTAGAAATCTAAACAGAAAGATGCATTTCCTCCTAAGACCATTTGGGAAGGGCTATCCTAAAGGCAAGCTCAGCTCCTGCAGAATTCTAAGTGAATGGAACTGGAATGGAACCTATCAGCACCCAACCAATCCTTGGCATGCCACTTCGTAGAGAAAAGTGAGAGGGGATGCACCACCAGCAGGCCAGACTTGCTTCTGTCAGAGATAAAGCATCCACTTCTCCCACCCCAGGGGAGAAATCCAGGTTTCTACCCAACATTAGGACACTGGGGCCATCTCAGTCATGTTCAAAAACTCTAATAACTCCAGAGATTGCAAGGTGCTAGAGGATTCCTTCAAATGCACACTATACTCACTTTGGAAGAGTGTGCACAGATACACTCTAAAACTACTTCCAACACCAAACTGGAACAAAACAATTATATTAGTTCTAAATTAACTTAAGCATTCTCACCATAAAAACGTCATTCCTTAAGCATTTATTGTAACTAAAATTTTTACTCATCAAATGATAGCAATTAAAAGAGAATAAAATGGACATTTGATCCAAAATTCCACTGTTAATTACTTGTAGTTTCAATTGAAAAAAAAAAAAAGAAAATGTTATTCAAAGCACTGAACACATGAACAAGTAGTTGATGTGAAGCAACTTCATGTCGGTTCTGAAGACTCCTGATTCACAGTCCTCAGGCCAGCGCTGTTTGTCTCCTCCTGTCCCTTGTCTGTCTCTTGTTTTTGCAATCTAAGATGCTGCAGACATCATTCTCTAAATCAGTATTAACTGCCACAGAGGATAGGCTACAGGGACACTTCTGAATATTTATCACCCTTCACTGCTGGAACACTGTGTTGCTTCCATGTGCTTCAAGCTGTCCCTGAATAAGTTTCTTTTCTCCGTAACCTCCCAGTGGCACCTGCCTATGGTTCCCTCCCTGCTAATGCTCTTTTATACAGTCCTCGAAATTGTTAGTTTCCCTTCCTTCTCCAGAAAAGAGAATGGACACACTGTAAGTGTTGGGGGCATCCTCAGAAGCACACAGTGGAGAGCGTCTAAACCACCCTTCACAACACCAGTAACCGTGACTGTCATCTGTCCATAAATTAATAGTACTGGATGTTCACCCGGATAAATGGTCCCCGCAAATCCCCAGAGCCAGTCTGCATATGTATCCTCTGGGGCCCATCCATATTAATGCTGTGTTTACAAAGTGCCTCACCATCAACCAAAGTCTTTCTCTTCCCCTCCAGCCCACCGTAGGTAAACACCACTGTACGTCTAAGTGTGAGGTTTCCAGAGTGCAACACTGAATACCTAATCCTCTTCCCAGACATAGAAATCATAGGTTCCTGCTACAGGGCCAGTGGAAAGTCTGAGGTTGTCACTGGAGCTTTTTCCATGTGAAAACCTTGACCATGCACCTAAATGATCTTCCAGTTCTGCAGGTTTGGGCCAAGAGAAAAAGTATGCCCAACATCTGGCTGCAAACAATGGGGGCTCTGACAATGAAGTGGTATTTCCCCACTATGGAAACACATGCTTGGGAGAATAAACAAACCCTGAATGCTATCTGCGAGAGCTCCATCTGCTGGTTCCCAGATAATGTTACAGATCTGACAGGTGGCCATCGATCATATTGATCCAATAATAAACAGTGCTTTATAATGGAAGTTTTGTTGTTTTTCTTCTCAATCATGCTCTGGCCCCAGACACCAGACAACATATACACAGCAACTGGGGATGCGAAAATAGAGAACAGGGATTGGTTTGGAAGACAGTCTAGCTAAATAGGGACTCTCCAAAGTAAAGGGTACTGTAAAGGGACAGTGTGGTCCATCCTGTCCCTCTTTGTGATGTTAGACAATAGCCCTTCCTATTCTGCTCCTTGGGTTTTCTTCCCAAAAATGGAAGTAGTGATGCTTCCATCTCAGGTCCCAGTGATGGTAAGAGGATTACAGTAATGAGCCCATGTGTGGTGTGCTGCGAGCTCCTAAAAGTCATGAGTCCTGTAAAGATAGAGGCATTATAATTACATCTTAATCTTCCCTGGCAGTTATTAGCCCCAAATCTCCCATTAATTCAGTGAGAATTAGATGTCTAGGAGAGACATACAGTTAAATGTCACCAAAAAATGGGTTTGGAGAAAAAAGAAGGAAGGCAGAGCTCATAGCTATCTTGTCAGCAGAAGATACAACCCTGGTAACTTTCTTGTCTTTCCTACACTATTATACATCCATATGCTCGTTTTTCTAATGGGAGTTGTGATAGCTTGTTGCCACTATAACAAATACCTGAAATAATCACTTTACAGAGCAAAAAGTCTTCCATCCACAAGGAGCAAAGCTATTGCTTTTAGGCTTCTGCTGGGGGGGCTGGATGGCAATGGTGGGGAGCACAAGGTAGAGCAAAGCTACTCACCTAATGACCTGGAAAAGAAAGACAAAAAAAGAGGAAGAAGTAGGAGTAGAGTTTTACTATCTCCTTCAAGCCCACACCTCCAATAACCTGCAAACCTCCCATTAGGCCCCACCTCTTAAAGGACCCACTTCTCAAGTAAATCACTTTGGGAACAAGCCCTCAACAAGTGGGCTTTGGAATCCTTTACAATCTAAACTTATCAGGGCTCCTGTTGTAGACTATTTTCATTGCTTCAAAGTCATATGCTGCTAAATGCATGTGACCATCACACTGCACTCCCAGACCTGAGGTCTCTGCAGTTAGAGACAGACTCTAGAACTAGGCACTGGGCACCACAAGGTGTGGTGTAGAGGCTGTGGCCATCCTCACTCTTCATCATTCCTGCCCTAAGCCACCCAGGGTGTTGAGGAACTGTGTCCCTGGGAAGAGAAATACTATGGTCTTCATTTCCAGTACCTCAGGATGTGACCTTATTTGGAAATGGTGTCTTTAAAGGGATAATCAAGTCCAAGTGAACAGGTGAGTAGGATTGTATTTAATCTCACATGACTGTGATACCCGTGTGTTTTTAAAGCGGAAGGTCTGGGATGTCACACAGAGATGCAGCACTTGCCTCGCATGCACAAGTCCCTGGCTTTTTTTAGTCCCAGCACTGCATAAAGAGAGGAGAAGATTCAGAAATGGGAACCAACTTGCACAGAGGGATAGTGGTATGAAGAGACCTGGGGAGAAGGCAGTGTGCTAGGGAGAGACCTCTGGTATGGATTTTTCCCTCGTTCCCTTCAGAAGGAACCAGCCAGCCAACATCTTGAATCTGGATTTCATTGGCATCCACTACCGTGAGTCTCCCCATTTCCCTTGTTTAAACCACTGTTTATGGTGCTTGTCACTGCTGCTCCAGCAGCTCGTACACCAAGTAAACACACAGCCAAGGGGAAAACATTTAGCTTGTAAATTTAATGATTGAATTATTTTAGAAGCAACAAGACTAGAGTCATTCTAGCTCCTCTATGCTAGGCAGAACAACCACCTTATCTCCTCTGATGTAAAATCTTCATGGTATTAAAAGTTCATATGTAGGACATAGAAATGGGGATGTAGTTCAGTAGTAGAGCATTTGCCTAGCATATGCAAGGCCCTGGGTTCCATGCATCCCCAGTGAGAGAAGAAACGGGGGAAGGGGAGCAACAATTTTAAATCTTGGAACCAACAAGGTTCACAAATTCTCCGATGATCTTTAAATTGACAAGAGAAAGAGAAAAAGAAACCTTTTATTCATTGCCAAGCCCTATCAAATTCACTTCCATGACATCTCCCATTGAAATTGAAAGCTGTCGAAGAATCACAGAGATTTATGATGAGGTTTCTTTCCCCCACAGCAACCTCAGCTCCAGTTAAAATCTGACAACCACAATCTAGATGGCAATTTTGTGATTAGGTCCAGATGTAATTTTCTCTCCCTCCACTGTCATAATTGCCCAGACCTTACCATTTACTTTATTGTGATATCGGCCATGATACCTTTTCCCCAAAAGATCACTCAAAGAGTCAAACTCACCAGGGTCAGATAACATTAACTTGAAGAAAACCCTAAAGGGCTCCACATGAACTAGTCATTGTTCTGTCCGTGGATGGCTCATATGCCCTGTGGAAAGCTCCCAGGTATGGAGAGCATGGCCACTTCCATTCCCTACCTCTGTTCTCCTAGGAGTCAGTGACCATGAATCCTTATGACCAGAGGAAATGCCAATCTCCTACTCTTATTTATCTAGAGTACAGGAGTAAACCAATAGGGCAAGAGTGGTTAGGCTCCTTCTAAGAAAACTCAGGTTGTCACTTTTTCTGTAATGTAAATTCCCAACCTATGTGTCTTTCCTTGACATCGCCTTCCTTAGGGGAACTCAGAGCCCCCAAGTGCACCACTGGGTGGAGGTGTGAGGGGGCACTGACTGGCCCAGGCAGCAAGGATGATAAGGAATTGGCCTTGATGAACCCACTGGGTTAAGAGACAGCCACAATCACCCTTAGAATACCCTGAGCCCAGGCCTGACCACTTGTCTATAAGAGGAGACAAACCCTCCAACCAGAAACAAGGGACCAGACTGACACTTCAAACACAGTACTTCTGGGCCTGGGGATGGGGTAGAGTGTGCACCTACCATGCACATGGCCCTGGAAGCCATCCTCAGAACACATACGTGTGCACACAAGTGTTCCTCTAAACCAGTAGAAAAAAGTGAGATGGTTTTCCATTTTAGACTTCCAGAAATTTCTATAGCACCTTTGTACTGGGAAGCAGTAAAATGACCCATGGGTCAGTCGCCTATTTAGTCCTGAATGCCAGCAGCCAATACAGTGTCCTTCATTGTCATCAACAGAATGGGTCAAGGAAAAGGAAAACACCAGGGACAGAGAACAAAGGTGAAAGGAACAGGAGAATGGAGGGAAACCATACACTGTGAAAGGAACAGTCAGATCCAGGCCCTAGATGCTAAAAACCACTAGACGAAGACTTGTTGGCATAGCTTCAACAGGGCATAGCTACCTCGTGATGAAGAACAGTGAGGCTACACCACAGGATTCCTCATCTCTACACGCCTTACTAGTCATTTACTAATTCTCACAGATGATCCAGTGGTCACCACCCTCATCGAGTGATCAAATCCAGCCTCACTGCTACAGGGACACGATTCACCTCCTGAGGAGAAGCAAGGTGACATAGAACCTGTGTGGTGTTTTGACCACAAACATGAGGCATTGTCTAACTGTGACTCAGGTCTGACGTCCCCTTCATGGCTATGCTATTTATGGGGCTAGCGGAGCAAGGCAAATAACACCAGGGAAAAGCGATCTGGTGAACCCAGATGTGGGTGTTCCACAAATGCCCCAGGTTCTCCAGTGTCCAGACAGAAAGAAGGTCTGTTGTAAATTAAGAGTATAGACATAGGGCCTGGAATTTAGCTCAGTGGTGTCACCACCTGCCTCACAAGCGCAAGGACCAGAGTTTGATCCCCCGTACCAAAAAAAAAAAAAAGAGTATAGACATAAAAATATCCTTTACCAGCTCTAGGAGACTGAGGCAGGAAGACCACAAATTCAAACTCAACCTGAGCAACTTAGTGAGACCTTGTCTCAAAATTTTAAAAAAGGGGTCTGGGGATGTAGCTCAGTATGAAGGCTCTGGGTTCAATCCCCAGTACTACAAAAAATAATCTTTTTAAAACATCAAATACAGGATATGAAACTTGAATAAGGCCTGGATCTGAAAACAATAAACTGACTATAAAAATTAATTTTGTGGTAAAAGTTATAATATGTGAATAAAGAGTTAATATCAGGCAATATTACAAAATTAGGGTGAAGTTCCTAAAGCATAATAGTGGTATTGTGATCATATTGAAGAATATATTCCCAGGAGACACATGCTGAAATATTCAGTGGGGAGTATCAAGATGTCTTCAAACTTAGTTCCAAATAGTTCAGCAAAAATAAAATGTGCTGAGTGATAAAGTGCATGTGGCAAAATATTAGCAAGTGTTGAATCCAGGTGGACGGTAGCAAATATTCTACTGTTCTTTCAACTTCCCTGCACACATGGGAACACTAAGAATGGAGACTAGGAAGATGGAGAACTACTTCTGGCATCTTGTCTCCCCAGCTCTTCCACCGCCTCCTGTCCTCCAGCCCGGGGCTTTCCAGCCTGGTAAAGAAGGAGACATCAGGGTTCAGAGAGGCTTTATTGAGATACAATTCACACACCACACAATTCACCCATTAATATAAACAATTCTGTGACTTTTAGTATATGTGCGGAGTTCTGCAACCATCCCCTAAATCAATTTGGGGGCCTTTTCTTTAACCACCCAAGAACCGCCAACCCTTAGCCTTCACCCCCCAGCCTGGCCAGCCCCCAACTCTAGGCCACCATGACTCCCGCTTCTGTCTCCAGGCTCATGTGATTTTTTTACTTCTCGAAGACCAACACAGGTTGCCAAGTTTTGCAGCTGCTGCCAACTCTTGAACACAGCAATCTGTGCCCTGCTGTGTTTGCCCACTCAGGTTCTCTGCAGGAGATCAGAGGGAGTGGGTATCATTCTTGGACTCTGAAGCCCAAGAGCCTGGGAAGACGGTGACTTCCACCTTCTGTTTTCTGGCTCTGCTAGGGGATACACTGGAGGGAGAGAAGCAGGTGGGCTTCCAAGTGACACGATCAGGGGCCCATGGCAGCCAAGTACAGCTGACCCCTGTGCTAGCATGGGCTCTGGAGGGGTGTTGTAGTCTCCAGCACCCCACTGTATATGCTGCCCACATGACAGATGCAGAGATTCCTGGCAGCCCCCTGTTGTCCAGGATGGAGTGGTAAGGATCCATGCTAGCTCTCATCCCTGTGGGGGCCTCACTGGATGCCACACATGATGCCCATAGGCAAAGCATGAGCAAGATGCCTGCTTCCTTGATTGGAGGCACTGTGTAGTAGTCCAAATAGCTGTAAGAAGCAAATTGTAGTGGTGCACACCCCTATAATCCCAGCACTCTGAGAGGCTAAAACAGAAGAATTGCAAGCTCAATCCTAGCCTGGACAACATAGTGAGACCTTGTCTTAAAATTTTAAAAATAAATAAATAAAGGATTGGGATGTAGTCCAGTATGAAGGCACTGGGTTCAATTCCCATTAATGGAAAAAAAAATACTTCTCTATGAGAGAACCACTGTATAATTTTTCATGACAACTCAGCTGTGTCCTAGGCCAGTTCAAAAACCAGCCTAGGATATTAGCTTCCGGTGATTGTTTTGCACATAAGTCCTAAAAACTGCTCGCTCCCCCAAAAGGAACAACAAAAAGCATTTGCAGCTGAGACTTGGGGGAACTTCATGGAGCAAGGCTTCCCCAGGGTGAAAGCGAGACCATGGGCAGAACAAGAATGTTCTGAAACAAAAATAGCATCAAAGACTATGGAACAAAGTGCTGCATAGAGCCTGCTTGGGTCTGAGGTTGCTCCATGTTACCAAGTTCAGTACTGACCCTCTAGACACACACAGGAGAGGATGCTGAGTCGTGTCTATCCAGTTATATTTCATTTAACTCTTGCTCTTTTCTGTAATGGATTCAGTTATCAATGACTTCTTCGGTGCCCTGGCACTTGTGCTGTTTGTAAGGCAGGCTTCCTAAGCAGGGAATTACAGAGGGCCTAGCTGACATCCTCTCTGCCTCGTGTCTCAGATGTCACCGGGACCACCACGCCCTGACTGTCTGAGGTCCTGTGTGCACCTCAGCCTCGGGAAGGAACACAGCTCTTCCCAGAGGGCATGTGGTAGACAGGGTCCCCATCCCCAAGAGGACTCCAAATGTGGAGGTCCGCTTTCAAGCCTCCTGTTCAACCCTGTGCCAGTGATCCCAGAGTTTTCACTTGGAGCTGACGAAAACCCCAAAATAGACTCTAGAATTTGTTTTAGAACCATGAATAATGACTTGGAATCCAAGAAAAGGGCTGAGAGAGTAAGTGGTACAGTGCTAGGCTAACTGACGCAAGGTCATAAATTTAATTCCCGAGACAGAAAAACAAAATAGTGAAACACAGCGATAATCTTCCAAGGTCAACAACCCCTGCAGGCCTGAGGGTGGCCCCAGCTGCTTCTGCAGTAGGGGTGTCTGGACTGTCACACCAAGCCAGAAGTGCAAGCCCAGAGAGAGCTGCCGGCAAAGAGGTGGCTTGTAGTTCTCTCTTGCACCTGTTGGGTGGGTTCCTCCCCCATCCCAGCCCACCTTCATCCTCCCCTTCTCTCCTATCCTCTCTCAAAAGCATCACTTTCCACCCTTAATAAAGCCACCTAAGGACAGTTATCCAGTGAACAGAGACCTGAGGTAACTTGTAATAGTGAAGTCAAATGCTTATGTTTTTCCCTGCAGTAGGGTAACATTTTTCATCTCCTATTTTCCTTGGCCAGACGGAAGATCCCATTCAGAGAACTCCAGGTGTTTTGAAGATGAAAAGGAAGGTAGGGGGCCTGGCTCAGTGCTTATTAACCACAGAGAGAATTGGGTTCACTTTAAGCAAGAGGAAAAATAATGGCAAGGGAAGCTGATGATTCTTAATGAATTCATGTGAAGAAAGTGTAGGTGACCAGTTTAGGGATGTGGAGCCCTCAGACTGCCTCTGGAAAGAGAAAAACAAAACAATTGTTTTCTATTATGGCATAATATTCACTCACCTTCCCTGAAGCACTCAGGGCTGGCTTGACTTCATGTCCACTGCCACTCTCCCTGGCTCACAGCATCTGATGCCAGCTAAGTTGGGGGGACAGGTAAGGCTGAAGGCCAGGTCAGGCCTGAAGTGGGAGCAAGCCTTCAACCAAGTGGATGCTCCACTTCCTGTCTGACCTCCACCAGGGATCAGGACCCCCCACCCCAGATTACATCTACCCTTGGGATCCAGCTTCTCAGTCCCCTTTCCTATGCCAGACCTAAGTCCCTTAAGTCCCATGGGAGCCTGGAAAATGAACCATCTTCCCAGCCCCCCTGGCAGGGGGCGGAGGGTAGTATAGAAAAACCCTAGCGGCCGCCTCTAATCCTGGACAGGTGGCACTTTGGCACAAGTGTCCTGAAATCACTTCCTTCCTGGGCTGCAGAGAGCCCGGTCTTTTCCCGAGGAAGACCAACGCCCCTCAATCTGCACTGGAGGGGGCTGTGCACGGGGAGGAGCCTGCAGCCCAGTGCCAGAGGTCTGTGACCTCCCGCGAAGTCGTGCTATCTGCCTGGGATCCCGTATCTAGTGTAAACGCGGTTTCACACATAAATAACGTGCCACATCTGTCCCTCTGGTTTTATGGCGTCTTAGCGACAGAGCAATTTCTAGATGGCGACCTTGTTAACCAGCAGCCTGAGCTTGCCAGGAGCTACAGAGTCTGAGGCACTGATGGGGACGGAGGAGGGACGAGGGGCGGAGAGACCCAAGGTCCCCATCACCAGGTCCGAGGGGGGCTGAGAGGCAGCCTACCGCGCTTTTGGGGGAAAGGGGCCCCTGTACGGTGGAAGCCCCCCCACCTCCGCCGGCCATGTGGCAGCTGAAAGAGTCATCGAAGCCCAAGTGTATTTGCGCTCGCACACAATTTATTACCGCTGAACATATGGCCAATATTTTGACTCACGTCAGTCGGGTAAGGAAAACAAACAGAGAGCGCGCGGCGCGGGGGAGCGGCCCCCTCCGCTGGGGCTGCGCGGCATCCGCGGGGACCGGAGCCGGGAGTCGGAGCCGGAGCGGAGAACCACGAGCAGGAGCAGGAGTAGAAGCAGGGAGCTACAGACGGAGCCAGAGCAGAAGTCAGAGCCCGAGCCCGGAGCCTGGAGCCCGGAAGGGGAGCCCTCAGCGGAGATCCGCGTGCCCAGGCGGCTGCGCCCAGGTGAGCTCCTGCTCGGGCTCTCAGCGGGCTCACGCGTCGGGCGTCGGCAGCCTGGAGATGCGATGTGGCCGCGATGGGGAGCCGCTCGTCAACCTCTCTCCGCCAAGCACCAGGCGTCTGCTCTTCGGCCTCCGCAGTCGCCGGAGACCGGGACGCTCTCCGAATACGGTTCCCGCGGCTCGCCTGCCCAGAGGGGTCCCCGGGCACAGCGGTCCCCGCTGGCCAAGCAAGGCTCCTGAGTCCCCTGCGGGGCCCTGCACCGCCCCCCCCGGGGGGGGGGGCTCGGGACCCGGGTCGGTCCCTGTGCCACCGAGTTGTGAAGCAGCAGGTGGGCAGAAACAGGGCGTGTCCAGTCCTTTCCAGACTTCTCGGGTCAATGGGGGAGGAGACTCTGGGGGGAGAGACAGCTGCAGGAATGACACCGGCCGCCTGGAAAAGTTTTACCTGAGCCGAGGCTAGATGCTCGCGCCGCGCACCCTGCGGCGGGTTGGGGACCCCAGGCTGCAGGGCCTGGCCTACGCGGGGGCAGGGTGGGAGGAGCGCTAAACCCGGGACCCCGCCCGCGGAGAGCACGCCCCTGCAGACCCGGTCGGGAAGGCGCCGGGGGAGGGGGAGCGGAGGGGCGGTCCCGGTAGGTGGACGAGATAAAGACGCGCCTGGAGATTCGGCGGGGCTGTCGCCGCGCGCCGGGGAGCAGGAGGCGGAGCGGGCGCCGAGCCCTCACCAGCCTCCTCCCCGACCCGGTGCGGGTGCCCGACGCTCCCGGCTGCCGCGGTGAGTCCGTGTGCGCGCGAGGGTTCGGGTTGCGGGCAGCTGCCGCCAAAGCAGAAGTCCCGGGGTAATTTGGAGATGGCGCCTAGTAGAGAAAGGGGGTTCTGCTCTGGCGGGAGGAATGGGGGCGTTGCAGAGCCGGAGGACAAGTAGCAGGAGTCGAGGCTGGAAGGACCTGCCCAGGGTGGAGGCTAGAGAAGACTTCAGTTGAGGGGGAGGTGACCCAAGACTGGAGTTTGGGGGGTATGTGGGGGGGGGGGGTCTCCTGAGCCGCGCCCAGCGCTGGACAGTTCTTGTTTGCGACAGTAGAGATCGCCAGAGGATCAGAAATGAGCCTCGGGGGTTCTGCAGGAGTCCTGCTCTCGGAGGGGAGCCCCCTCCCCTAACACGCTCACCCACAGAGGCCCTCGGTGTGCCCCACGCGCAGTCTCCACTTTGGTGGCACTTGAGGGTGGGAAGGGGGCGTTGCATCTAGGGCACGGTTTCGTCTTTCGATGCCACATTGGAAAGATAACAGATACCCACCCACGCGCTCAGTGTCCTCTCCCGGTCCTTCCCGCCAGCCTTGAGCCCAGGCTGAGTGGCCTCCGCACGGCGAGGGCTGTGGCGCTGGCATCATCAGCACGCCTGGCCCAGCTTTGAGGGCCGAGCGCTAACCGCTTCGGAGAGGCCGCTTGTTTTCCAAAGTCTGGTGGTAATGATTTCGTCACGTGGTGAGAAGTAAATTCAGATAAGAAAGTGCTTTCAGCGCCCTGATTCCTAGAGAAACCCAAATCTCCCCACACTGAAATCGCCTTTATCAGGCGAAGGTCGGGCTCTGCTGGGAGAACGTTCCTGAAGGCAACGCTGACAATGCGTAATCTCATTGTAACATATTTAATCATCGAGAACGAATGAAGCAAAGGGGTTTGCCTGGGGAGACCAGGCTTTTGGTTCCCCAATAAACCGGTGATAAAGGATTGGCTAGAACAGGCTCCTTTGGCCCGAGGGGGGCTTAAAGCCACATTTTTAAAGAAAATATTAGAGGGAGGCCTGTTCCATTTTGTAGGGTGCCCGGAGGCACATTACGTGTTCAATTTAACATCCATGAAAGTTAAACGGCTTTGCTCGCCTCTGATTTTATTGGATGCATTTTCAAAGATCTCATTAAAGTGCATTTATCAAAGTCCTAACATATGCCCACAAGGTCTTTTACGCACACAATGAGGCTGATTAATAGAAAGAGAAATCCTAATTTCTATTACAGTTTACATCCTCAGGAGATATTTTCCTTTTTGGCAGGGAGGGGGCAGATAATTGGGAAAGTGTATGTTTCACCTTGCAAATGAATAGTCATTCACTTAGATGCCTTCCTCCTGCACCCACAATTAATTGCTCCTGGCTGGAGGTTCCCAATACCCCTATCTACATGGCTTCAAAGCCCTTCTGCCTTTCTTGTGGGGTGGGTGAGGACCCTGGGTGGGAGATTTTCCTGAGACACAGTAGAACTGTCTCTGGCCTTGGACAACTTACTTATCCAGCACCTTGGATGGGGGGAGGGCTGGCTGTCTGGGAGGTAACCCTTGTTCTTCCCTTCCTGGTATTTAAGACTTCATACCACAATATGTACCAAAGTGGGGCTGTCTCACTTTGGATTTGCACCCAAGGTAGACTGAGATGTTCCTCCCCTTCTCTGGCCCTCGCTGTCTGGTCCCAAGGCTAGCTGTCCAACCAGAGCCCTGCTTGGTCTTGGTGTGGCCTTCCCAAAGATGTGCAGGGACCTCCCCACAGTCACCTCACAGACAGCAGAGACTTCCAGGGACCCTCCATATCCTGGTCCTTGGGCAGAAGGGGAGAATAGTAGGAGGTGGGACTGAGCAGACACAAGCCTGACTTCAGGTGTTCCAGGTCAGGAGAGGTCTCCATGTGGGACATCACTAGGCCACACACCTGGATTTCTTTCACTCAGGATGCCAGAGCTGATGCCCCTGGTTCCTGCAGCCTCACCCCCCAAACCAAACCCCAGCACCACGGGGCCCTTTGGGACCTGGGGTCTTTAAGGCAATGTCTTTATCACATGCTCAGGGGCCAGAATAGGTGACATTTTCCTTCTCCATCGATTTCAAGTGTGTGCCATGCTCAGAGGACTCTCCAATCTGAGATAAAATAAGCCTTTCCCCTCCGACAAATCATTGTGTCCTCACATTAATCCCCACTGGAGCAGGAAGGTGCACTGCCTTTGTTTCGGGAGTGAAGGGAGGGAATGTTGCACCTTGGCACTAAGCAGACCAGCCCGGTGATCTGATCTGTGAGGTGCAGGGCCTGAGAGCTGGGCAGCAGACTGGACCAGGAAAGGAGTTTCCTTTCAGCCTCTTTTCATTCCAAAAAGGAGAAACGAGGGGAGAAAAGAAATGAAGTCAAATTAGTGTTTGCAAATAAAGGGAAGGACCACATACTTTTGATGATGGGGAGTGCTTTTGTGGGTGCGGAGGGAAACGGAGTGTGTCAAATAGGGCTGCTAATCTTCAGGCTTTGAAGCTTTGGACTCCTCCGGGCGGCCCCAACACCGTCCACCCCCACCCTAGGACTTTTTCCTTAACTCCCCTGGAAGCTGCACCTCCGAACAGGCTTTCAGCAGCCTGGGGGTGGGGGGGAGCTCAGTGTCCCCAGAGGCCGTTAGCGCCCAGCGCAGAGATGGGGGAAGGGCCGCTGTCACTGAGAATGCACAGTCCTTACCTAGGCTGAAGGAGGTTCTCGGCGTACTAGGGCCTTTCCCCCGCTCCCTAAAGTAAAATATTTTTCTTTCTTGCCCTGTGTGCTTGGGTATAGACCTCACCCCCCCAACAGGGGGAGCGTCGCCGAGTTGTGGGGAGTGAGAGCTGGGACGCAGGACGCCTCGCCGCTGCCCGAGGCTCCTGGACACAGAAAAGGCGCTCGTGTTTGAGCTACCTGGGAAGGTAAACACTGGGCCGTCTTAGAGGGCCACTTGTCATGGAGTGGGGCCACTTAGGCTGTGTACATTCACCTCCCCGCCTGGGCCTCTGAGATTGTTCAGCTCCCTCGCCATGCGCAGGGCTGCGCAACGTCCCGGGACCCTAGCTCCAGACGCCCTGAAAGAAGCTGTGCTCTGGCCTCCAGGGACAGGTCCTCTTCCTCCCCTCAACCCCAAGTGACTAAGCCTAGAAGGATGCACACAGAGATTTGTACCTAGAGCCCCAGCGTGGACCGGGAAGACCTGGCGCCAGGCGGGCAGGTATCCCGCTACCGTCTGAATGCGAGTTGTTCCCGACACGAAAGGAAGTCCGGCAGGTCTTACTCTGCTCTAGGCACCCACTTGGACTTCCCCCCCAAGTTCACAGCATCAGACCCAGTCGCCAAGCGTGCACAAGCTCCCCGACCGCGGCCTCGGAGCCCAAGCTGGGACCAGAACCAAGTCCTCTCTTGGCGTCCAGCTCGAATCTGGCAGCGATCATAAAGAACTCCGAGTGGGGGGACCCGTGCACACCCACTTCCAGCGAAACATTAAGCGCGATGCTGACAGGTTCCCAACCGGCAGGCAGGGTACAATAATAAGGATTCTCGGGAGGGGAAAGGGGCACGAGGCTGGGACCTTTCTGCCTCCCAGATCCCGAGGAAAAGGAGATCCCGGTTGCAAAAGGCCGGGCTGTGGTTGGGGCAGCTTTCTGGGGAAGCTTCGGCCTGAAATCACCTGTTTCCTTTGGGCGGAAGAGGTGCGTTTGGCGCCTGGATCCTCGCCTATGGCGGCCAGGAGCCCAGCCCACGAAATCGAGGGGACCCGGGAGCAAGCTCTGGGCACGGGACTTGCCCTGGCCGCCAGCTGGGCCCACGCTGCCGTCCGCCGGCCCCTCCTGGGGGACTTGCATTTTATGATCTTCCTCTAACAAGCCCAGTTTCTCCCTTCCAATTATGGGCCTCCCAGCGGTCTCCCTGCGCCTTTTCAATTGCAAATGTTAACGCTTTGGAAGTGGACGCGGAAACCACAAGGGCAAAGAAGGAATGGGGGACGTGGACTCACAGAGTCCCCAGAGAGAGACTGGGCTGAGCAGGGCGAGGCTGCTGAGGCCAGGCCCCGCCTCTCCAGTTCCCTCTCAGCCTGCCTGGCCTCTCCGAGGCAGAAAAGAGGGATTCGGAGCTGGGGGAGGCTGGAGCAGGGGCCCTGGCTCGCTAGGGATGGGGCTGGTGGAGGGAAAGGTCAGGAGCCGGGGCAAACCTGGCCTTTCTGATCTGGGCTGAGGACCTGGAGCTCAGGGTTCTCAGGCAGGTCCTCCCTGCCCCTGACCCATTCCCAGGGGCCTAGATTCCCAGAGGGAAACAGGGATCTCTCAGGTGCTCTGAGCACCTCACCAGGTCCCCAGAGTGAAGGGAGGGGATCAGTCCCAGGGAAGGAAGGCCTACTATGCTGGGAAAGCTAAGAAGATGTAGGAACTACAGGAAGGCAAGCTGTTCCAAGCTGGAGCAAACTGGCTCTGGAAGGTGTCTCAGCTGACCCACCCCACCCACAAGAACCCAAAGTTGGCTCTGAGGATGTGCAAAAGGGAGTTCTTTCTTCTCCACCCAAACCAAGAATTGGCCTGATCTAAGTGGGCTCCACTTTGCCCTCAGACTCCATCACTGGTGGCTACAGGGGTCCCCAAGAGAGCCCCCTCCCTGGGGACAGAGGACTAAGGGGAGAGACGAAAGGAGGTTCTTTTCTTCAATGCTTGGGTTGAGGATCTTTTTCTCACCAGTTATTTATTTAGCAGCTGAGTAACAGTAGCTGGGCAGGCCCACCCCAAGCCCCATGTCCAAATTCGGGCTTCCCGGATTCCTGGAAAACCGACTTCCGTCCTGCAACTGGACAGGCCTTGGTGCTCTCACATTAAAGGGGGAGGAAGAGGCAAGACAGGGCGGCTGAGAAAGACAGTCTGGAAAGAGGTTGGGGGGAAAGCACGAAAAATAATGTGTTTGAGGAACACGATTCAAACCAGTTTGTAATTCTTGAAGGGAAAAAAGGGGGAGGGGAGAAAGGAGAAAAGAAAAAGTAGGAGGAGAAAAAGGAATCGAGGAGCGACGACATGAAGGGGTTTCCTTAATATTGTGGACGGATTCAGAAATGAATGAAGAGATAGTCCATTGAAAAGGGTTGAATGCCATGACAACTAGCAACAACCTTAGATTTATTCCAAACAGTTAGGACACATTGAAAGAGAGCGTCAATCATGTATTATTTCGCCACTGAAATAAATGCAAAAACCGAGGCGGGACAAAGGCTTCCAACGGGAGCGGGACATTTGTCTACATTTCGCTCATTGTCCGCAGCTTAGCAATCGGTTTGTATTTGTGTTTGCCCGGGTCCGACCACCCAGGACGCGCCAACGAGGGGGTCGCTCCACCCTGGGCCATTGTCACCCACGTCACATACTGGGGGCGAGGCAGCTAGGGCTGCGGAAAGCCGCCGAGTGGCCCGGAGAGAGGCGCCCTCACTGGACGCTGGCAACCCGGGGTGGCAGGGGCGCCGCGGCGGCCCCCGCAGCTGCGCGCAAGGAAGACCCAGGCCGCGCGCTCCGCTCTGCCTGCGCCAGGCGGCCTGGGTTGGGGGAGTTAGGGGCACAGAGACCGGGACCCCCACAGGCGACCTTCTCTGCCTTCCTCGCCCCCGGCGCTCCTTTGGAGCAAGCAAGCATCAGGTAGCAAGTCTCCCCTCAATTTTAAACTGGACGGAGTGGCCTTTTTCTTCCCTCGCGCGGAGGAGGGCTGTCCCAGGAAAGTTCCGCTCCCGGGCTGGGGCGAGGTTGCAATGTTGGCACTAACCTAGAACTGCGACCCTGAAGCGCGTCCTCGAGACGCACCCCTGCGGGTTCCAAAGGGAGAGGAAATGGAAGGATTTGCACTGGGGAGGATAACTCGGGAGAAAACACTGCACCACTGGCCCACCCTGCGACCAGTCCCCCGAGGCTTTCTGGTCCTCGCCTGGGTGGTGGCACAAGCCCAGCCCACCCCCGCCGCAATCCTGCCCTCTGCTTCCCGCCGCTCCACCTTTTGCTGCAGCCTGGAGGGGAGGGGGTTGCAGAGGCAGGGATAATAGAGGCCAGAGGGGAACGGGCCGCAGGTCCTTCTCCGCTGGCTTGGAGAAGGAGGCCAACCCGAAGCCCGGAGCAGCCGGAGCAGGACCCGGGCGGGTCAGAGCTCTGCGCGCCCTCCGAGCCGGCCAGCAGAAAGTGAACTGCATGTCCCTCTCAGCCACGAAGAAAGCGAGGATGTGGGGGAGTGGGGGAGGGAAATAAACTAGTCTTTAGCAAATAAAGGCCGGCTAGAGGGGGCTGGAGGGCTCGCGGTGGCCCTGGCCGGAAGGGAGCGGGGCGCTCTACTAGGATCTCCAGCTCTTCCGCGGTTGACTAGAATCAATTACTTGCCTTGTCATTTCTAGTACTCATCCTTAAGCCTCAACCAAAATATTGACCTAGGAGGCTTACAGAAGTTGGGTTCTTGCCATTTGAACCGGATCTTGTTTGGGGAACCACCAGCGACTCGAAGGGGAGATTTCTGCGGCTCAGCCGCCCCCTCCCCCTTTTCCAAAGGCCCCACTGATCGCCGGTTTTCCGGCTTGCTGGGGGTGGGGGGAGACCGGTGAATGGTGAAGAAGAGGGTTTTTTTCCTCCTCCACTGTCTGTTTTGTTTTCCACACCACCACCACCACCACCACCCCCCTTAAG
Organism: Heterocephalus glaber; assembly: GCF_000247695.1. Next base: position 21,860,817 of record NW_004624741.1, on the reverse strand, counting down.
ATGCAATTTGTTAAAACGGCCCTTTCAAGTGCTTGGACTCTGCAGCGATGCGGTGGTCCTTTGTATGTAAATACTGGGTAAAAAAAAAAAAGCAAAAAAAAGCTCGACCGGTTTTTGCAATTAATTGACAACGTTACACCTCTCATCTCGCTCTAGAGGGCCGTTGGCTGGGAGCGCGGAGCTCCCCAAAACCCACAATTTCACATCTGCAAATACTGTCTTCATCCACTTGACTCCCAAGACCCGCCCACACGTGGCCAACCTTTGCGTTTTTAATGTCTCTTCCCCCTTTTTTCCACTCTTCCCTCACTCCCTCTCTCGCTCCCCCTCCTCCCTCGCTCCCCTTCCCTCCCTCCCGCTTTCTCCCCTCCCCTCCTCCCCAGGTTCGTGAGTGGAGCCCAGCCTTATATGGACTGATCGCTCGGGCAATGGCCCATTTTTTCCTCGCCACCAGCCGCCACCGCGCGCCTAGCGGCCGCTGGAGCCCGCGCTGACGCCTCCTTGGCCCGGCTCCTGGAGTTACAAACCGGCCGGGCGCGCACTCCCACCGCAGCGCGCTTCTGCAGAAGATCGAGGCTGGGGTCGGATTTCGTTGCTTCCCCTCCCTTTCCCCACTGTTTCTTTCGCTCTCCCTCTTTCTAAAATAATAATTATCCCAATAATTAAGGCCCATCCCCCTCCCCTCCCCACTCCCTCCCCCCACCCCTCCCCCGCCCGCCGGGGCTGGCGAGCGCCACGAATTGACCAAGTGCAGCCACAACTTTGCGGCATAAATTGCGGGGTCCCGAACCATGTCGCTGACCAACACAAAGACCGGATTTTCGGTCAAGGACATCTTGGACCTACCGGACACTAACGATGAGGAGGGCTCAGTGGCCGAGGGACCGGAGGAGGAGAACGAGGGGCCGGAGCCCCCCAAGAGGGCTGGGCCCCTGGGGCAGGGCGCCCTGGACGCGGTGCAGAGCCTGCCCCTGAAGAGCCCCTTCTACGACAGCAGCGACAACCCGTACACGCGCTGGCTGGCCAGCACCGAGGGCCTGCAGTACTCCCGTGAGTATCGAAGCTTTCGGTCCTGGGCGGGGACCCGCCCGGTTCCTGCGGCCAGCCCCGGCCCGGACGCGGGTGCCCAGGGGGAAGAAGCCCTCTGAGCACAGGTCCCTCCTGGGTCCCGAGGAAGGTTTCTAACACTTGTCTGGGGTGTGCTCTGTCCTGTCCTCCTCCAGTCCCCCGTCCCTGCAAAAGGCTTGGTCATAGAATTTTTCCCCCCAACGTGAGTAAGGAGGAAGAGGAGAAGGGAAGCCAGAGTTATTTGCAGATGTCACCCGTATGTGATGGCCCCGGCCAGGCCTGGGAGCTCTCGTCAGAGCGGAACTGGCCTGGGCCCTGGAGATGGGCCGCGAGCCTGGTCCGACCGCGGGAGAGGGTGGGGGAGGCTTCGGGTGGCCTGGGTATAAGTAGCTCACCCTGCCCCCTGCGCAATCATAGAGGACGCTTTGTGTGGTGCGGGGGTGTCAGGAAAGCCCAAGAGCAAAAGCGAAAGCCCCCAAAAACCTGCCTTAAATGGCCTAGCCGATCAATGCTGGGATTGTGGCGTTTTTCTTTTAAAAATCTGCCCACGTCTCTCCAAAGAGGAAACAACTTAAGGGGGCCGGAGCCCTTAACCCGAGATGATCTCCCACGCGCCCCTCCCCGCCCAAATCCACACCCACATCGTGCGAACCCCCAGCACCTCGAACCCGGGGTCCCCACTTCTGCAGGTTATGCTCTTTCTCCAGGGAGACCCGGGCGCTTCCCCGAGCGTGGAGCGAAGCTGGTCTGCTGCGCCCAGGACCAGGGCGCACGGAGAATCCGCGGCGCCGGCGTGGCCAGGGCTGCGCGCGGCCTCCAGGCGCTCACGCGCTTCTCTCCCCCGCAGTGCACGGGCTAGCGGCCGGCGCGCCCCCCCAAGACTCCAGCGCCAAGTCCCCAGAGCCCTCGGCCGACGAGTCACCGGACAATGACAAGGAGACCCCGGGCAGCGGCGGCGATGCGGGCAAGAAGCGGAAGCGGCGCGTGCTGTTCTCCAAGGCGCAGACCTACGAGCTGGAGCGGCGCTTCCGGCAGCAGCGGTACCTGTCCGCGCCTGAGCGGGAGCACCTGGCCAGCCTCATCCGCCTCACTCCCACGCAGGTCAAGATCTGGTTCCAGAACCACCGCTACAAAATGAAGCGCGCGCGGGCCGAAAAAGGTATGGAGGTGACACCCCTGCCCTCGCCGCGCCGGGTGGCCGTGCCCGTCTTGGTCAGGGACGGCAAACCGTGCCACGCGCTCAAAGCCCAGGACCTGGCCGCCGCCACCTTCCAGGCGGGCATCCCCTTTACGGCCTACAGCGCGCAGTCGCTGCAGCACATGCAGTACAACGCCCAGTACAGCTCGGCCAGCACCCCCCAGTACCCGACAGCACACCCGCTGGTCCAGGCCCAGCAGTGGACTTGGTGAGAGCCGCCCCTGAGACTCGCGGCCCAGGCCAGGCCCACCCCGGAGGCGGCGAGGAGGACTTGGTCCTTGGTGGTTACTATTATTATTATATTATTATCGGAGAACCGGTCTCCTTTGGGCTCCGTTGATGAGGCACCGAAGGTTCCATCCACGACTCTTTCCCCGTCTCTCTCTCTCCTTCGAACCTTTGGAGGGGGTTGAACTCTGAGCCTTGTTTACAGACGTGTTTGCGCAGCTTCGCTTCTTGCCTCTCCCTGGGGACACCAAACCACCCCAGCGTTAAAGTCCTCACTTGAAAAGGAGAAACACAGCAACCCTTCACCCCGCTTTCGTGAATTTTGTAAAATATGTTTGTGTGAGTAGCGTCAGCCGTCTTCTAAAGCAAGTGGAGAACACTTTAAAAAATATAGAGAATTTCTTCTTTTTTAATGAGAAAATACTAAATATTTATGGCCATGTAAACGTTCTGACTACTGGTGGCAGATTTTGCTTTGGGTTGTAAATATCGGTGGTGAATGTTGCCAAAATGACCTTCAGGATGGGCCTGTTTCCCCTCGGGGCCCAAAGCCTTGGTTTGTCGTTTGTTTTGGTTTGGTTATTTTTGGGTTCCCCCGTTTTCTTCTTTTTTTATTTTGTTCAGTGAAAACTTTTTTCAAATATGAAAAAGGACAGAAATGTGTAGGCCAGAAACCCCCCACCCGCCCCCCATTTTCCGGGATCTGAGGCCGGAACTTGGAGCTCAGCCGTTCCGCGCGGTTCCCCAAGAGCGCCGGGCGCTGAAAGCTTTCGATTTTTTAAATAAGAATTTTAATAAAAATCCTGTGTTTAAAAAAAAAAAAAACCAAGAAGCCCAGCCCTTCGGTTTATCTGACTGTCGCCAGTCGCCAGGCCCAAGAGGCCTGCGGGGTGCAGCCTTGCATGCTTCCTCTCCGGGAGGGGGGGGCCGATACTGGGGCGCAGGAGGGGACCCCGACGGGCCTCCTCTGGCTCCACCGGCCCAACTCTGCGGCCGGAGCACTTTGCCGGCAATCTGCAAGAGCTTGGCCCCCGTATGGGCGGCCTCCCCTCTCCCCGCCTCTCCGCAGCGCGCGGTCTGCGCCTGGGGCTACAGCGTCCAGGCCTCGGGTGGAAAAGTGACTTTGGGAAACGCTAAGGCAAGGAGAGCAAGCCCCCCTCGCTCGCCCAAATCTACGAGTGGCTCCTTCAGCCTGAGAAGCTGTTGAAGCCACTACACTCGATGACTTTCACTTTGTTTCGTTTGATTTACCTCGCTCTAAGAAGGGGCCAGGGTGTGCGGTGGAGCCTGGGCGGCTTTCACTCTACTCCCCACCCCCTCTTCAAAATATGCGGACGCATAGAGGCCTGGGAGCCGCTCTGAGGCCGGGGCGCAGGGGTGGGGGTGTGTTCGGGGAGCGACGTGGGCCTTGGGGAGGGACACACAGGGTCCTGGCGGCAGGGGAAGGAGAGGTGGCTGCGCCTTCCTTGGAGCTCTTTGACCCCAGAGAGGCAGGGAGTGCGCATCCTTGGAGATCCCAGCTACCTCAGTCTTCCCCTTCAGCCGCCCCCATCCTTTCCCGCTTCCAGACTTCTCTCCGGAGCTAGATCCCGAGTCGGGTACGCTCCTGGCGCGGGGAGGCGAGCGTCCCCCAAGGCAGGTCGTTGGGCGTCGGAATGAGAGGCGCGTTGGAAAGCCCAGGTTGCAAGCGGGATGCGGCGCGCGGGCCTCCAGGTCTGGGCTGGGGGAGCAGGAGGTGGGCAAAGAGCCTTGCTAGGCCTGCGGGGGGAGGGGGTCCTTCCTTCCTTCCTTCCTTCCTTCCTTCCTTCCTTCCTTCCTTCCTTCCTTCCCCAACACTGCACTGACTCCTTCCCACCTGTGTCGCTGGAGCACAGCTCCTGGCCCGACGCCGGCGCACCCTTGGCCACGCAGGGGAGCGTCTCCTGGGGGCGGGCAGGCTGGGGGTGGGGCGCACCTTTCTCCTCTATCGCTCGGCTTCCCGAAAGTACCCGCGGCTCAGAGTTCAGGGACTCTCTGAGATGCCAGAGAGGGAAAGTCAGCCCGTTTGGAAATAGTACCTCTGGTTTTCTCCGGAGCAAGCGCTTCCACCAGGCCAGGGGAGGGGGAGGCGAGGAGGCCGGGCAAAGGGAGCGTCCCAGCTGACTTTCCGCTCCCTCCAGTTGATGATCAGATTTAATTCAATATCTAAAGCAAACATGATTATCCGTGTGACCAAATCTGCCCGTCAATAGCACTCAGCGCAACGAGGCCAGGGAGGTGATTACACTTTATTCCCGCGTTTCGCTGGGGTCCCTGGGTAGTAGAGGGCGGGGGAAGCTGTCTAACATCCCCCAAAAGGGCCTTCCCATCTCCAGGTTCGCCCCCAGCAAGACAGTTTTCCTAACTGCTGAAATGTCTCCCTTTGTTCTCCACACTAGCTTGGAAATGTTTAGAGTTTGGTATTGCTGTTTGTAAAGGCTGGAGAATCGCTGCTGCCCCCAGTCATCCCTCGCACGGAAATTTGATGCCCTAGCTGCACTGGTAGCAACCACTCAACACCCCACTGGGGCTTCCCCTCACCCCAGGCCTCTGGGAAGGGAAGTGGAGATTCAGAGTCACTTGGAGTGGGCTCCCACAGGGCCTGAAGTACACCCTGGAAGACTAGAGTTGGTTTAGATAGTTCTGGGGCCCGGGCCTTCCCAGGAGCTAAGAATAATCGCAGAGCCCTCCAGGCCCTTGAGAGGAGGGGAGAGGCACAGAACTTTTGCAGTTTTCCTTTGTGAGAGGGTAGAGGACATTTCGGAGGAGTGGAGGCCAAGCCTGCAGGCCTGAAGCCTGGGGGTGTGCCTGCAGGGCCTGGAACTGGAGAGGTGGGCCCAGAGCCCGCCTCTCTCTGCGCTCCAGGCCCATGGAGTCAATAAAAGTGCCCGCGGAGCCCTGTGTGGCCCTAACCCCAGCGCCCTGGGAGCAGACCCGGCACCAGGTCCGCTCTGGCAGTCTATCTTCGCCCAATCTACAGCAGGCCGCACAAAACGGCACAATGGGCGAGTTGGGAGCTGGAGATGTTAGAGGCGTGCATATTAAAAAGGGACAGAGAAAGGAGGGCCGGGACGGACAGGGGAAGAGGGAGAAGGGGCTCGCCCGCCCCACCCTGCACCATTCAGCGTGCTTATCTCGGGCAGTGAATCCCGGAGTCAGGCAGAAGTCTTCTTGGGGTTTTGTTGGGCCTGTCACTGGGTCCCTTTGTCATTCTTGGGCTCCATGCTGGATTCCATATGGCCAGCTGGGCTGAGGGAGCCAGAGGAGGGACCCACACAAAACCCAAATTGTGTCCGGCTTTCAAACCCTGTATTGTTGTCTGTGAAAGGAAGACGCATTAAAAATTCGTGCTATATCTATTGGGGAGGAGAATGGAGGAGGGGAAAAAAGCCACCCCTGTCTTTGATGGCTTCAGAGGGCGCTTGCCCTGCCTAGGCCCCATGACATACTGAAAGCTGAAGATTTCTCCCTCTTTCCCTCTCCTCTCCCATCTTCTCTCCTCCTGTCCTTTCCCCTCCCTTTCCCTCCTTTCCCCTCTTCCCCTACCCTACCCACTATTGGCACCAGTGCCCCCAGGGCCCACAGCTCAGTGCATACACTCTGCAGCATCCTGGGATGTGGGAGACCACAGCTAAGGTCTCCCACTGCACACCTCTCTTTGAGGCCATCCAAGCTCTGGAGGCGGCTCTGGGTGCCCGAGGCCTAGCTGATGCTCTGTCCAGTGCACACTTTCAGACTCCAGGGAGGATGAAAATCTAGTTTCCACAGAGGATGCTCCAGAAGCCCCCACAGACTGAGCCTCCTTTCTCTTCTGTTCCCCAAGAGACAGTGCCAGAGGCAGAGGGCCCAGCTCAGTGCAGACCCAGCCTAACTGCAGCCACAGCCTGTACCAAGGCCACATGGCCTGGCCCAGTTGCTCCATTACCAACTCCAAGGTGCCAAGGGCCACACCTTTCTTTGCATTGGTGCAGGGACCCTACTGGCATCATAGTGCCCCAGAAAACAAGTCCAGAAACTTCTTCCACGTTGGAGGAGGGAGAGACTTCTAATTCCCAATGTCCCCTGCCTGTTTAGTTTGCAGAATTCAGTATCAGGGAGACACGCAGGGTTTCCATGGCCTTTCCCACTTCGGCCCGAAGCCCTTCTTGGTAGGGAGTCAAACTGACTTGGGACTTGCTTTGTCCCCCATGACAGCTAGGTCAAAATTCCAATAACCATCCCTCAAATAAACAACGCTCGCCAAGCAAAAGAGTTCAAGCCAAGCTGGGGAAATAAAAACAAAATGAGATGTTTCCCTTGGACAAAGTCAGACCCTAATGTGCACCACTGAGTGGGTGGAAATTCCAAAGAATTCAAAACTTGAATGTGCCCCCCTTTCTCTCATTTAGCACCACTGTTATAATTAGTGCAATCAAGTGACCCGACGACGAGAGTAGGAGCTGCCTTCTCCACGCTCCCCACTCCAGTCGGGAAATGACTTATTTTCTTTACCTATTGACTGTTGGGCTTAGCTGAGACCTGGTGTGGATTTCTCGAGCCTTTTCAAGAGCCTGGTCATTGAAAAGCTAATCCAATATTTACCAAGAATAAGGACAGTTTTCAGACGTATTTATTAGGGCCGTGGTAAGTGATTTCTTGGACTGAAGACAAAAGGTCAGGCGAGGGCGTCCAGGCCCCGGCCCTGCCGGGCGGGATCCCAGCACCCAGGACTTCCGCGAGGGGCTGAGCTTACTCCTGGCGCTCAAGTGGTGAGTGGATTAGATATTGTGCTGGGTGGTATTTCAGGAAATATGTACTTGTGGCTCCTGAGAGGCCAGGCGCAGTGACACTCTAAACCGTGTCGATAGATCATCTTTTTATCCAGGATCTGCAAATAAACCCCTGATCCCCTCGGCTCATTATAGCCGCCGCTATCTCGCCGAGGAACAGATCTGAGTTTTATTGCTTTCACCAACGCCCCAACACACACACACACACACACACACACACACACACGCACACGCACACGCACGCATACATGCACGCATACACGCTCCCCTTAAAAGCTCTATATTTCCCCTCGAGGGGCATAGTTATTAAAAGAAGCGAATAGGCCTCAGCGCCGCCGTCCGAGCGAGTGGGGAAGCGCGTGGAACCGTGTCCCCTCCACGCTGGCCGGGGTGCGGCAGCCTTCGTGTCCCTAGCGCCGCCGCCAGGGGGCGCCCGAGGCCGGCTCTGAGTTGGGCAGCGGGGCCGGGTCCCCAGCTGCGACCCCGCGAGGGGTCGGAGGTCGGAGCCTGACGAGGACCGAGGAGGAATTGGGGCGCGCAACCAGGTGTAGCTGCAAGTCGGGCCGCAGCGGGGACTCCAGGAGACACGGTGGACCCCCTATATGGGTTATAATTCCATCCTCCCACCTAGGTGCCACCTGCGGTCCCCACTCGCGCTCTCGTCCCATTGGGGCCTAAACCTCAGCAAGCTGATGCTGTGGCCAAGAGCGCCCTGGCCTAGGCGTCAGCGTGGAGAACGCGGCGTCGGCGCCTGGTGGACGCGGGGTGCACAGGGTTCGGGTCCCCAGCTGTTGGGACCAGGAGCAGGCGACCGCGGCCCAGGTTTATGGGGGCTAGGGAGGTGAGACCTCGCCCTCTGCGCACCGTGAAGTTGGGCGCAGCTTCCCCTTGTCATCCCCAAGTCCAGCCAGGCGACAGGGCGAGCACAGCCCCGAGGGCTTTGTCGAAACTCCAGCGCTGGCCGGGTGCTGTCGCCGTCAGGCCACCAGGGGGAGACGTCGCGCTCCCGCCGGGCTTTTGGGGTCCGCATCAGGGAGGCACAAAGCGCCCCCAGTCCCCCAGGGCGCCGGAACGGATCGCGAGTGACACTTCCTCCATCACCCGCCATGCCGTCGCGGGGCTGGGGCCGGAGAGGGCGTCCTCCCTACCGCCGGCGCAGCCTGGCCCCCAAAACCAGGCCTGCAACTCTGGCTCACCTCGCAGACCCCGGGAGGGGCTGCCTCCGTGCCGGGCGCTGGGGGTGCAGACCTCGGGCTCTGCTTTCCACGCCTGGAGGCGCCGGGTCCGGGCGCAGTGCACGCTCTGGCCGCGAGGTGGCGCGGTTGGATAAGGAGTGGTTTCGCGTACACAGAGCCCGGAACTCCGATCCAAGGACCGGACTCTACCCAGTGACACAAGCCTTGGGCCCGGCCCGTCCTCTTCTCTCCCCGCTGCCTGCCACAGCCGCGAGGGACTCAGAGTGCCCTCTCCAGCCAGATCCCGCGTTGGTTTAAATGCACACTATTTAAGGCCTCCCGTGATAGCTCAGATGAAAGACCACCCCTCTCCTGGCCGCTGCCTTCACCTAGAGCGTTTTTCCTTTCTTGATAAAACCACGCAGAGCCGGCGGCCATCGTGGACCCCAGCCCTACACCTGAAGACGATGACCATCCCACCATTACTGAGAACCTGCTAGGCGCCCCACATCACCTTGGCAACCACAGAGCCACCCTGCCCTGCTGCAGAGGGACTGGGCCCTGTCCTTACAAACAGAAGTCCTGGAGGGCGGACAGGTCAACCAGGTGGCCCTCCTGTTTCCGACCAAGACGAGCAGCAGCGGGGAGTCCAGAGACGCCCCCATTCTGCATAAGGGAGTGGGTGGTGTCGCACCCCGCCCAGGCCCAGCCTCTGGACGTGCCCCTGAAAGCTGCACACTTGGCCTCCACGGCCCATTTGGCCACCCGGGGCCAGCAAGCGCCCTGTGACAGTGGCTGGGATGTAGCACTGGGAACTGCTTGAGATGGAGCCCCAGGTTCCATCCCCAGAAAGGAGAAAAAAGAAACAAGGAAAAAGAAGGGATGTGGCCCAGTGTGCTCACGCACAGCCTCCTTGCTGTAGATAACCCCCACCTCATCCCATAAATGAAGGCACAAGAAAAATAGATTCTCAGTTGCCAGTTGATTTTATCTTCTTTTTAAAAATACGTGTCTGTGTTGCTCAGGCTCACCTCAAACTTTTCATCCTCTGCCTCAGCCTCTCAAGTACCTGGGATTACATGGGCCACCACACCACACCACCACTGAACTTATCTCTTTGATTAAATGATTGTCTATTTAACGAGGGAGGAAATGGAAATAATATGTAATTTGGGCCGTAGTGCTATGGTCTCTGGTCTGAGGCATTTACAAGACTTACTAAGAGGAATTTCACCCAAGCGTTGACTTTCAGACCTCTCCACATTGCCCTCTTCTGAGGACTACAGCGTAATGAATTGTCAGCATCTGTAGGGCAAGATTGACTGCAGACAATGGCCGTAGGGGGTGAGACAAGGGGGGGGCTGTGTCTGTGGGAGATCATACACCTGCCACCTGCCAGTCTGACCACAAGGGCACCTCGCAGAGGTCACCAGTACTCCCAGCCAGGGAGCCCGTGGCTTCTCCAAGCACAAAGAGCATGGCCCAGACACTTGCTGCTGGGACCTGGAGTGGCAGTGTCCACAGCCTCTGCCCCTGGTCGTCAGGCTCCCAGCGAACTGCACCTCCCTACCTCAGGCTTCAGGAGGAGCAGGAGGGGCCGGGCCATGCCAGGAGGAGGTTGCTGAAGAGAGCACAGCTTCCCTTCCTGGAGCATGCTCTGCCCCAGCACCCCAGGCTGCCTGTGGGACTGAGCCCTGCCACCCCTTGATGCAGTAGACTGATGGTTCCCTTCCTGTCCACACTTCCTTGCTCCTTCCCCAAGTCCCCTCCCTAATGAGCCTCTTGGGGTGAATCGTGTCTCAGGGTCTACAGCTGTGGACCCAGTGGAGATTCAGGAAGGCTGAGGTCTCACTTCCACCCTCCCTGGCCTGGCAACATCTCTCAAGTCACCTGTGACCGGAAGCCCACTCCCCACTGCTGAGTCTTGCTCAAGATTAGTGGAGGAAGTAGGAAACCTGGTCCTGTGCAGATCCGGGAGGGCAACATCCATCCCCTCAGTATTAGTCCTCCAGGCCACTGACTTGGTCCCCGGGCAGTGAGGGGACAACTCTCTCGAAGGAGGTTAGGTCAGATCACTTTCCAGAGACCCTGCTCATCAGGGCCGGGCTCAAACTCCTGGCGGGCAGGTAGCTTCTCCAAAGTTATGGTTACTTTATTTTGCTTGTTTGTTTCTATTTTTATTAGTTCAGGTTTGCAGTCCATAATGGTTACACTCCTTGTGGGGAGCTAGTGCATGTACAGGACACATCTTAATTCTTTCTACATTCCCTTTCTCTCCCCTCCCTTCCTCCTCCATCCATCTACTGGTCCCTTTCCCATTTGCAAAAGATCTATCTCCCTGCTTCTTATCTCTCTATCTTTTATCTCCCCATCTTTCATTTTGCTGTTTATTTATACTTTAGGTTTCTCATATAAGAGATTTATTTTGCTTAACATTATGGTCTCAAGGTGCATCCATTTTCCTACAGATGACTCAAGTTTGTCCTTCTTTATGGCAGAGTAGTACTTCATTGAGTGTATACCAGGTTTTCGTTATCCATTCATCTGCTGATGGACATATAGCCTGCTTATTTAGCTATAATGAATTGTACTGCTGGGAACATGGGTGTCCATGGATCACTGTAATATGATGATATTACCTCTTTTGGAAAGACACCTGGTATGGATTAGCTAGTGTGGGATCCAGGCACAAGGTTGGCAGCCTAGTGCAGAGAGCCACTCTCGATCTCGAGGGAGTGTGGAGACGGGGGTGAGGAGTGGCGTGTGTGCTCCACAAGGCACGGGCTGAAGTCCGAAGCTTGGGAGGGGTCTTCGGTGACTGCGTCAGGCTGGAGCCAGCAGGGTGGGCCCTCATCCACTAGGGCCAGAGAAGGATTCAGACACAGGGAGGAGATGCCATCTACATGCCCAGCAGCAGCCTCAGGAGGAGCCAGCTAGCAGCACCTGCACCCAGGAAATGGATTGGATGCTGCACCCACGGGCTGTGGCCCTGGCTCAGGGGCAGTTGGAGATCTGCCTTGCCTGGCTCTCTGCATTGAACTTCGTTTTTCTCTTAGCTTCAGTGCTGTTTAGTGGAAACAGTGGAGAAGGTAGAGTGCTCTAGGAGAACATGGACCAGGACAAGCGGCATAAGGCTGCCTCTTTGCAGCCTGGTCTCCTGCTGCCTGCACGGCGTCCAGCTGCACTGGCATATCTGGAAGAAGCAGCTCAGGCAGCTCTTTTCTCACAGCCCAGGATGCAGGTGGCAGCCCTTGGGTGTGGCAGTTCCCTGGGCATTGGAGCTCAAAGGTGGTGCCAAGCCAACACCTCTGCAGGGAGGTGCACATAGGTGGGCTTTTCTCAGGGACCCAGAGGACATGCCCAGGAGTGAGGCCCCTTTACTCCACCACCAGGCAGCAGTTTCCAGTGACCTGCTGTGTGCAGAAATCCATTCTGTTTTCTCCATGACGTGCACTGAAATACCTTTCTCTTCAGTCTCCCCACAACAAAGAAGTGTGCATGTGACAGTGTGGCACGACACAAGATGGCCTTGATCTAGGTAATCCTGTCCTTTCTGTCCATGAGGTAGGGAGGCCTGGGAGAGTTCGCATCCAGCCTCCAGTTTCCATCACAGTCAGGGGCGTTCTGACACAATCTCCTCCACCCCCCAGGGTGTCAGTGACCATCAGGAGCGCCCAGTCGCACTTGTGGGCCCACACACACCTCTGTCTACATGAACAGCATGCAATGCTTCAATGCCTGCAGCTTGAACCCTGCCTTGTTCATCTCTCCAGGTCAAAACAGCCCGTTTCCCAAGTCCTCACCCACTGAAGTCAGGCACTGTGCTCCCCCGGGCCTCCTAGAGACTCCAGGGAAGTCCACTCATCCACACTGTCCAGAGTTTGCCTAGCTGCAGGTGTACCTCACAGACTCAGCACTCTGACTTCTCAGTTCACAGGTCTTGCAGGGCCATGGCATGCATGAGCTTTCACCAGAGAATTAGTGAGATGGAAGGACGTGAGTGAGAGTAGACCTGAATGGGTGAACTCTCCCAAACACACTCTCTACAAAGCCTTGTGTTTCTGAGACAAAGGAGAGAGGAGGACTCTGTCTGCCTATGGAGGGAGCTCCAGCTCCAGCCGGAAAGGCCTTCCAGGGAGCTATGTCCTGGGCTGGAAGGGTTTGAAGCGTTGTTGGACAAGTTACTGGCCCCTCTGGACAGTGTCCAGATTCATTCCAGTCTCCCTAGGGCCTGGACCACAGGTTCTCAGACTTTGGGGTACAAATGAATCACCTGGGAACTTATAATTCATGGATTCTGACATAGCAACCCTGAAATTTTGCGTTTCTAACAAGTGTTGGGGCACAGATGCACGGGGTATGAGACCAGCCTTTGGGTACCAAGGGTCTCAATGCAACTCCAGATGTCCGAGTCAGGGTGGCCCTGTGCTAAGTGGTCAGCAGGACGCCTGCTGGTTGCCAACCCAAATGAGGGGGCATTTGAATCGTTTAGGAAATAAATCCAGAACCACAGGAGGAAAGAGTACTAGAAACTATGCTGGCTGTAAGACCAGAAGAAACATTAGCACTGTTTTGTACCAACTCCCTGCCCAATGTCCAGACGAGGAAACTGAGGCCCCAAGATGGAGACAGTCTGCCCAGCCTGGTGGCCCAGCAGAGGAGGAGATGAGCAGCCCGGTCTCCTTGCTGTTGCCCTTCCCTCAGTGATGCCTCTACACACTCACCCTGACTGCTCTTAGAGTTGACAACAGGTGGCTGTCATAAACATTTACAAGGCACAAACCCAAGAAGCCTGTGCCACCTGGCAAAAGATGGCTCGTGTCCCCACAGGCTCAAAAAATAAACCCCAAAGCACAGGGCTGCTCTCACCCTGCCTGACTCCCAGGGCACCACAGAATGGACAATGTGCTGCTGTGGCAGGGACACTGTGGGCTGAGGTGAAGGAGAATGGAGCCTGGGGTCCAGGGAAGGAGGCAGTGGGACACTCAGGCCCAGGGTGGCCTCTGGGGTGACCCAGGTGCACCCTGTCAAACACATGTGGGCTGAGGAAGACAATATCTACCTAGGCCACATCTGCTGTCAGGACAGGAAGTGTGGGTGGTATGACTGTGGAATGGTTCTAAGTTGCGTTTATTTCTTAGCTATTTAAATTTCAATCAGCACAGACAGTGAAGGTATGGATCACAGCCAGCCTGTGTCTGGAGCTGTGAAGGAAAAAGCTTACATGTCCCTTTCTCATCCCCTACAAACCAGTAAAGACCACCACACCGTGGCCAGGCAAGCAGCCATGATGCCATGGGTGGGGACTGGGCGGGAGCAAGGTGGATATTTATCCTTCGTGTGCTCTTCCTGTCAGCGATCCCAAACACCTCAGAGAGAATAAAATTCCACAAATAATAAGAGTGTTTTTCTTAAAATACTCTGTGTCTCGGTCAATTCCTACCCATATTTTGGACTGGGTTTGGGTCAGGGAGGTGAGCACACAGCAATACTGATAGATACTGAGCTGGGAGGGGGCATGGAGCCACCTCCCCAAAGTTCCTCCTTAGCTTTGAGGGGCTGGGAGCCCCTGGGAAGGCTGCTCAGCATGAATTCTGGTTGCAAAGGAAATGCACTGAAAATAACCACCCCCCTTTGGGGATAAAGGACTAGAGGTTACAAGGGTGACTGAAGCATAGGATGAGTGATTATATTTAAAAATACTTTTTACAGTAAAAGACACATTGCCAAGGACCATGGGACAAGTGTGTGCAAAGCAAGGGGGATGATTTACAGGGGAATTAAAGGCAATGTGGCTTTTATTGTAATAAATTTTTAAAATGTAAACATTCCCTGTATTTCTTGATCACCTTTGTTGATCAAGTGTTTATGACAATTTCTCTCAAAAACACAACACTGTGTCCTCATACTCCTTATTCACCAGATCTGGCCCTATATGATTTCTTGCTTATCCCCAAACTCAAAGTGATCATGAAAGGGAAACAATTTGAATCAGTTCAGAACATCGAGGTTGCCGGGGCAGTGCAACCAAAGACGGGAAAGAGGACTCCAGAGGTGCAGCCTGGGCCCCCTTCCCCCCATGGGGTGCAGTTGGAAGGCAGGGCCTGCTTCCTGTCTCAGTTCGGACAGGCAGGACTGGGGTCTCAAAGGATATCCGGGTCAGGTGAGGGGCTAAGAGGTGGACCACAGTGCTTGCTCTCAAGTTAACCCTTCTCCACTCCCATGCCACTCCTTCTGTGGGAATGAACATTTCATAAAATTAGGCATGGTATCAGCAGCAGGGGAAAATAATTTAGCAAGGCAAATTGAAATACCACTCTTGATAGAAACACACTTTCAAAGTTTACAACCCTGATCCAGTACAATTAGACAAAGCAATTATGAACCCGTCTCCTACCCCACCGGGCACAGAAAGGCTTTAATGGAGATATGGTTCCTCAGGCTGGAGAGGCAGCATGTGCAGGCCAGGCTGAGATGATTACCGTGGCTGGGTTAATTAATCAAATGAGGAAATGGGCTAAAACTCCATCATGCAGTGGCAGCCCAGGGGTGTGGGTAAACACGGCAATCCACACTTGTGTGAATCCTCACTTTTAATGACTGGAAAGTTGGAGGATCACACTTTGACTTGAGTTCAACTATGGGGTTGGAAAGTAAGAGAAGACAGTCCTAACTGTCATTAGAATGCTCTAATAATGATCCCAGAAAAATAACTCACAACATCACAGCTGATGGGAATTTACCCATTCTCAAGGTTTTTTGAGTTTTGTTCCTCCAACGTTTATAATATGTACATTTATGCCACCATATAACCTTCATGGATTTTTATAAAGCTGATTCTAAAAGCAAATCTTTTTTCTTAAACATTCTAACACCACATCAATTTAAAAGGTTCTTCAGATTTTACAAGGCATGAAAGCTATTTAAACAGAATTGACATGAATATTTTAACTTATGTGTGTAACAGAATGAAGCCGTTCATGGTTGTGTCATGCACTAGAAACTCACTTTTACATTAAAAATCCATATTTTAGAGTCTCTGCTAAAAATTTTAATAGTCTCTTTCAAAAAGGTATGATGGGCTATTTCCTCCTCGTAAAAGTAACACAATATGCTGAACCATTTTATACACAATTAAAGCTTTATATCAGCATTAAAAGTATGTGTTCTTTCTAAGGAAAATAATGTTGATGCAGTGTGAATAACCACCAAAATTAAAAGCAGATGTGATCAAATAAGGTATCTTCAAGAAGAACTAGGTCTTGTTTTTTTTTTTGGTACAAGCGATCAAACTCGGGACCTTGCGCTTGGGAGGCAGGCACTGGAACTACTGAGCTAAATCCCCGGCAAGAACTAGGTGATTTTAACAGCTCATCTTTGTGGTTCCTATGATGTTTGAGTGTATATTTCTACACGTGCAATATCTTCAGCAAACATAACTAACAAGAATAGATCAAGAAATGTTTTCTAATATAACAATTAAACAGGAAAAATGCAGTATTTTGAGACATAAAATTTTCAGACAATATTTTTTAATGTGGAAGAAATTTGTCTATTTATATCAGACTTCAGACAATTAAGGACATTACTAACTGAAACCTACTTATCTTTTAAAAGTCATACGATTGATTGTCAATAATTGCGACTTCATTCAAGACTACCCTATAATTGGTTACATCTTTGAAAAATCATACCTATCACTATTTACATAAAATTGAGGGCAATTCACTCCTTTTTCTTTTTCATAGCCACCACCTTTTTTAACCCACTAGAGGAGGAAGTGGGCCCCAACTCATTTAAAGCCAACCAACACCCCTCCTCCCTGCCAGCTGCACCCTTGGTCTTCAGTGACAGGCAGCAACATAGCGTTCTCATCAGGCTTGTCAGATGACAAAATATGTCCTGCTGCTCCCTTCCTTGGGGGTCCACCTTCCACTCATGGACCACATCCTCCTGGCCCACTCCCACCAACAACTGGGGCCTGGACATTGGGGTCCACATGCTCAGAGCAGGAACACCGGCCAAACGGCCTCTAGATGAACCCAGCTCACTTAATTAGCAATAGTAACCAGTGGATCTTGGGGCCTGAGCTTTTCCCTGAGTCCTGCCTGGTTCTGTGTATTGCTTCAAATAAAACTTCACAGATGGGAGTTTGTACACCGGCTTTAAAACACTGAGCTGGGCCCCCAGCTGGCCTTGCCCATGTCCTGACAATGCCTGCCTTTAGAGCACTTTCAGCCTTAGCCCCAAACTCTCTTCACCAACCTTGAAGTTCAACACTTCCTTCCCACTATGGTGCCCCATTTCTAATTTTTCCAGTTAATGGTGGGCCTTCCTACCCCTAGCTAGTTTGGTGATTACCCAGGGCAGAATCCCAGGCCTTGGTCCCAGAGGCAGCCCAAGCAGTGTTCCTGTTGCTGCTAAAACAAATGGGAAAATGCTATGGAATCCACAAAGCATGATGCAAATCAAACCTGTTAATTACATGTCACTTTTTGTAGATTATTAACCATTGTAATGGTGAAAGGGCTTGGAAGGCCATCAGCAATGAGCCCTGGACCTTCCAGGTGCCCCAGCTCCTCCTGGGGTCCATCACCTCATGAGTCTTGCATGGTAACCCCTGAGAAGTACCAGGAGGGGGAAGCACACTTGTTCAGAAGCCCTGGACCAGCATTGTGAAAGGAAAGGAACTTCTCAGATCACAAGAATACATGCATGTTATCATCCCTTTGATGGCAAAACCCGAGTGAATCTTAAAATCAGTTCACCAAGTTGTGTGAGCTTTTGTTTATTTTTCTTTCTGGGTTTAAAACAGCTTTAGCTAAAGAAAACATCAGAAGGTTTCCTACTAAACTTTTAGAAGTCAGGATTTGGAGTGTTCTATGACTAGATGTCAGTTGGACAAATACAAAATATGTTTTGCACACACATATAATTACATTTGTAATACACCAGTGTTGGCTTACTTTCACTAAATGTGTGTGTATAGAGTCCACCAAAAATGTATACACACTTAAGGGGGGAAAAACTCGCATAAGTATTTTAATACTAAATTTATTGAAAAATGATGAGAGTAATACGAGTTACCTTTGACCTCTACAATTACAAAAGCTGCTAAAAGTGGTGACCATTAGCTTCCAGATATTTATTAGTATAGTGAACTGCTGCTTGGGTAACTTTGGTCATTGAGATTACTGCACATGCATTTTCAATTTCTCCTCTAAGTACCAGCACTATAGTAGGGTTTCTGTGTTATACAGCACCCTGTAAGGTCCCCCATACAAGGGTAACACCATCTCTTGAACAAACATCATACTATTTTTCTTTTCCTGTAGTGTGTATATATTTTTGGTGGAAAATATATATACAATTTTTTTCAATACTGGGAATTGAACCCAGAACCATTGGACTGAGTTACATCCCCATGGACCTGGGGAACCTGCCCAAGGAGTGAATGATTAAACTGTGAAAGAACCTATGGGGCAAAAACATGCAGGATCTGTACATAATGTGCAGAGCCCAGCACAGTTGGAAAATAGCAAGAAATTTAGAATAGTGAAGCATGTGTGTCTGGCCATTGTCCTCCTTTCCCTGGCAAACTGACCTTTATACAGTTCCTTGCCTGGGCTGTTTTTCTTCTTCTTTCCTTATGCTCTAATGTTCTAAATAAAAGTTGAAGAGTTCTTGGTTTAGGACTTCTCCCTGCAGACTCCCTAATGCTGAGACCTTTGTTGGGACAGTCACTCTGGGCCTCTTAGTGTTCAGACCAAGTCTTGTCTCTGAGTAATCTTCTCATCCTCTGTGCCACCACAGTCACACTCAGCAACACCCCAGCATTTTTTATTTCTTATTTTGAGACTGGATCTTGTTAAGTCACTAAGTTGTCCAGGTAGGAATTGAACTTATGATCTCCTGTCTCAAGCAACCCAAACTGCCAGGGATTATAGGCCTATAGCACCATACCCAGTTATAATTATTTTTTTAAAAAAAGAATGAAAAAGACAATCAATGTCTTTGTAATATGATCATCAAAACCAAGAAATGGCTACAATACCACACAGATTGGATTTGGATTTCCATGATTTCCCCATTTCCATCCTTCCTCTGTTTCAGGGTTTAATCCAGGACTCACCTGCCATTGAGCTGTTCCCCTCAGTCTTTCTTCTCTAATCTGGGACATCTCTTAGTCTTTGTCTCACCTGACATAAAGGTTTTAAAGAGCACTGATCAGGTAGCTTGTAATTGTTTTTCAGTTTGAGTTTATCTGATATTTTCTCATGACTGAGAGTGAAGTATGCACTTTTGGCAAGAACACCACAGAAATGATGTTGGAGTCTCAGGACGTGGTATTAGGGCTGCATGATGTTGACATTTTGGGGTTTCAGGACACAACAACATCAGGGATGCATGATGTTGACCTGCTGTATTGTCGGTGATGTTAACTTTGATTACTTGGACAAGGAGGTTCTGCTTGATTTGTCCACCCTGAAGTTATTATTCTTCCCCTTTGCAGTCAACAAATATCTGGGTGGGGGAAGCACTTAGACTTTGCAGCTACCCTGTTTCTCTTCCAATGTCAGCCCTCTGCCTGTAGCACCTGTCAGTAGATCTTGCCTCCCAGCAATTATTGCTGTAGGTTTGGCCTATTGGTGGCTTTACATTTCCCAATTCTATGAGGACACTTTTGGACAGTCTTGGTTGTATTTCAAAATAATGTTCATGTTCTCAAAAATTTCTTCCTAATAGTAACTTCCAAAGATCCTAAAAGCTATCCCCAGGGTCATCTTTGGTATCTACCTTGTCCACTTTGCCCCCAGATTTCTCACAGTTGAAGTTTTATCTTATTGAATCAAACTCGAAAGATAACCTCAAAGGTGAAACATTACAAAAATGACCTAATGAACAAAAAAGAGGGGGGAAGAAAGGAAAGGAGAGAGAGAGAGGGAGGGAGGAAGGAAGGGTAAGTCTTGCTCTCAGTGTTTTAGTTATTTTTTCCAAGTGGAAAAATCTGTTGTGAGCCATCTTTCCTTTTGGTATTTGTCACCTAATGAATTTTACATGGATTAATTGAGAATCCATTATTTAAATTACATTTTAGAAGGAAGAAGAAGCTGGAAACTGACCACCCAGCTGCAGAATTCTCCCCACTCCTCCAGTTTCAGGAAAGCCCAGCATACACCAGGACCTGAGTTTGATCCCCAGCACCACCAAAAAAAAATCCTTCTCCAGCTTTTAGATGCTCTTTGGAAGTATGCACAACTTTTAAATGAGATAATTTTAAATGTTTTATTTATATTTCCATCCAGGGTACTGAATTTACTGTTTATTAACTGGAACCTTCTTCCAAAGCACACAGCAGCTCAACCTCAGAACCATTAGGGTCATGCCCAAGGTGGCCACAACCCTGCTGCCCCATCCTCAGGGTGGCACTGGGTAACTCTCTCATTAGAGCACCTGGCTGCCCTGTTGGTTACCCAGAAGAAACAAAGTCCAGGAGTGAGTCATGCTGTTTGTCCAAGAGGTGGAGGACTCAGCCATCATCCACTCCCATTTAAAATACAAAATGCTTCAAGAGAAAAGCCTTGCTACGAAAGAGCTTGGGATGCTCAAGGTCTGTGAGTTGCTCAGAGCCCACAGGGATAGTAAAACACTTTTCATCCTCCTGAGAAGACATTTGGAGACAAAGAGATGGAGAAGAGAGTCACTCACAATCCCATCTTCCCAACCCAAGTGGAGTCATCACCTCGCCACCTAAGTCATCCTCACCTGGCCAGGTGAGCACTCAGTACCAAGGAAGGGAAGTGGTGTGGGTGTCACTTTAGATGTCCACACTGGGAAATAAGCAGCATCTGTCTGGTCTTTATAAGAGGTGATGCAATCACAAGAAATCAATTTTAGATGACAAGGTGCTCCTCTCTCCAAAAACGAAAATGAATGTTACTAATACTTGTTTCCATTTATTGAGCACTTATTATGTTCAAGCACTGTTAGGTGAGCTTTCTGTACACAAAACTCATTTAATTCTCACAGTCATCCTAGGAGGTCAGCACTACTCAGTGTCCCTGTTTTCTGGTGACTTGCCTCGGAGCACATGGTAAGAGTCCTACCTGGGATTCACAGCCTGCTATACAGAGTCAGAGCTGGTATCTCTACCTCCATGTTCTCCTGGATGCAAAATAAATGCCTTTCTGGGGAGTAGCAAATAAAAGGCAAGTGGTGCCTTTGTTATATGAAATGTCAGAGAGGATGCTTGGGAAAATTACCCCCAAGATCCTTAGTTCCACTTTTTCCTGAGTGTCTTAGTTGTGCTGTCCCAGCTGCCTTGATGTCCTGAATCAATTAAAAATATTTCCTTTTCCTGGTCATTTTGACTTTGGGGAGCAGCCAGGGGTCACACAGTGCCACATCTGGTAAATAAGGTAGATAAACACACAGTGTCATGTTTTTTCCAGGCTGCCTTTCCATTGGCTGACACTCGGCAGCAGTATTTACTGTATTTTGATCACACCTCATAAAGACACTCAGGAAAGAGGACTTTCAGAACAGATTCAGAAAGTGTCAAGAAGGATGGAATAAGTGTGATCAAAGTGAGGGGGAATATTCTGAGGGGGATTCATGGTAATGTGTCTTTTACTGTAATAAATTTTTAATTTAAACATTCACTGTATTTTTTTAATCACACTTCAGAGCTGTCACCTAGATTTCTATTCCTGCTTGTTTCAAACATTTTATCCCCACCCCAAATTAGAAGCTTTCTGGGATATCAGGACAAAACCAGTATTGTGGAATTGATTTATATTAAAACATAAATGAGCTGGGTGTGGTGGTTCATGCCTATAATCTCACCACTCTTAAGAGGCCGAGACAAGAGGATTACAAATTAGAACCTGGGCAACTTAGTGACTTAGTAAGACCCTGTCTGAAAATGAAAAAATTAAAAAACAGCTTGGGGATGTAGCTCAGTGTGAAGACTCTGGGTTTAAACCACAGTACCAAAAAAAGAGGAGGTGGCCATGGAACTCAATCTCACAGAAACCTTGGCATTACAGGGGAAAAGTGAAGGGTCTGAATCTGGTTGGATCCCAGGCAGGGTCATAGATGAAGACCATGTGCATGGCAGAAGCTATGGGCAGAAAAATCCATCTCAGAGAGAGCCTGGCTCTCAGAGAGATCTCAGAGGGGGACCTGCCCAGGCCAGAGCTCTGTACTCCCAGCTGTAACTGCTTGTCATAGGCTCCTTTTCTTCACTAAGAGCACTGACTCATTGCTGCTCATGCACAGGAGGGCACCAGTTTGTGGGGGTAGAGGAATAGAAGTGGCACAGCTCTGTGACCTTCTGGGTGTGGGTGACTAGGTTCTAATTCTGGAGTTCTGGCTGATGCCTTGTTGTGTAAGAAGCCACCCCAGGACTTGGTACCAAGCATCACCTGATTCTACAGGATGGCATCCAGGTCAACACCGAGGGTGGCTCCTCTTAGTTCCTCAATGCCTGGGAGCTCAGGACTCTGTGCTGGGAACCAGAGCCACTGGGTCTGGAGGATTCGCTCCCAAAAGGACTTCATTCCGTGTATGCTGCTGGACCGGGCTGGTTGAGAAAGGACTCGACTGACTGTCACAGGTCTACCAGATGCCATCACGTGGTCTTGATGCATGGTGGGCTCGGGTTCAGTAAGCTTCTCATGTGCACAGCTTAGTGATCCAAGCACAGAGGCTCCCCGTGGAAAAGTCTGCATCACTTTGTCCAAAGCAGTCATGAGTCTGCCCAAATTCAAAGAAGATAGCCCTCACTTCATTATGGTCTGCACATGCCCCTCAAAGTCCCTATGTTGTTGGAGCCCACAACTTGCATGAGAGTATTAAGTGGAGCCTTTAGGGTGTGATGGGGTTGTGAGGGCTCTGCCCCCATGAAATAGAATTGAGCCCTTATAAGAGGGCTGAGGAAGTGGGTTCATTCCCTGACACTCTGCTCTTCCACTTGGTGAGGACATGATGATTGTCCCCTCCAGAGGACACAGTGACAAGGTGCCATCTTGGAAACAGAGAATACTCCCTCACCAGCCACAAAACCTGCCAGAGCCTGGACTTCCCAGCCTCCAGGACTCTGAGGAATACAGATCTGCTCTTCAGGAATCCCCAGCCTCACTATTTTATTACAGCAGCCCAAATGAACTGACACAGCACCTAACACAAGGAGAGGTGAAGTTGTGGCCACATTTTGAAGCTGCCACATCAGGTACTTTCTGAAACCAGAAATTATTTTTGCTATGTGTTTATTTCCCACAAAAATTTTCCAGAAAGCCACGTAGACTTTGCTGTGGTAAGTGGTCAGTTGTCGAAGAATCAAGGTGAAGAGTAAGCTTCTCCTCTCTGGTCTCCTCACCATCTGTAATCGGAACCTGGGTCAATCTCATGCTGCTGCTGCTCCTCCTCCTCCTCCTCTTCTTTTTTGGTGCTCTTTTTCTCCTTCTCACCTAGTTTGGAAGTTATCCAATCTATTTCCATTGTTTTAGTGAAAATTTGACCTTGCATTTTCACTTCATAGTCCAATGCTAACATCTTAACATGTCTCCTGAATCATTATCTGGAACATTTAACTCTGGTCACCTACCTCTCAACTGAAATCCTGCAGTTGTTTGGTATTTCAACACAATGCATGCTGGATTCCAGCTCACCTGCCAGTCACTGTTTGTCCTGTTGTCTGGCTAGATGAGCCAGGAAGTCCCCTGTGGCCCTGCTAGACAGTCATCCACAAACAGAGAGCCTGATTGTCTCTCCTGAGGTTCTCCTTGATTGCAGGCACATGTGTTCATTCTGCAGTAGCCAGAAGAGGGGACACCAAAGAGCAGCATTCAGACAATAAGGAACAGAAGGTTGTGACTGGATGCTCTGACTTGCTCACCCATGGGTGGAAATTTTGAGTGGGCAAGCGTGGACTTTCAGAGGATATGCGGTGGGATGGACCCCCTGCTGTGAACATTTTTGCCTTCCTGTTATGAACTGAGAGTCTGTGTTTCTCCAAAGTTCCGCTTTTGGAATCCTACCCAACACTGTGATGGTATGAGGAGGTGGAGCCTGGGGATGGAGATCACATCAGAGGCAGAGCTGTGATGAATAGGATTGGTGTCCTTCTACAAAGACACAAAAGCACTTTCTCCCCATCACTGTGCTCTCTGCTGTGGGAGGAACAAGCAGAAGTCAGCTTTCTGCAGCCAGAAGTGGCCCTCATTGGAAGCCAGCCATACTGATCTCAGATTCCCACCTCCAGACTGTTGTTTATAATCTGCCAATCTAAATCACGTCAACTTAGCCAAGCAGTACAAAGACTAAGCCACATCCCTTCCCTGTTTCGCTGCCTCTGTCCCTGGTAATACTTCCTGGCATCGCTCCACAAATAAATGGCTCTGACCCAAGTATTTGTCTTAGGATCAGCTTGGGAAGGAACGTCAAGTAGGACAAGCCTCATACATTGGAATTTTTCTTATTTTATGTAGAAAAACTGTAGAAATTGCGTGCTCACTAATTTGTTTATCATTCTCTTTCTGACTGTTCTACTAGAAATATTTTCATTCTTCTTAAAGAATGTGTGTTAGAAGTTCCCTAGGGGCAACCTTCTGGCTTTTTTGTGTGTAAACGTGTTGTTTTCATTATTTTTTTCGTCCTAAGGATTGAATCCAGGGGTGCTGTATCACTGAGCTACATCCCCAGCTCTTTTTTGTTTTGTTTTTGCAGTGCCAGGGATCAAGCCTAGGGCATCACACACCCTAGGCAAGTGCTTTACCCCCAGGCTACATCTCCAGTTCCCCTGGCCCTTTTTATTTTAAGACAAGTTCTCACTAAGTTGCCCAGGCTGTGCTCAAACTTGTGGTCCTCCTGCTTCAGCCTCCTGAGCATCTGGGATCACAAGCATGAGCCGTGACACCTGGCTCTTCATTTCCATTCTTTTTTGGTGAGTATTGAATTCTAGGTTGACATTTACTTTCTTTTTCCTGGCTTCCAGTCAATGTTTTTTCTTTTTCTGGCTTCTATAGCTGATATTGTCAAATGTGCTGTAGCTCTAGTTTGAAGGTCACCTACCTTTTTTTTTTTTTTTTTTTTTTGGTACCTGGGATTGAAACACCTAACTTTTAATCTCTCATTCTTTGGGATTCTGAAATTCTACTATGGTACGTTTGTGCTTATTGGTCTCGGTAAGTTGGGGTTTCATTTTCTGTACTTGTGGTTTACTGTCTTTCATCAGTTCTAAAAAAAACTCTCAACCACTATCTCTTCAAATATCATTTATCATGCTCTGTTGTATGTAAAATTCTGATTAGATTTTTTTTTTTGTACCAGAGATCAAACTTGGGACCTTGTGGCTGCGAGGCAGTCGTCGGAAACACTGAGCTAAATCCCCAGCCCTAGATATTGTTAGATGGTATCATTTTAGCTTTCACATCTCCTTATCTCTCCTTGTTATGTTCTATTTATGTCTCCGTGGTGTATTTGGGAAATTTCTTCAGCTCTATCCCACAATTTACTAATTTTTAATTGGTCTTTTATTTAGCTCACTTAAAAAGTTTCTTTTAATTTAAACAGCTCTCTTTTTATTTCTAAAAATCCTAATTGTGGGGCCAGGGATTTAGCTCAGTGGTTTCGCCACCTGCTGCTGAAGCACAAGGACCCAAGTTTGATCCCCAGTACCCAAAAAAAAATCCTAATTGTTTCTTTTACAAAACTATCATCACTTTTTAGTATTTTATTGACTCCTCATTCTGTGGTTCCATATTTTATATATAGTCATTCTATATTCAGTATGTGAAATTTCAATGTCTCCTAGTCCTATAGGAGTCTATTATTTTGAGGGGTCTTCTGACTCCCACTCATGGTGAACCTTTTATTTTCGGGTTTAGTAACCTTTTAGTTTGAGTACATATTTGATCCATTAATGTGTGCAGAACCCAAGACCCTAAATTAAAGATTCTTTCCTCCAGAGTGAATTTATAATTGATTCTCCAAAGATCCAAAAGTGCTAATGATATGGACCACTTTTGCTCCCCTCCAAAAGTCCCCATCTTAATCTGGAGCCTGAGTTTACTTCTCATTTCCCTAATGCACCTCCTGAATTTAATGCATTCACACACACCCTTTAGACATGGAAGCATTGTGCATATACATGCACCAGTTAACTGTTCTCCACTCTGGTTTTAGCTCACTATTATGTTCACTATTCTTTCCACCCCTATGGAAAGTTTTCTTTTTATCCCATGAGCCCAGCAAAGGTCTAATTGTTCCACAGTAGAAGACCTCTTAAGGGAGTTTAATGCCAAATTGGAAATCATTCTTATGCTTCTGTATCTCTGGTTCACACAATAGGTAACACTGTAGAATATCCCATAGGGCATAGTGTGCACGTGTGCGCGTGTGTGTGTGTGTGTGTGTGTGTGTGTGTTAGATTTTTTTATTGGTCAACAAATAATTTCCCTTCTTTCCTCATGAGATAAGCCTCTTCCTTTTCCAATAATGTTATATTCTACTATATGACTTGCTTTTGCCAGTGGCTTGTAGGCAGTAGTAACTGTCCCAGTTTCAAGCAGAAGTTTTAAAAGACACTGGAATTCCTGCCAGTTCTTTTAATTATTTGCCCATAGAGCAGTGTTTCCACCCATGACCTAGAGCAGAGTCATTGCAGCAGAGTCACACATATGTGGCAAGAACAATAAATGCTGTTTTGAATTACTGAAATTTGGGGATAATTTGTGCAATGAAATAAATTGCCAAAGCAACTATCTATAGAGTTTCTACTGAAAAAGATATTGAAAAGACAATGAAAAAAACAATTTTGAAATAGTTTTTCTGTAATTTTGAATTTTTGTAATTATTTTAGACTTATAGAAAGTTGCAAAAGAACCTCAGGGATTTTTAGTCTACCCTTCACTCAGAGCCCCCTAAAGGTAATGTATAATATGTGATAATTATCACAGAGAAGATAAACAATACAGCATGTCTGTACATTTCAAATAGCACTGTCCTTTGTATGTATATTTGTGCATGTGTATTGTGTGGGGTAGGGTGCATTGTAAACAACTTTCAGACTCAAAGCAGAAGATAATATTTATATTGAGTGAGGCCCTTTCCTTCCCACTATGTAGGACCATTTTGCTAAGCCCTTTCCAATCAAGCAGATGTGAAGTAGGAAGACACTTTTTATTGTTACTGGGGAAATGTTTCAGACTGAGATGTTAAATATCCTATTTAATGCTGAAAAGCATTGTCTTTATTAGAGATAGAGACCACCTCTGGTGAGATTATCAAGACAGAAACTGGTCTTTTTTTCCTGAGATTCTGGACCTTGGACACACAAAAGGAAGAAAAAGCAAAAAAGATTCCCATTTCAGGGAATGGAGTATGGGTCATCAAATTTAGCCCTAGGAGGGAATCCTGAGTGAAGGATCACAGCCCAGTGGAATAGAGGAATAGTAGTAACTAATGTTCCCATTCATGTATTCTTTTTTTGTCTTTCAAAAAGTTTTGCAATGGGGCTGGGCATTTAGCTCAGTGGTAGGGCACTTGTCTAGCACAAACCCTTGGATTTGGTCCCCTGCACCACAAAATGAACAGACAAGCTCAAAGGTTTGTGAGTATTTTTAGGTGGTTGTGTTTCTTTTGGGAGGAAACATATTGTTTTGGACCCACTCTTTGAGATAAACCATCTTCAGTAGAGTTGCTATATGAGGGGAATCAATGATGAGAGCACCAGAGGGATAGACGCTGAGCCCCCATGCCTACAGCATCATGTTCCCACCAAGATGCATTTGTAGAACTTGATGGCACTGCTGGGAATTCTTAGGAATACACAGTAAAGGAACCATTGAAAAATTAGGACTTTCAGTTGACCCTCACTATGGGAACTTGGACACAGTTATCAGTATTAAAGGGAACAATGGCCCTTGGAGGATGAAGACAAACAACAAACAAATGCTTGCTTATTCTTCCTTTAACTTTTTTTTTTTTTTTTGGTACTGGGGATTGAACTCAGGACTTTGTGCTTGCAAGACAGGTGCCAGAACTACTGAGCTAAACCCCCGGCCCGCTTCCTTTAACTTTTTAAAAAGTGTAATATTCATATAAAATGGACACAACTAATAAGCATACAGTTTGATGAATTTTCACAAAGTGAACACACTCATAATACCAGCATCTAGACAAATGGAAGGTTCCCAGCACCTCTAGAAGCCATTTTTTGCCTCCTTTCCATCTCTACCCACCCAAAGCAACCGCTCTCTTAACCTCCAACAGCACAGATCAGTAGCCAGGTTTGTGTGTTGTATGAATGGAATAATCCAGTGCGTGCTTTCTTGTGTCTAACTTCTTTCATTCAAGATTGCAATTGTGAGACTCATCTCTGTAGTTGCTTATAGCTGTTCATGACATTCTCATTGTGATCCTCATTATATGCATACAGCACAATTTACTTATCCATTGTCCTGCAGATGGTTATTTGAGTAGATAACAATTTGGGGGTTCTAACTTGTTTTTACCTCTAACACTTCTGACACCAAATGTGTGGGGTTTTTCCTTACCATCCAATAGTTGTCCAACTCTCCAGCCCAGCTTGGTGTCCTACCACTCAGTTTCAATACTAGCAACTCTGCATGTCAGACTCTATGGGGTTAGCTGTTCACCCCAAGATTGTTCTTACTCCAGATGCCAGGCACAGTATTATATGCTATGGTATCCACATGTCTGTCTTACTTGGCTACACAGTTGGGGATTCACACATTTCTATTCCCTTTAAGGTTTAATAATTAGCTAAAACAATTCATAGGACTCAGGAGATGATTTTCCATACTACTACAAGTTTATTATCATAAAGGTGACACTTGGAACTACCAAATGGAAGAGATGCAGAGGGAAAAGTGTGGAAAAGTTGGTGCTTGGAGAGTCTATGCCCTCTCTGGACATACCACCACCCAGAACCACTCTGTGTTCACCAGCCTGAAAGTGTCCCAAACCTTGTCCTTTAGGAGTTTTTAATGGAGACTTCATTACATAGTCATGATTGGATCATAATTGATTAAGTCATTGGCAAATTCAATTTCTAGCCCTTCTTTCCTCCCCAAAAGTCTAGAATTGAGGTTGAAAGCTTCAACTCTCTGATCACACAGTTGATTCCTTTGGCAACCAGCCCCATCCTGAAATTGTTTAGGACTCTACTGGAAGCCACTTCATTAACTATCCTCGGGTATGGTTGAAAGGGGCTTATTATGAATAACAAAAGATGTTCCTATTATCCCTATCACTTGAGAAAGTCCAAGGCTATTAGAAGCTGTCAGAAAGTGGAAACAAAAATAAAATATATATTTCCTTTATATATAAAAGAAAGGTCTATTATGCACATTGTTGTTAAAAACATTCTCACTCGTGTATTTTGTTAACAGATGTATACATTTCAGTTGGATATAAACCCAGGAGTGGAATTGCTGAATTTTTTAAAAAATCATCTATTTCCAACAGGAATTTGGGACTGATTAACACACATACAATAAAATTCAAAATATTTGAAAAATTAAAGATTCTGAAGAAAGGCATATATTCTTAGACAGGCCAACTGTGAGAAACCATAACTGTCTTTTCTGTCAAACAGCAGTGCCTCTATCTCGGACTCTAGTCCACTATAGGCATCCCTTCCCAAACACACTGTAATTATGGAAAACGCCTGCTCAGTTTAAATTCTGAGAACATAGCTACAAACCAAGATAGCTTATCGGTAGCCAAGGACCTTCTGTTCCCCACACCCTCTCCCCTCCTGCTCTTCTTCCACCTAAGCAACCCTTCAGACCCTCCCCTCATGCTGCTTAAACCAGCCACCTGGAATTTGTAAGCCTTTGAATTCAGTCAATTAATTTAAAGGATAGCTGCTTCCCATGCATTAGGGCTTAAAACTCCACTTCCCCACCACTCAACATGCCTCCTGCCTCATGTCTGAATGCACTCACACCCTTCTGTAGAAGTAAACTTTAAACTTTGCCTTATCAAGTCCTCTTGTTTGCTTTCTGAGTGCATTCTTCCAGCACTGACAGTTTGAGTCTGGGGGCTTATTTCTAACACAACAAAAAATTAACCAGTCCCCAAATACAGTTCATCCTATTTACCTTTTTTTGTCTCAAAGAGCTGAAAGCAAATCCTATCTCTAAATGATAGATTAAATTTTATTTCTGAATTGCCAGTCCAATTTATGTTCAATTTTTACCTCTAATTACTACAGAGTCTTGGGAGAAGTCTCCTATATGGTATGTTTTATGATCCAGAATAGGGTTCGTCTTGGCAAATGTTAAGTGGTGAGCTTGGGGGCAATGTGTATTCTGCTGTAGTTGGGTGAAGTAGCCTATAGACATGGATTACATCCAGTTGGTTGGTGTTGAGTTCAACTCTGTCCTTGATGACTTTCTGTCTGCTGGACTTGTCCCCTTCTGATAGATGAGTTTTGAAGTCTCCAACTGCAGCAGTAGATTCCTCTAATCTCCTTAAAGTTCTATCAGTTTTTGTTTCATGTTTTTTGTTTTGGGGGGTTTTTTTTGGTACCGGGGATTGAACTCAGGTCCTTGTGCTTGCAAGGCAGGCGACAGAACCACTGAGCTAAATCTCCGGCCCCTGTTTCATGTTTTTTGATACTCTGTTGTTAGGCAAATATATGTTAAGGATTGTTATGTCTTCTTGGAGAATTGACCCTTTTATCATTCCATAATGCTCCTCTTTATCCTTGATAACAATTCTTGCTCTGAAGTCTTTATCTTTTCTTTTGATTAACATTAGTATGGTATATCTTTCTCTCTTCACTTTTTTTTTCTTTTGCAGTACTAGGGATTAAATCCAAGACCTCAGACATGGTAGGCAACTTCTCTACCTCTGAGTTACATCCCCATCACTCTAAATTTTTTATTTTGAGACATGCCAGATAGGTAGTCCAGGGTGGTCTCAAACTTGGTTTGATCCTCCTGCCTCAGCCTCCTGAGAAGCTAGGATTGCAGGTAGACACCACCACACCCAGCTCCATTTACTTTTGATCTATATGTGCCTTTTTATTTAAGGTGGCTTTCTTATAAATAACACATAGTTGGGTCTTTTTTTTCATCACTGGGGATTGAACCTGCGTCTCATCCATGCTAAGCAAGTGCTCTACCACTGTGCTACACTCTAGTCTCGGATCTTCTTTTTGATCTACTTTGTTTATCTCTTTCAGTTGGTGCACTTGAACCATTGATATTTAGAGTTTACCAATATAATTGGAGTAATATCTACTATATTTGTTACTGTTTCTGTTTCTTTTTGTTGTCTGTGTTATCCTAACTGGGCTAAGGGATACCCAGATAGCTGTTTGAAGCTTTGTTTCCAGGTGTGCTTGTCAGGGTATTTCCATGAGAGACTAGCATTTAAATCAGTAGACCAAGCAAGGCCTGCCCTCACCAATGTGAATGGGCACTATCCAAACTGTTTAGTGCCTAGGTAGAACAGAGGCAGAAGAAAGGTAAATTTTCTTTCTCTTCTGGAGCCAGGATATCTATCTTCTCCTTCCCATGGACATCAAAGCTCTAGGTCCTCTGGCCTTCAGGATCTAGGACTACATCATCCCCTGAGGTTCTTAGGCCTTTGAACTGAGACTGAATTACAATACTAGCAAACAATCCAGTGAATTCTTCAATTTTTCAATGTGGTTTCTATAATTTGTATTATAAAGAAGAAGACTCCCCACTTACCTCAGGAGACCTAAGGTATGAAAGATAAAAAGCATGAGGAAGGCTGCATTTTTATTATTTTCCTGTCACTGGGAAAAAGATTTGCCATTCTCCTACATCACCTCTTTAAACAACATGTGAGCTGGAAAACAAGCCAGGCTCCCTCATTTCTATTCAGTTAAGGAAAAGCAGGATTTGGGATCAGTGAATCTCTGAATCAGTAAAACCCTTACATTGCCCAAATCTTGAAGCTCTGTTCAGGAAAATGTGGCTTTGAGGGGGTGGCAATGCTACTTTGGCCATGCCTCTTTTATTATTTATTTTTATTTTTATTATTATCATTATTTCTGTGTGTGTGTGTGCACGTGTTGCTGAAGATTGAACATGCCTATGATTTTAAATAAAACCCATTTGCTCTCCTTGTGACCCATATCAAAGTTTAATAAAAGCCTAAGTCAAAAGATTCTGCTGTTCCCTCCCTTCTCAAGGATGCAGTCCTTGAACAAAGAGCAGTTTAGGTTTGGTTGTAGTTTATATTTCAGCAGTGGTTATTTATGATGCTTCTTTTATGAATATTCTAAACTCTACTATCATTTAAGCAAATTTACTTTTGACTCTCTACTGAGTTCACCAAAGACAAGTAATCCTCCTTCAGATGGCAAGGCTGAAGATTAAGCCACCCTGGGCAATTAAGTGTATCCCAAGGTTCAGCTGGTATGCTGGTGTTTACATTCATTACCGTCTTTTAGCAAAGTTCCACAGCTTGTGCAGCTCTGGAGGAGGATCTGTGCCCTCATTAGGATTCACGTATGCAGCTAGGATGCTGCGCCATATACTGTCAGGCTGAGGCATGGCATTAAAAGATTAGGGCTGCAGATTTCACCCTTCTCCTCCAATGGAAACCTCTAGGACCTGGCCTGTGAGTAGCTGTGTCAGTTTTTGAAGGGAAATCAGGAGTGGGTACCAGTAAGGAATATAAACAACCAGGCTTGATGAATGTGGTTATAAAATTTGAACTCAGGAATTCGGTTTTGAATCAGGACCCAAATGGGTACAGAGAAACACAATTTTTAGTCTCCAACTATGGCATTCCAGTCGACTACTGCTACATAAACAGCCTCAAGAACTTCAGCAGATGCAACAAGAGTACTTCTTAGCTCACACATCTTTTGGAAGCTGTGCAGTTGAGCTGATTTCAGTGGCTCACTCACATGTCTGTGCATCAACTAATCTCACTGGATGTGGCTAGGGTGACCGCTCTGCTCTACGTGACTTTCATTTCCCTCCTGGCACCAGCTGGTTAGCCATGGCACATTCTTCTCATGAGGATGGTGGAAGAAAAAGAGCAAGATTTCATGAGTGTGGTCCAAGCTTCTGCTCAATCCTCTTCCATGACATCCTATTGACTGAAACAAGCCAAGGTGTGTGGGAGGAAATCCACAGTGACATTAGATAGCAAAGGACACAGAAAGAGAAAGGAAAGAGTGTACCACAACCTACCAGATGGGACAAAGAGACCTGAAAAATAGATTTCTGATGATATCAGAAAATGGAAAGACATCCCTTGCTCCTGGGTAGGAAGGATCAATATAGTGAAAATGGCCATACTTCCAAAACTGCTATATAGATTCAATGCAATCCCAATTGAAATCCCAGCAGCATACTTCATGGACCTTGAGAAAACAATCCAAAAATTCATTTGGAACAAGAAGAGACCCAGAATAGCAAAAGCAATTCTAGGTAACAGAGACATGGCAGGAGGTATCACAACCCCCAACTTGAAACTATACTACAAAGCTACTGTGATAAAAGCAGCATGGTACTGGCAAAGAAACAGGCCTGAGGACCAGTGGAACAGATTAGAAGACGCAGAAACAACCCCAGACACACTCAGCCACCTCATCTTCGACAAAGGAGCCAAACACCCTCACTGGAGGAAAGATAGCCTCTTTAATAGGTGGTGCTGGAAAAATTGGGTTTCAACTTGCCAAAAACTAAAACTAGACCTATATCTCTCACCATGCACTAAACTAAAATCTAAATGGATTAAAGATCTAAATATTAAAACAGAAAGACTAAACCGGCTGGAAGAGAGTTTAGGAAGAACTCTTGAAGACATTGGTGTAGGAAAACATTTTATGAACAAAACCTCAGTTGCCCGTGAACTAGCACAAACAATCAACAAGTGGGATCTCTTCTTACTAAAAAGCTTCTGCACAGCAAGAGAAACCACCAACAGTGTGAAGAGACAACCCACAATGTGGGAAAAAATTTGTCCCTCAGACAAAGGTTTACTATCTAGAATCTATAAAGAACTTAAAAAAATCAGACCTCCCTAATTTAAAGACCCAATCCAAAAATGGGCATCTGAAATGAACAGATATTTCTCAAAGAAGTAGAAACAGCAAATAAGCATATGAAAAAATGTTCAACATCACTGGTCATTCGAGAGATGCAAATGAAAACAGTGCTGAGATTCCACCTCACCCCAGAAAGAATGGCTGCTATCAGGAAATCAACCAATAACAAATGCTGGCAGGGGTGTGGGGAAAGAGGAACACTGCTCCACTGCTGCTGGGAGTGTAGACTGGTACAACCACTGGAAATCAGCACAGAGATACCTCAAAGAAGTAGGACTGAAAGTCCCATTTGACCCAGCTATTCCCCTGCTGGGTATTTTCCCCCCAAAATTAAAAGAATCAGGGCTGGGGATTTAGCTCAGTGGTTTCGCTGCCTGCTGTGCAAGCGCAAAGACCCTAGTTTGATCCCCAGTACAAAAAAAAAAATCATACCACAGTGATATATGTGCACCCATGTTCAGAGCGGTACAGTTTATAATAGCTAAAACTTGGAAGCAGCCCAATTCCCCATAACTGGAGACTGGATAAAGAAAATGTGGGTTTTTTAATAAAATGAGAAATTAGAGACATTTATAGCTTAATGAATGCACATTGAGGAAATACTCTTAAGTGAAATAAATAGGACACACATGTGTAAATACGGAATAGTTTCTCTAGTGTGAGAAACTGAAAGTGTAAATAAGGACTAAAAGGTATAATAGATAATGTGAAACAGGAAGAAAAGGTCCAAAGGGGAAGGGGAAGGGGGTGGGGTGGGTAGAAAGAAGGGAATGGAATTAATATGAGAAAATGAAAAAAAATGGAAACAAAGTCTTTGTAAATAGGGAGGGCAGGGGAAGGGGGAAAAAATAAGAACCAAGAGAGATTATATAAAGGTGCAAGTTTCCAATGATGAATGTCATTTTATTGTATACCTAAAATGTACCAATAAAATAAATTTTTAAAAAGAAGTGACAGAAAAAAATTGACTTCTGATTAATGATGAAGGAAATGAGCTAATAAACATTATTAATAGAAGATAATTATAACAATTAGGTCTGTCATTTTGCCAACCACATTTAGGACTTAGTGGATCATGGAACTGAATTTAAGATCATGTAGACCAGTGGTGATGAACCTATGCCATGTGTGCCTCAGTGGGTTGTTTGTTATCATTGAAAGCTCTAAAACGTTTACCACCACTGGTCTAGACCAACAATTCTCAGCCTTCCTAAGGTTTAGATTTTTTGTAACAAATGTGTGAACATTTTACAAGTATTCTGTGAAACTATAGTTTGGGTCCAGGATGTTCCCCAAATGCCCGTGTGTTAAAGCCTTGGTCCCTAGTTTGGCCTTCTTGAGACATAGTGGACACTTTGAGAGGTAGGGCCTAAAGGGAGGACTGCAGGTCATTGCAGGGGTGCCCTCAAAGGAAACAGTGAACCACTGGCCCCTTCCTCACCCTCTTGCTTTATTTTTGCTTCCCAGCCACAACGTGAATGGTTTTGCTCTTCAGCTCATTCTCACCATGATGTACTTGCAAAGCAACAGGATCAGGCAGTCATGACCTAGACCAGTCATGGCAAAACATTTAGATGATTCGAACAGCCCACTGCAGCATGCATGCCATAGGTTCACCACCACTGGACCAGACCCTCCCAACTGTGAGCCCAAATTAACCCATTCTCTTTGTAACTTGATTGTCTTGGGTGTTAATTACAGTAACAGACGGCTATCCAATCCAATATGGATTCTTTGAAAGCCAGTTGTGAGCCCCTTGGAAATCCATAAACTAGACTAAAATTGTATCCTAGAGAAACCTCATTATTTTAAGTACAGAAACAGTTACTTTATGATTTCCTTATGTTCAAAGAGATCTTTCTGCTGGTGTAAAAAACTATGCACTAAGGTGAATTTGCTATCAAATCAAGGTGAATATATACCAGAGATCAGAAGTCCACTGTTTCAAGAATTTCTGGCAGCATCCCTCACCCAGCTTAAAAGCCTCCTTCTTTATACAGTCTTCAAGGCCATGTCAGGATGATCACTGTCTACCTTGCTGACCTTGTGTTCATCTCCCTCTCCTCCTGCCTCAGCACCCAGCCAGGTAGCTGTCTGTGCTCTCTCTTGCAGTTCCTTCTGCCAAGCACACTATTTCCTCCATATGCACATTGCTTATTGGGCTCCATGCAAGCAGAAGCCTTCGCTGAACACCACCTCTCAATCATTCTTACTTCATTAATTCATTTAGGCATTTGTTTTTCCTCTCCTCCATGGTCAGTAAAACTACCTGAGGACAGGGGACTTTGTTTATTTTGTCATCCAAAGCATCTCATCCCAAGTCTAAAATTAGCAGGCATAAGAGTAGCATTAAGCAGGTAAACTAACATGTTACCCCAGAAGACATACATCTACAGAGAAACCCAGAGGAGAAAATACATCAGCCAAATTGTAAGAGAGAGTTTCTATAGCTTAAAGTTATAAAGAAAATGGAGCCCTCCTGCTAGTTCTCTGGATGACTTTAAGAATCTTAATGTTTAATATGAAAGTAAATGATGACAGCTCATCAAATCAAATGATAGCCACAGCTAATTAGCCCTATGGGGGTGGGGTTTTATTATTTAGTAACATATCTATTCATATAAGCAGGAATGTTGTATGAAATAAAGCTTTGGAATGAGAACCTGCAATTGATGTGTCAATGCATATTGATCCTCTTGGGCTCTTGGGTCCCTTCACAGGTGAGTGCCGTAAGGCTCAGTTCTGAGTGGGTTGCTTTCTTCAGTATCACCCAGCTAAGATTTGGAACATTTTATAAAACACTGAATGGAGATGGTAAGTTGGTGGTGAGGAGGTCATAAGAAGTCATTAGCTGTAATTGATGGAGACTTTAATTTTGGAGGTTAGCAAAGATTTGCTTTGGGTTTATGTGCCGTTTTCCAAAGTCATTCTGAACTGACAGATAAATGTGTAGTCCTCTTTGCTGGCACCTTTTATGGGTGGTGCAGATGGATGAAAATCAGCCACAAAGGAGATCCCAGTATTATCATTAATAGTGACTTTGTATAACAGATGTTGTCTACATATGAGGGGACGTTGCTTAATTTGTCTCTTGTGAACGTGAAGCCTCTTAAAACTATTATGTACTAAACATTGTCTGGAAAATTCCATTGTTTTGTAGCCCAGTCCTCCTTCAGGAAGAGCAGCAGTTTAGAATTAGAAGAATAAAAGAGAGATTCAAATGAAGAAAGACTACATCCATTACATTTGTGCTCATCATGATTATGATGAAGAGAGGGACCCCAAAAAAAGTCATTATGGCATTGTCAAGGGAAAATACATGTATTTGAAACAAAAGTCTAAATGAATAGATACAGAGCAACTGATGAGAAATTAGGGTGGGAGGGGAGGTGGGGTTTGCCTCCTGTCTGCAGCAAGCATCCCCATTGACATCCTGCCTAAGAACAGGGCGGTGACAAAGAACTAGAAATCTTACATGTAATGGCAGAAAAGTGATTTTTATCCTACTTCCCATCTGGCCAGTTTGGCCTATTTTTTAGGCACAGGATCAGTCATTTGTTGGGTATGTTAAGCCCCAATTTTCCACAAGGTCTAACAAATACACACACAGAGTTGTGATAATCCTACACCGTATTTCTCTACCTTCTATTCTCCAAAAGTATGTGCAAATTTCATTTTTATTTTGGAGCATCTCTGGAGAAATTTTCATGCATATCATCAAACTGATGACCTGCACATTTTTTGCAGTAAATAAAAGGAGACTTTCACAGGACCATAAAAAAGCAGGATGCATATGAAGGAACAGTAAAGTGGTATTGTAAATTGGGAAAGAAATTTGACAATTTAATCAAGAACTAAAGAAATGTCAAATATTCTGCCCATAAATGTAATTTCTGGGAATCTACTCTTAGTTCAAAATAATAAAAAGTACACTACAGAAATACATTTTTACAATAGTAAAAATGGAATCAAATCCACATTTACATTGTTATAGTACACTTGATCTTAGCCAAAAGGCCGAGAAGCGAAACATTGTTATAGTTAAAGAAATTATTACCTGACAAAATACTCTAGCTATTAAAATTGTGGGTAAGAAGACTATGTAATAACATGTAGATATTTATGCTACAAATTAGTTGAACTACATGTATATGTGATGATTTATGTGTTTATAAAATATGAACATGAGAAGGGACAATAGGGAAATCTACCACAGAGATAAGTATTTTTGTATAAAAGGCAGCTTTAGAATGGAAGAATAGTACATCTGAAGAGTAACTGTTCTCCCCAGTAAGCACCAGTTAGTATAATTTAGAAGCAGTTTTCTGAATATCAAACTACTTTATTATGCACTTACCATTCCTGGCCATATTTGCAGATTATTCATAGATTATCAATAAAAATAAAAGGGTAGTATTTGCATCAGCACTCATTTCAACACTAAAAACAGCACTCTTATTTCTTTTTTGGTTTTTTTGGTACTGGGGATTGAACTCGGGTCCTTGCACTTGTGCAGCAGGCAGCGAAACCACTGAGCTAAATCCCCAGCCCTTGTTTCTCCTCTTGATTTAGGGGGCCAAGGCATAGAAGACCCTCATCTGATTTCCAAGGAACCTCCAGATCCTCAGAGCAGAGGTGGTATGGGAGAGACAATCAGTGAACTTTTTTCCCGGTACAGGGGATCGAACTCAGGACCTTGGGCTTTCGAGGCAGGCGCGGTGCCACTGAGCTAAATCCTCGGCCCTCAGTGAACTATTTTGAAATATTTCTCGTAAATTAATTCCCCAGTGCAGTATTGTCATTGCTTTACACACTCATAAAAGACTCTCATACTTTGGAATCCTTCAGCCATCTAAGTGGACAAAGGTTCACTGGCTCAAGAGATTAAATAAAGACCCCCAAGTGCCTGCTTCAGCAGCACAATGCTAAAAGTGAACCTATACAGGTAAGATTAACATGGCCCCTTGAAAGGAGGACACACGAGTTGCTGAGGTATTCATATTTAAAATAAAGATTCAGCAGTGCCTGAACTTTGAGGGTCAGGACAAGAACACCTGAAGTCCACAGGTCCCAGTTGAGATCTGCAGCTGCCAAGAGGCCCCAAGGCCTGGGGCCAGGGAACATCTGCATCTGCCTGTGTCTAGCCTCAAAGTCAAACGCTACCTTCCAACATTAGAGACAAGCTCACTCATTTTGTTGTTATTGCCAGTGCCATATGGTTCAGCCACTGTAGAATAGTAGAATAATTTAGCTGAGAGTATTTTATCATGAGGCTTCACTCCTGCCACCTGCAATAAGAAATCCCTAGTTTAAAATTTAAAATTCTGTGCAACCCATAGACTAAGCAGAATGTAAAGGTTATCCAGGCAGGGAGTGCACATGCATAAGAATCCTCCTCAGACAGTGCCACAAGGCCTGGCCTTAGGCCCTTGGAAAGCATCTGGCTCATTCTCAGCCCCTGGAGTCTGTTGGAGGAACACAGTGCATGGGATCACACACAGCAGGCACACACAGGAAGGGCAATATTATGGCCCTATGTGGACAGTCAGTGTGTCACTCATTATCTCTGATCTTTTCTGTTTTTCAGGACTATTGTGACTTTTTGGTAAATAAAATTTTCAGTTATTTCTGGGGGCAGGAACTGCCAGTAGTTTGTCCATGTTGCTTGTTCTTTTTTACTAGAACTTTTCAAGCAATCTATAATTATTACAAAGATGATTAATGAGCTATTAGGTGACAGTTTTTGACACGTGGCTAGGGCTCCCATCTTATCCTGTGAGCACTGAGGAAGAACACTTTTCTTTTCGAAGATCAGTAACCTCTTTTTTGGTGGGCACATGGGTTTCCTTTCCAGTAGCCATTATCACCTGGATTCTATCTGGGTCTCATTCTTCTTTCTAGTTTGAGAGAGGAAGAGAGGGAGACCTGGAAGTTTAGAGGGTACGAACACAACAATTGTCTTCCTGCCATGAATGAGCCTGAGCAGCCAAGCAGAAAGGGACAGCAACTGTTTGTCCCCAGGGAGTAAGGAGTCACTGTCCTTTATCCTAGGGCTGGTTACCCTTCCTTGGCCCATTTTCTGCCCTTCTCTACCTGCTCTGCTTTATGCTGGAGGCTCAGCTCTCTGGGCCATAGGATGTACACTCCTGCGCTCTCTGGTTTCCAGCAGATGGGAGAGCAATAGGAGGTAGGGGCTGTGGTGTTTATCCCCGCCATAACTTCCTCCAAGGCTAAAAATTCAGAGGAAGGGAAAAATATCATACTTCTTAGAAATGAGTCACTGTAAGACCGTATATCCTCTTAAATTTCATTAAATATGTTTTAAAGCTGGTGGTTTAAGAAAGTTGATCCTTTATTAAAGACTTTGTCTTTGATTAAAAGAATTATTTTTAGTAGATTTAGGCATGTCTTAAACTCTCAATTGACTGAATCAAGTTCAAAATAGTATGAAGCTGGACATGTGGAAATTTACTTTTAAATGTTAAGTGGCAGTATGTGAAAAGTTGTAAGACTTGAAAACTATTTCAATTTCAACCTTTGTATTTGACATTTGGTAAAACATTAAAATAATGTATCTCTAATGAACTAAATAATGATATTTGCTGATATAAAAACAGCTATGGTAATACTGCTGTATACAACTCTGTATTTCTCACTGCATTTATGATTATTTCTCAATATAAATTCCTACACAAGAAATTATAAGGTCTAAGGCCATAAACATTTTCCTACTCTTGATACACACCACCAATCCTTTTACAGTTTATTTGTACCAGTTCATGCGCCCACCAACCATGATAAAAGCCCCAGGCTCAGCACAGCCTCAATAGCATAATACATTTTCTATCTTTTTAAATTTCATAAACAAAACAGTACTTTGTCATTTTAATTGACATTTCTTTCATTACAGATGAGTCCAATTTTTTTTACATATTTGTTATTTATTTTTATGTTGCTGAATTATGTTGTTCTCTATGCAGTTCTATAGAAATTCTAGTGTACAAAACCTTTATAATTTAAAATCGTCATATTTTAAGGTGGGGGCTTAAAAAATTAAATTTTAAAAAAATTTCCTATCTTTATTTTTTAGTAGTTATGATGTTTTTAAGCATAGAGATAAAAGTTTATAAACTCAAAATGTTGATCTTTTTCTTTGTGATTACTTTTATTAGTTTTATGCATAACTTTCTTCTAGAGATCAGTTAAATATTTATCAAAAACTTTTTGCAAATATAAATTTTTTACATTTAATCCTATATCCAACAGAAATGTGCACAGGATTTTGGCAGAGGAGCATCTATGCTTTCCTTCAAATAGCTTACAACTTTCTCAAAGAATTTATTGAATTATCCCCATTTTACTCATTAATCAATGATGATTTTCTTCTCAAATGCTGTTTCCATGTATAATACAATCTGTATAGAGGCTTCCTATTCTTCTATGTCTATCTGGTTACTTTTATGCCACTCTGCTTTAAATACTGCAGCTTAAAAGTGTACTTTTATATTTTATTTTATAGGGAATCTACTAAAATTGGCTTGACAATACCTGCCTTTTTGCCTTTTTTGCGTGAATTATTTTCTCAAAACAAACCTTAAACTTCCTTAAATAAATTCATCTAATTTGAGAGAAACTGAATCTTGTTACCCAATTTAGCCATCCTTCCCTGACAGACGTCTTCAATACTCAAAGTTTCTTTTGTAGTTCTCCTTTGTTGTTGGGAGTTCTTATTAATATTAGATTTGCTTTTAAATCTACATGCACTAATCTTGTTGGCTGCAATATTTCCAAATTAGATGTTATATGAATGGTCCTCAAGCTCTAAAAGAATTGATTTATTTCCTGGATGCCATGCATGTGTGTTTTCATATCAGTTTTAATTATACCACCTCTTGCTTTTTTAGATTTTAACCTATACAGGAAAAATATAAAGAAGAAATAGATTCAAGACTAGAAAAATTACACGGATATGTAGATGAA
The DNA here is from genome assembly GCF_000247695.1 of Heterocephalus glaber. The sequence continues at coordinate 21,819,309 of NW_004624741.1, read as the reverse complement.
AGGGGGTGAAAGGAGAATCCTGATTGTTTGAACTGGATCATTGGCACGAGTCTTGACTCAGCTTTTCCTAAGTAGACGTAGATTCTTAAACCACTCAACTCTGTAATGGTTATTCAGTTTAACATGCATACATCTACGCAAAACTGAAACGTCAGATGTTTAGAGCACTTACTGAATGTAGCTTTTCTCATGATGGGTTGGGAGTAAATTCTATGTCAAATAGTTTCTACAGTATTTTGGTTTTGTCTCATGTGAACTAGCTGAGACACATCTGATATTAAAATCACTGAATACATTTTCTCCATAAGGAAAGGATGCATATGAAAATACAACATTGTATGTATATGGTTGCTATTATTATAATGTACAAGTAACCCTCACAACTGATTTTGTTTCAGAGGAACTCATTTTCTCTCAGATTTGGACTCCAGATTAGCGACTTCATTTCATCATTGGAGAACTGCAGACAGCCTATTTGTTAATACTGAAAACCTAAGTGTCCTCATTGATTTATTTACAGAATAGGTGCAAGATTACATTCTAAACTCTAAAAAGCATCTTCTCACACATCTCTTAACTAAGAGCACTTCTTTACATCAGAAAGCTTTCATTATCTTCACCTAGGGGAAATAAGTCTTCCAAATGCAGAATACTTTACTACAGATGATGTGAAATTTTAAAAACTATTGCAATCACCATGGTATATCAGAGAAAGCATTTTATAGATAACACTAGTTTTCAATCCTGAATGTTTATAAATTTATATAACTTGATATAGAACTTACTTAATGAACAGAGACATTTTCCCATATGCCTCTCAGTCTGCACTTGAATTTTCCAACTAGAGTCAGCAAATTCCAACTCTGTCCTGATTAAGTACTTGACTGTGATCAGTGGTTTTGAAAGTTTTCAACATTTTGCTTAAGTTCCACTTCAGACACGCAGCGATCAACATCTGTATCAACTCTCACTTCCCTGCAGCAAATTCTGTCTGAAGGATGCTCGCAGGGCCTTGATCACATCTCTGTTAGAGAGCTGAGCAGCCAGGCACCTGACTTGGGCTCTGGAGCACTGGACTGTCCATTGCTGGATAGGTAGGGGCCCAGTGATGTATTTTCATGCAACAGACTAAATTTTTGAGGACTCTAAGAAGCTGAGCCATGGGACTGTTTGTGAGAGCTTGACAGCTCTTCAGCCAGATTGAAGTTCCAAATCATCTTTCTTCACTTGTCATATTGATCAATACCATTTTGAATATCTTCAACTAGCTTTCTGAATTTCACCATGACAAATCCTACCCATGAAGAGCAGTTTTTCTTTCACTACTCCTTCTGCCTACAGCTCCCATCCCCCACCCCATCCCTTGTAACCTTTATTTTCTTCCAGTTAACAGCAATGTTTTGATGATTGGCTGCTCTTCTAAGGTATACATTATAGACAAAGGGATAAAGTACATATGTTACCTTAAAACCAGGAAACAGATAATCTATCATAATACTTTGAAGAAGATTGACAGGTTTCTGTTTTACTTGGCATAAACTTTTGAGAAGAAAATAGATAGTAAATATTCAAAGAGGTGAAATGATAAACTTTCCCATAACTGGGAAACTTGAGGACAAAAAGGACTATAGAAGCCTTCACAACTGCAGTTCCTGTCAAGGGCTACAACTACCATGACCTTATAAGTACAAGTCAATCTATAAATAATTCTAGAATTAAAACATCTTGTATCTTCTTGGAGTTCCTGGCTCACCCAATTAATGTCATCATCAACATAATCAAAAAGATTCAGTCATTTGTGCTGTTTTCTATGGGTCAGGCCCTGTGATTAATATTTGTGTGGACTTACTCATTCAAGCCACACTTTCAAGAAGATGCTATTTTTAATCTCCATCTGCAGTTGCAATAGCAGTTGAAGCTATTTGCTGGAGGAAGTGGTGGCCCAGGGTGGATTCCTGAGCCATCAGTCTTCATCACTTACTGTACTCTCCTGCTTTCTGCCTTGGGCTTCCACCAACAATCAATCTCTGAGTCTCTCTCCTCCACCCCTCCATTCATCAAGCCCCACCAATTCTTTCTTTTATTTTTTTTGTATTAAATTCTTTTATTGGTACATTGTAGGTATACAACACAATTGCATTTCTCATTGGGAATTGTACCTTTACATAATGCATCTTGGTTCTTATTTTTTCCCCATTCCTAGCCCTCCCTTCATGCCCTCCACCCTTCCCCATTTACAAAGACTTTATTTCCATTTTTTCCATTTCTCATCATTTTTCCTTTCCCTTCTTTCCTTTCCCCTGCCCCTCCCACTAACCCTTTGGACCTTTTCTTCCTATTTCCCACTATCAATTATTCATTCTAATCATTGGTACATTTTAGGTATACAATAGAATGACATTCATCATTGGAAATTTGCACCTTTACATAGTCTCTCTGGGTTATTTTTCACCCTTGCCCAGGCCTCCTTTCAACCCCTTCATTCCTCCCTATTTACAAAGATTTTGTTCCTATTTTTCCATTTTCTCATATTAATCCCATTTCCTTCTATCCTTTCCCCTAGCCCTCCCACTTCCTTCCCCTTTGCCCCTTTTCTTCCTATTTCACATTACCTATTATACATTTAGTCCTTATTTACACTTTCAGTTTCTCACACCAGAGAAACTATTCGGTATTTACACATGTGTGTCCTATTTATTTCACTTAAGAGTATTGCCTCAATGTGCATCCACTTAGCTATAAATGTCTCTAATTTCTCACTTTTTTATGGCTGAGTAGTACTCCATTTTATAAAAAAACCACATTTTCTTTATCCAGTCTCCAGTTGATGGGCATTTGGGCTGTTTCCAAGTTTTAGCTATTACAAACTGCACTGCTATGAACATGGGCGTACATATATCACTATGGTATGATTCTTTTAATTCTTTGGGGAAGATCCCCAGCAGTGGAATAGCGGGGTCAAATGGGACTTCCAGTCCTAGTTCTTTGAGGTATCTCCATACTGATTTCCACAGTGGTTGGACCAGTCTACACTCCCACCAGCAATGGAGCAGGGTTCCTCTTTCCCCACAGCCCTGCCAACATTTGTTATTGGTTGATTTCATGATAGCAGCCATTCTTTCTGGAGTGAAGTAGAATCTCAGCGTTGTTTTCATTTGCATCTCTCGAATGACCAGTGATGTTGAACATTTTTTCATGTATTTAGTTGCTATTTCTACTTCTTTGTGTGAGAAATGTCTGTTCATTTCAGATGCCCATTTTTGGATTGGGTCTTTAAATTTGGGAGGTCTGATCTTTTTAAGTTCTTTATAGATTCGAGATAGTAGACCTTTGTCTGAGGAAGAGCAGGTGAAGATTTTTTCCCACATTGTGAAGCCCCACCAATTCTAACACAGCTCTCAGAAGTCCCCATGCTTTGATCTCACATCTCATCCACCCCACCGCAGAGCTCATACCAGCTCACATTGTCTACACAATACCAGCTGCCTCTGCCCTCAGTCTGCACCCCTGCCTCCTCCTGCTCCAATTAACCCTCTCCTTGGGCACAGAGCAAGAATTCTATCTACGTAGGTCCTACTTTCCAAAAGCAAAAATGGAACCATGTCTCTCCCCACTGCTAGCAGCATAGAGTTTTAAAGCTTCAGAATGCCACTGAAGTTCTTGGAGCTCAGTTTCCCACTTACCTTTCTTGCCCAGCTTCCCTTCTGCCAACTCCCCTCCCACAAGCCTTCTGGTCCAGTAATCTGAGGTTCCTAATAATTACCCAAGTGGGCCAGGGACTATCTTGTCTTGTGCCTTTGCTCAAACTCTTCTCCTCTATCTCTTCCCCCCATTTTCTGCTACTCAAAAACCTACATTTCCTCCAAGACACTGCACAAGTGCCCTCTCCTTTGCTAAGGCTTCCTTGATTCCTGGAGTGAAAAGTATTTACTCTCACAAGACTGTTTCTACAGATCTACACTCCTTTATCACAGTTCAGAATTATAAGCTCCTCTGAAAACCAAAACTTTTTGTAATTTTGACACAAACTTTTTTGGTGGCCTAACCTGATACGAAATTATTTATAGTCAGTGTGGATATTCACACTTTACCCTAAAAACATTACATTCACTTTAGAAGTAAAAAAAGGGTTTGATTGCCAAATGCAGCCCTGGATCCCACTAGGGAGTTATGTCAATGGAATATGTAGCATGGTGCCTTAAATTCTGAACTCCATAGCACATCTGGAAGTGGCTGGCCAAGAGACTGTGGTCCTATACCTAGCACTCAGCCTGTGGTATAAATGTTGGTTGTCATTGTCATCTCATCAGCAATCCAAGGGCAGGAACTATGACATCTTTGTCTTCCAGAAGACAAGGCACATAAGTGGCTGACATCACCACAGCTTTCCTGCAAAGCAATGAGGCCCATAAGGTCTGAATTCCAACCTTCCCTGAAGTAGCCCACCTGTCCTTCCTGTTGGGTGGCACACCTGCCCAGGACCAACTCCCCGAGTCTGCACCACTGAGCGTATCCCTCTCTAGCCTTGGTGGCTTCAATTGTCTCCAGATTCTCTACTTTCCTTATTGCCTATTCTCATTTTATCTAGAAGAAAAATCAGATCTTCACACATTCTTTTTAAAGAATTTTATCATGTGAACATAAAGAAGAAAGAAAGAAAGCTCTTCTTTACAGTAATAAACCAAATAATAAAGGCAGAAGAAATATTTTTTGAAAAAAATCACCATTTGTAACTATCCCAGCTATAACTGATTCAAACAAAATTCAACAAAAGATATTAAAACTGGTAAGTGCTTGCCTAGTAAGGAGTAGGATAGTGACGTGGTCTTCAAGTATCTCCCCACAAAGCACTTACTAATGACACAGGGGACATAGCTACTTTGCAGTCACTGAGCACAGAGAAACCTAGCAGGCACCACATTGCCAAGCGATCTCAGCTCTTGTCCCCAGTGAGGGAATCAAACATAATCAAGTCCCTCCTACGTGGTGCCCCAAGAAGGACTTCAATTGTAGGGTATTCCCTCAAAAATTAGAAACCTTGATCAAACTTTGAAAAAACACCATCAAAGCTACTTTGAGGGGCATGATACAAAGCAACTAGCTTGAACCCTCAAAAATGTCATGAAAGACAAAGAAAAGCACAGGAAATGTTCCATATTCAAGAGAATTGAAGAGATATGACATGTAAATAAAACCTGTGATACTGGCTTGGATCAAGAATGGGAAAAAAGTAGGTATAAAGGTCATTTTGGAGACAATTCCTAAAATTTGAATATGGTATATAAATTAGATAATGGTATTGTGAAGTATCTTAATCTGATAACTACTGTTTGGAAAAGAATATCCTTGTTCTTAGGAAATATCTAGAATGAAGAAATCTAGCAGAAACTCAAAGGGGTCTAAAAGTGAAAGTGAGAGAGAATGATGAGGATGATAAAGAGGCTGTGGTGCTCAGTGGTAGAGCTCTACACATGCTTAGCATGCATGTGGCCCTGCATTCCATCCCCAGGACTAAAATATCAAAACCAGAAACAGACGAACATACCAAAAAACCCTGTGTCTGGGTACTAGAGACCTCTCTGTACAATTTTTTAAAACTTTTCTGTAAACTTGAATTAAAAGTTCCCCAAATTCCTGAAACTCTAGCTTCCCCTAAAGCTAATGGTTACTTGCTTTGCCCATTCCTGAACTCTCATCCTCTTGTACTCATTGAGGCCTCTCCCTCATTTATGGTCATTTAAATCCCATTTGCAATGACCTCCTCTGTGAGGTGGTGCTGGGTACAGAACACCAGGCCTCACACACTGGCATGACCTCTACCACTGAGCTGCACTGCCACCCTGTAATGATCTTTTACTTCTTATCCATCTTGACCTCCTTGAACTTTCTAAAGATTCCCAGCCACTCCTCTGGAAAATCTTAACTTCCTGTGGCTCCCACAATGCAGCTTACTGCTTTTACTCTACTTTTCTCATCTTTTCTGGTATGTTCACTTCTTCAGGGACTTGTTCTCCAAGACTCATGTTCACTTTCTTTCCTTTCACCATTCTCTCCCTTGGCATCTCATCCATTCTGCATACTTTCTCCTAGATACAGTGAACCCTTGAGTTACAACTGACCTGACATATGAACAACTTAGGTTACAACCAGAATTTTAGTTTTAACTTTCAACAAAAATCTTGACTTATGACCCAAATGCTGGCCACTTGTGCTTCCAGATAGTCTCAGATACAGATTTAACCCTTCAAGAGGTCTAGAAGGAACATTATAGCATCCTTTCCTGTGTGAGAAATCCTGGGCCAATGTCTCTCTAAGGACACTGAGATCTGCCTGCATACAGGAGAGAGACTTGAAGGCTCTACAGAGGAGCCTGAGCCTTCAATTGACCAACGTGAGTTACAACCAGCCCTTGTGAACGAATAAAGTTCCACTGTAGTAGAAATCCTTTAACCAACAGGCAGGAACACTGACACTCAGAAGAGCTGAGCAGACTTGTCCCAGGTCATCTGGGCTGTTGGCAGCCTTCTGAGTCCCCTGCTTCTTCATGCTTCATCACCTCTGTGAAGAGAGCTATATACATCATAGCCTGTGAGTTTGAAACAGTCTCCCCATAAAAGCTCATTTCACAACCCCAGCTCATTTTATCTAGAGACAGGCAGTCAGTGTTCCAGTTTCTGATTGCTGAATGTTTTATATTTTTCTATGTTTACTAAATAGGTTTTCATGTATTGTAAATAATGCAAAAAGTCAACATCTCACCTATGGGAACTAACTAAAAATCTGTCCTTATTTTCCCAGATAATTGTAAAATAATAGCCACCTGGGAAAAACCAGGTATGGTTTTCTATGCCATTATGTCTTCAATAACATGAGGTTTGATTAATATGGAGGAAAAAAGCTGAAATGAGAAAAGGGAAGAGGGTTATTTACATCCTAGTTTGTTTGTACGTCCTCAAAGAAGCTGTAATGCTGCACGATTTCAATGATTGTCACAAAATTGGTAGTTCTCAGCAGCACCTAAGATTCTCCATTGACCTGATTGTTCCTGGAATTCATTATCAAAGAAAGATAAGGATAATTCTCTGGGGATTATTGTCACTTGTCTGATTGTGTAAGCAACTACCATTTTCAGGTGTTTTCTGAGCATAAAAAGCAGAGCAAACAGAAAGCTGCTATTAGGAAGAAATCTATGAAACATGTTGTAGTCAAACCTCCTAGCATGTGTCCAAATTTGTTCTTTTTTAAAATTAGAAAATCGCTACCAAAAAAAAAACAAAATTAGAAAATCAAGAAGACAGAAACTAAATCTTTCGGGATTCACCTTTACTTAATACTCCCTTCCTGAAGCACGTGCAAATGTTCTTTCTACTTTTTATATTTGGTATGTGTAAAGTGCTTTTATTTTTTAAAGTGTATCTTCTAAACAATTCGTGAGCCATTTCCAAAATAAAATATCTCCCCAGCACCTAAAAGAAGTATATCCAGTTACAAAGAGAAGTTTAATGTCTAACAGTTTAATTGTATAACCACTCATGTCTCCCTTACCCTATAGGAAGCGCCATTAAGCACAGATGCTTTGGTTTGAGTTTCTCCAGAAGTAGCTCCCTGTTTCAAATAGAATCCTCCATTTTGTGCCTGTCTGATGCTTCCTTGGGATGAAAATATGAATACTCCAGTGATCACTGGGGTGAGAGTACTCTGGAATGCTCAGCTAGAATACTGCCTAAGTGACATCATGTCTTGCTTAGGTATGATATTTTAGACTCACAATGCCTCTGTGTGTGTGTGTGTGTGTGTGTGTGTGTCTGTGTGTCTGTGTGTGTATCCTATCTGCCCCTCAATGCTGCTGTTAATTGTGATCACCTGGTCAAGAATAATTTCTTCAGTGAATAATTATTGGGATTTATTTTTCTCCTACTAATAAGCAGTGTATAAGGAGACATTTTAAGATCATGCAGATATACTACTAATGGTAAAAATTTTCCCCTAGAAGGGTTAATCAATGGGTACTAAATTATACTTGGATAGGAGAAATAAGTTCTGGTGCTCTACTGCACAGCAGGGTGACTAGCGATAATGTAGTTGTATATCGCAAAAAACTAGAAGAAAAGATTTTGAGTATTTTCACCACAAAGAAATGACAAATGTTCAAGGGGATGTTTCCCTTGATTTGAATATGACATAATGTGTACATGGTATCCCATCCACATACCCTTCTTGAAAAAGATAAAATAAAAACACATAGGCCCAACTTCATTTTGAAATTTAGCACATGATAATAGCAACATCTTAGCTGCCTTAGGAGGGAGAAAAAGGAGTTAGATGTTAAGACAACTGGTCATATGGAAAAAGTTAAAATTGGGCCTTTACACTATGCATCACAATAAATTCCAAGTGGATCAAAGGTTTCAGTATAAAAACTAATGAAACATACAAATCCATAGAAAAAACAAAGTGAATATCTACAATTTAGGACTTAAGTTATGGCCTAAAAATCTGAAAAGAGATGTTAATTTACCTAAAAGTAAAATGTTTTATATATTAAAAATACCATTAGCAAAGCAAAAAGATAAATGGCAGACTGAGAAAATACTTTTGCTATTACATCAAAGCACAGGATAGACATTCCTGCACAGTAAGAGCTTCCAAACTTAGAGAAGGAAAAAAATCAACACCATATACAAAAATGGACCAAGAACTTGAACAAAACTTTCCTGAAAAATAAATTAAAAGTCAAATGGGGCTAGGAATGTAGCTCCATGGGAAAGAACGTGCTTAGCATGTAAGAGTCCCTGGATTCAATCCCCAGCTCCCCACCCCAAAATAAATAAATAAATAAATAAGGAAGGGAAAGAAAGAAATTCAAATGGATTTTAACCATGTGAAAGGATGCTCACCCTCACAATAAGGGAAATATAAATTAAAACAATACTGAGATACCATTTATCAGATTGTCAAAAATTATAGAAAATACTCTTGGCAAGTCTGTCAGCAAACAGGTACTAACTGAACACTGATGATGGGAATGCAAATTGACACAACTCGTCTGGAGAGGAACTTGGAAACATGTAGTAAAATTATACATACAGTTACCCTTTGACCCAGCAATCTCAATTTAAGACTACCTCAAATACATCTGGGAAAAAACTATAAAATGGTACCATGTAATTCACTACAGCATCATTTATAATAGCAAAAGACTGGAAACAACTCAATTTCTATCAGTAGATTAGTTGTATAAATATACAATATTTATACAATGGAGTATCATGCAGTTATTGAAAAAGAATGGGAAATATATCTATCTCCACACAGTAATCTCCAGGATATTTGGTATGTCAAAAAGCAAAGAAAAGTTAGTATGTGTAATATAGTTCCACTTATAAAGAAAAGGTATATATACATATATAGCATATTTCCCTTTATATATACTTCTATGTATATGTATATATCTCTACATATGTCTATAGATAGATATGAAGATAAAAAGATATATATCATACACATGTATATAATTTCTTCATATCAAAACACTGACTGGATATTTTACATTATAGATCATTGCTTGTATCAGGGATACAAGCATATCTTTAAAAAGAAGCATTAGAAGCTGTACTCCAGTAGGAAAAGAGGAAAAATTCAGAAGTCAGAAACATTAGTAAAACATAGATGTTTGCATTAAAAATGTATGAAATTCATCATCAAGTACAATGTATCAAAACTAAGTAAGTTTATCCCAGTAGGGAAAAATTGGCATTATATTAAACAGAAATAATCAATATAATTTGAGGCATTAATAGAATAAAAGAGAAAACCATATATCATCTAAACACACACAAAAAAAGTATGACAAAGTTTAATATTATTCAAGGTAATAACTGCCAGCAACCTAGATATAGAAGAAAACTTCCTCAGACTAATAAAAGGCACCAACCAAATCCCCAGATGTGTACTTAACTATTTGAAAAAAGGTAAGGGTGTCTTCCTTCATCACTTCTATTTTGTATTTGGCTAAGGGCCCTTATCTCTGCTATATATAGCAAGAGAATAAAATAAAAGGCATAGAATTGGGAAAAAAAGAAGTAACACTGTATTTGTAGATAAGATCACATATGTACAAAATTCCAAAATAATCTTCCGAAAGACTAGAACTAATAAATGAATTTAGTAAGGTAAATATGAGCAAGTCAACTGCATATATTATACTAACAACAATAATCCAAACATTAAATGAAAAATATGTCATTTACAATGGAAATTGAAATAATGTTTATAAATTGCAAAACTCAACATTGTCAGGATGACAGTTCTCCATAAATTGATCTATATGTTCAACACAATTCTGATCAAAATTCCAGTAGACTGTTTTGTGAAACCAAATGTGCCTGCTGAATGACTCTTGTCTCCTTGGAACTTTATACGATCCATTCAGGATCTGTGTGAAGCAAATTCCTCAGTATCAATGATGTGGAACAAGAGTGACCAGTCTGAAGGAAAAATGTATCGACCAGACATCTCAACACAGAGCATTGTATTATTTGATACACTTTTTCTTTTGTTCTTCATACAGTATATCTAACCATTTAAATTTTTGCTGAGAGATCTGAGATTATGCCTGAATGATATTGCCTGCCCTTCTCAGCAGGAAAGTAAATTTACCTTCAAGTAAAAAAAGAGAGAAATTATGGTATGGAAGACTAGTAGTTTCTGCACAAAAGAAATGAAACAGAATGAAAAATGCTTGGTTATAGAACCATAATCAAATGTAAAAAAAATCATCATTTATATTTTGCCCCAATAAAAAGAAATTAGTAAAAATTTCCTTTAAAAACTATAAATGTGAGTAAAATTATACCACTAACCTTCCAAAATTATTATAAAATGTACTGTAAAAATGTACCAGAATGAAGCAACATACAGCTCTCCAGAACCTTAAATAATGAAACCTGGAAAACAACTTAGCAAAGAGATCTGGAGTCAAGAAAGAATCAACAGAGAAACTAGAAACCACAGAGAAAGTGGAAAAACTTAAGACAACACAGAGGAAAAAACAAAGAAGTCTGGAAAGCTAACTCCAGATCCTGGAAGGAGGTCATCTCCACACCTAAGGTAAACCCAAAGAGGGTCAGCAGCCCCACGGACAAACAGTAGACCAGCAACACAGCATTAGCCCCAAGAAAAGCCCACAGTTATTGCAAGCTGCAAATACAGCATGTGGTTTTGCTCTGAAACGGACTCCTTCTGCATAACAGGCTAGAGAAGAAATTTACTGCACTGTCTGCCATACTTGGGAGTGATATAATCAGGAGGCATTTAGGGGAAGGGGTTTATTGTTTAAAACTGAGCTACTCTGGGATTCAGAAGTCATAGAACAATTACACTTCAGGGTCCCTGGGGTCACCCTACCATAGTTACTGTATGGGAAACAGCAACAAAAGCAGGGGCAGGCCAATTGCAGTCCTTTGAGAGGTTTAAACAGTGATGAGATAGGGTTGCGAAAGACATAGCAGCCTCACCCTCTGTGAAGAAAAGCCAACCTAGTTACATGTGGTTTTCTGAGAGGCCTACGTCTAAAAGTGATGACATTAAGTACAGCAGACTGCTGGACTCCCAGCACAGAGCTCAGTGGTCTGTTTGCTTTTCCCATCTGCCAGTGTAATCAGGGATACATCTTGGCTTGGACAATTGCCACATCCTAGGGCACAGGAACAGAGGGATCTCTAGAGCAAGTGAGGGGGGACCTCATAAACCCACAGGCAGTAAAGCTAGTCAAATATAGCAGTGATTTGGGGCACACAGAAGGGCACATACACTAAGAGCCACCAGGGTGAACACAACCCTAAGGTAGACACCACACCATAGACAATACCCAGTGGGAAAGGCAGAGCAAGACTCAGCATTTACACAGAAAAAAAAAAAAAAGCCAAACAAGAAAAAGAAAAGTAAGGAAAATAAAGAATAAAAAAGGGCATGGAAACAAAACTAGGCCCTACTTGTGACTCACTATCTCTCACCCGTATCGGGTGATATTAGAATTCTAATATCACAGGCCTATGTAAAGAATCACTCTTCAAAGGCATGGAAGAACTTTTTGGACTCATTTCTCTTTTTCTTTGTTTTTAAGGGGTTTTATTTCTTTTCCCCCCTATCTTTGCTCTTTGTTTTTATTCTTTATCAAAGCAGCCAAAAGGTCAGGCTAGTATTTATCAGGTAGATTCAAAGAAGACAAAACCAGGTTACAAAATTAATATCAAACCTATTAGAATTTTAGGGCAAACTTCAAGTGGGGAGTGAGTATCAGAGCAGATAAGAGTACAATATGAAATTAATTATTTCCATGAACCTGTAGCTTTTAAATAGAAGTGCACCAAAACATACAAAAATTACATAAGTGTATCTTGCATCTGCAAGAAAAAAATTGACCAAAATTTTCACATAAGCTGGGGTAGTAGGAGGTAGGACAGGAGCAGGGAAAGAATCTTTTAGTGGCTCTCCCTCTATTTCTGACCAATTAAAAGTAACAAAAGGTAGGGCCAGGGATTTACCTCAGTGGTTCCACTACATGCCTCCCAAGCGCAAGGTCCTGAGTTCAGACCCCAGTACCAAAAAAAAAGGTAACTGTCATGTGTCAAGTGCTTTGGAAGCAGACTCTGAGACAGAGGTTGCCTGTCAGAGGTTCTTTGGGAATACACTCGGAAATAGCACCTGTGAGGAAATGGTGGAAACAGGATTGGCACAAAGAGAACTTGAATCATACTGTAGTCCCATTGAAGGTGTCAACAGATCTTGGAGGGAGGTCTGGAGCTGGCATGGCCCTTCAAAAAAAGTGCCCACTGAGGCAAAGGGGACATTTGTACCTCTGAATATATCAATCAGTCACTGGATGCAGATTGCCCCAAGGGGAGGCTTAGCCTTTCTGCTGAAAACAGTTTCGGGGAGGGTTTCAGCTCTGAGATATAAACAGCCAAGAGCCACTACAGTAACCAAGGATATAATAGTATTGTTCTCAACAAGGGGAGAAAGGGCCAGCATCACAGGAGGACTACTGGATCAGAATAGAAATGCAGAAAACAGGTGAAATGGGCATGAATTCCTTAGATTATTCTATTATGCTTCTTTCAGTCCAAGTCAGAACACTGAAATTACTCTCTGAATAATACAATTTAAAAGGTTGGTTTAAATGATACATCATGCTTTTCACTCTGAAAACAGAACTTACCTTCATATTCAGCATCCAGGGGACATTTATAAAATTTTACCAAATAATAGGGTATAGAAAATAATAAGCACATTAAAAGTAGAGTCTCTATAATTTTTATTAAATGTATTAATTATAATAGTTATAAAAGAAGACAATAACCAGAAAAGGGGCAAAGGGGAAGGAGAAGTGGAAGGGGTAGGGCAAAGGAAAGAAGGGAATGGAATTAATATGAGAAAATGAAAAAATGGAAATAAAATCTTTGTAAATAGGGAGGGATGGAGGGGTTGAAGGGAGGGCAGGGGAAGGAGGAAAAAGAAATAAGAACCAAGAGAGATTATGTAAAGGTGCAAATTTCCAATGATGAATGTCATTATATTGTATACCTAAAATGTACCAATAAAATTAATAAATACGAAAAAAAGAAGACAATAACCAATCAGTAAACATTTTGAGGCAATCCAAAACAGCAAAGCTAAAGTTCAATGACAAGTAGAAAGTAAGTTACTTTTCCTAATAAATGAAAGGTGCTTAAAAATCAGAAAGAAAAAAAATAAATACCTCAACAGAAAAGTAAACAAAAAACATGAATAGACAGTTCAGAAAAATAAAAACTACTCGTGACTAATTCATATGTGAAAGATATTTCATTTCATGTAAAATTTTTAAAATGGAAATAAAACAGTACCAAGTCATCATTTTTTACTTATCAGTTTGGCAGATTAAAATGATCAAAACCCCTATAACTGCCCAGGTGGTCACCTATAGGAATGAAGACCTTAAGAGAATCTAAACTGAACCATCTTTCTGGAAGGCAGTTTGGCATCTGGATTTTTAAAAATGCATACTTTCCAGGTGTGATGGCACATGCCTATCATCTCAGCACTTGGGAGGTTGAGGCAGGAGGATCGCCAAGGCCAGCCTGGATACACAGTGAGTTTGAAACTATCCTGGGCTACATAGCGAGACCCTGTTTCAAAAAACAAAAAAAATCCCCACCAAATATATATATGCAAACCAGTATACCCAGCAATTCCACTGTAATTTATCCCTTATAGCAGCTTCTTTAAAAAATTAGAGTATAATTTACATATAGTAAGAATCCATCCTTTCAGTTGAGGAATACTTGTGTTGTTTCTAGTTTTGACATTTTACTTTTTTCTTTTATAAATCATCCATATCTAAGAAAGCTATACCTAACCCAAGATCACAAAAACTTTTCTCCTGTGTTTCTCCTAGAAGTTTGAGGTTTCACATTTATTTAGACCTATGATCTGTGTTATGTTCATTTTTGCATAGATTGCAAGGTATGGATCAAAGTGCATTTCATTAGAAATGGTTTTACACTGGTTCCAGCATGATTTATGGGAAAAGATTATCCTTTTTCCATTAAATTGTTTTTGTATCTGTCAAAAAATACTTGACAATACATGTCTCAGTTATTCTTGTCTTTCCTTTATGTTCCAATAGTCCATACATCCATCTTCTCACTAACATCATACAATCTTGATTACAGTAGCTTTATAGTAAATCTTAAAATTAGGTAATGTGGCTTCCAAATTTGCTTTTTTAAAAAAAATCATTTTGTTTATTCCAAATCATTTGCCTTTACCTATAAGTTTTTTAGAATCAACTTGTCAATTTATACAAAAAGCCCTACTAAGATCTTAACTGAGATGGTGTTGAATCAAGTTGGAGAGAAATGACATTTTAGCGATCCTGAGTTTTCCAAGGAATAGTTCTTCACTTTGTTTTACATCTTTGATTTCTTTTATCTGTGTCTTGTAGTTGTAAGCATACAGACCCTGCATATATTTTATTAGACTTATACTTAAATATCACATTTTGGGTGCTATTGTAAATGATATCTAATTAAACTTTTTATTTCTGATCATTCATTACTAGTATATAGAAATATATTCCCATATTGACCTTACATCCTATGACCTTGCTAAACTTTTCTAGGCCAACATCATACCAAATGTGGAAAAGCTGAAAGCTTTTCCTCTAAAATCAGAAATATGTCAAGGACACCCCCTATATCACTCTTGTTCAATATAGTTCTTGAAACATTAGCCAGAGCAATCAGGCAAGAGAAAGAAATAAAAGGGATATATATAGGAGAGGAAGAAGTCAAATTATCATTATTTGTAGATGGCATGATCCTCTACATAGAAAACCCAAAAAATTCCACCAAAACCTCCTAGAATTAATAATCAAATTCAGTAGCAAAGAAAGTTACAAAGCCAATACACAAAAATCAATATTGCTCCTGTACACCAATAATGAACTCACTGAGAAAGAAACTAGGAAAGCAATACCATTCACAATAGCATCAAGAAAAATTAAATACTTAGGAATTAACCTAACCAAGGAAGTGAAAAAACCTCCATAACAAAAGCTATAGAACTCTAAAAAAGGAGATCGAAGAGGACTTTAGAAAATGGAATGATATCCCCTGTTCCTGGATAGGCAGAACAATATTGTCAAAATGATCATACTTCCAAAACTGATATACAGATATAATGCAATCCCAACCCAAATACCAATAGCATTCCTCATGGAACTAGAGGAAAAAAATCCTGAAATTCATATGGAACAAGAAAAGACCCAGAATAGCAAAAGTAATCCTAGACAACAAGAGCAAAGCAGGAGGCATCATAATCCCAGAATTCAAATTATACTACAAAGCTACAGTGATAAAAACAGCATGGAATTTGCAAAAAAACCAAACAAAAACCCAGGCATATGGAACAATAGAATAGAATAGAAGATGCAGAAAAAACTCCAGGCACATTCAGCTATCTAATCTTTGACAAAAGAGTGAAAAACATATGCTGGAGGAAAGACAGTCTCTTTAACAAATGGTGCTATGAAAACTAGCTATCCACATGCAAAAGATTGACTCTAGACCCATATTGCTTACCATGTACTAAACTAAAATCAAAATGGATCAAAGATCTAAATGTTAAAACAGAAACAATCTGATAGAAGATAAAATAGGTTAAACTCTTGAAGACATAGATGTAGGCAGGCACTTTCTGAATAGAGCCCCAATTGCACAAGAAATAGTACCAAGAATCAACAAATGAGATCATACCAAATTAAAAAGTTTCTCCACAGCAAATGAAACAGGATGAAGAGACAACCTACAAAATGGAAAAAAAAAATTTGCCAGCTATTCTTCAAACAAAAGACTGATATCTAGAATATATAAAGACCTTAAAAAATTAGACCACTCCAAATAAAAGACAAGACCAAAAAATGGGCAACTGAAATGAATAGACACTTCTCAGAAGAAGTAAAAATGGGCAATAAATACATGAAAAAATGTTCAACATCTTTCTTTGGCCATTAGAGAAATACAAATTAAAACAATATTGGGATTCCACCTTACTGCAAAAATAACAGCTATCGTCAAGAAATCAAATAATAAAAATGCTGGTGAGGATGCAGGGGGAAAGGAACTCTTCTACGTTGTTGGTAGGAATGTAAACTAGTGCAACCATTATGGAAATCAGTATAGAGAGTCCTCAAAAAACTAAAACAAGAGGGCCAGGGATTTAGCTCAGTGGCACCATGCCTACCTCACAAGCCCAAAGTCCTGAGTTCAATCCCCAATACCATTAAAAAAAAAAAACTAAAAGAAGAAATTCCATTTGACCCAGCTCTTCCCCTTTTAGGTATTTTCTCCAAATATTTAAGTCATCATGAAACATGCATATCCGTGTTTATAGCAGCACAACTCATAATATCAAGTCTTGAAAGCAGCCTATATGTCCATTAGCAAATGAATGCATAAGAAAAATGTGATATTTACCTACAATGGAGTACTACTCTGCCATAAAGAAGAGTAAATGAGCAATTTATAGAAAAATGGTTGCACCTTAAGACTTAGTGAAATAAAGCAGACACACAAGCTTAAATATCACATAATTTCTTTTTTATGTAAAACCCAAAATATAAATAAAGAGAAAAATAAAAGATAATAGGACTTAGGTAGCTAGGACTTTTGCAAACAGGAAGGGGACCAACAGATGGATGGAGCAGGGATAGAAGGGGATAAAAACAATTACGATGTGTTATGTACCTGTACTAACTTCCCATGATGAATGCAATCATTATGTATTCAAACATGTACCAATAAAAACATCACAATAAGAAAAAAATAATTCTGGAAGGCTTTTTGAAGATTCCTTGAGATTTTCTACACTGACAATTAAGTTATCTGCAAACCAACACAATTTTATTTTTTCCATTTCAAGCCACAAACTGTTTATTTCTGTTTCTTATCTCATTGTGCTGACCAATTTGTATAGTATAATATTTGGTAGGGGTGGTGAGTGGACCTCCTTGCCTTGTTCCCCAACATGAGGGAAAAGCACAGTCTTCTATCAAGCTTGATGTTAGCTGCTGGTTTTGCAAGTTTGAGAGTCTGTTATATGACAGCTTTTAGAGCATGCAAAAAGTTAATCACATACTATAGCATTAAATGGTGAAATATGAGTGATATTTATGAATGTTTTTCTAACCAATTGAGGCTTTGAAAATTAGTATTGTACATTAAGCCAAATTTATCTCAAAATTAAATATGATACATATATACAGATATATATATATATATGTCAAAGAATGCACTGAAGTCAAATAGCCATTTATCCTCTCAATAAAAGCAGACATATCTGTGAAATAAATTCTCTTCTATGTCAGCTTGTACTGTTGAAAGTGGTTACCAAGAAAGACGGAAAATGTGAAAAGCAAGCAGTTAAGGGTAGTAACTGCTGCCTAAAGAGAGAAAGAAATTACTGACAATGATGGAGTGATTTCAGGAGGAGATGAGAAAATCACATATCAATGAATAGAATTTTCACAAAGGAAAATAGCCTCAGTTCACCCAAGCTTTGATACTCAGTATTCTAGAAATAAATTCACTGCTGACATTTGATTCATAGAACATTAGTAACTAAATCACCACATAATGGAAAAACTCAAAAGATGGAGGCATTATTGTCAGAGGAGGGTAAGGTCATTGCACATCCATGTGGCTGAGTCACTTAAAATCTGTCTTAAACATAAATGCCTGAGCCATCCAGGTAGCTGGGGTTAGGTGTGGTGCACACTCATACCACACTTACTTGGAGTTCCTGACACAAATATTGTGATGTTTTAAAGGCATTTGGTTAGTTGCTTGTCTGACTATTGGTAACTACATAAATGCCGTTGGGTGGTAACCAGCGTTTGGAAAGTGAACTCTCCAATAAGCCAGGGGTCCTTTCTTTCAGCCCTTGGCAGACCCTGAGGATATGCAGTACAAATGCAACAGCTCAGGGCTGGTAATATACTAAAGAGCATTGTTCTTTTGGTTTTTTGTCTTTTTGTCTTTCTTTCTTTCTTTTCTTTCTTTCTTTCTTTCTCTTCCTTTCTTCCTTCCTTTTTTCCTTTCTTTCTGTCTTTTGAAACAAGGTCTCACTATATATTCACTATGTAGTCCAGGCTGGTTTCAAATTCACAGTGATCCTCCTGCCTCAGCCTCCTGAGTACTGATCACACTGTTTCTTACTGTTTGACTTTCTTTTGACACTGAGGGAGATGCTAGTGTGCTGGGATCCTCTAGAACACCCAGCGAGCCTCCTTTCCTGGCTCTCCTGAGCCATTTCAGACCTGCTTGGGGCTTCTGTCCTGATCTCCCCTGGAGGCCTCAGTTGTGTATGGAATAAAGCTTGTCATATCCTCATGGAATATGTGTGGTGTCATCAGTATCAAACTGCAGAACCAATTTTTTATGGTGCCAATTTTAAATAGTTTTGTTGAAGACATTGCATTTTCCACTTACAATACAGTGCTTATAAAGTGCAAAGTTTTCTTTTCCCTGTGGACATATTCCATGTTCAAGTATTGAGAATGCCCAGTACTTTAATATGGCAGTAAAACTTTAAAAACTGCCACAGAATTTGCTGCAAACTTAGGTCCTTCAATATTTTATTAGGTGGAACAATGCTAAATCTACACCTGGGGTTGGCTTAACCAGGATGGATTTTGAGAGGGCATCCATACTGTTTGGCAGGATGGCTACAACAGCAATTCATAACATGGTGCTTAGCCAGGCTTCTTTCCTCTCTCAGAGAAAAATGTAGGCCATCTGGTTAGTGGTTTACAAATTATAATGCTGGTACAAATTTGGTCAAAGCCAGAAACAAAAAAATTGTGCAACTTACTAATAAGAGTATCTACGTCTCATTTGCTTATGAAACATTTGAGGAATTTGTATTGTGAACAACTGGGTGGACATGACCAGTGTCATTAAAATGTGCTCTAGGTTCTACATAATTTCTGTAGTGTCCATAACATTCTATGTCACCAAACCTGTCAAGTAGCAACTTCATATTACCCTTCTCCATTCTGCCATTCAGCTTGTGAAGTTACCTACAATATTCATGCTCATAACAAGATGGATCCTCTGTGCTTAGAAGATTCCAAAAATCATTAGGAACAATAAATACATTTAAATATTGTTAGAAGATTTGACTGGGAGAAGGGTAACATCCAGAAGCTACAAAGAAAAATGACTACATAAAATTTTTAAAGTCTATTTGGCAGGGAACAATAGACTTAAAATTTAAAGTCAAGCAATAAGCTGAGGGCAATATCTGCAATATACATGCAAGACAAAGAGTTCATATATTTTTATATAAAGAACTCTTACAAAGCAATACAGAAAAGACGAACCCTGCTTTTGTAAAAAGACATGAACAGACAATTCAAAGAGAAAAAATCCAAATGACTATTAAGTATATAGAAATCATGATCAACCTCCTGAATAATCAAAAAGGTGCAAACTGAAACAATAAAATACCATGTTTCTGCTAGTATAGGTTTATTCTGAAGTAGATGTACGAAAAGGCTAAGCCAAGTGCTTACAAGGGTATAAGGAATAGGTGACCTTTATATACTGCTGTTGGGAGCATACATGGAGCTACTTTTTTTTGTTTGTTTTGTTTTTGGTACTGGGGATCAAACTTGGGACCTTGAGCTTGCT
>NW_004624741.1:21791575-21794075 GCF_000247695.1 Heterocephalus glaber | reverse complement strand
TATGATTTATATGTTAAGGGCTGTAATGGAAAAAATACTACACACCATGCAAGAACACATGGATAACATAAGAGAAGAGAGACAGAGACTAAGAGAATCAAGAGGAAATGCTATGAAATATGCCTATTTAAGATGTAGAGAGAAAAAAGAATAAAAACAATGGAGCATTCAAGAGCTGTGGGATAATTTCAAAAGGTGTAACATATACATAGTGGGAATCCTAGAAAGAGAAGAGAATAAAGCAGAAATAGTTGAAGTAGCAATGCCCAAGAATGTTCCAAAATTAAGACACTAGACAAAAAAAACCTCTTCAGTATGGTGCTGGGAAAACTGGCTATTCACAAAAGAGTGAATATAGGTTTGTATCTCTCACTGTGCACTAACATAAAATAAAAATGAATCAAAAACCTAGATATTAAAATAGAAACAATCTCCTGGAAGATAAAATATGTGAAACTCTTGAAGACATAGGCATAAGCAAGGACTTTCTGAACAGAACCCCAAATGTACAGGAAATAACACAAAGAATCAATAAATGAGATTATATCAAATTAAAAAGCTTCTGCACAACAAAGGAAACAACCAACAGAGTGAAGAGACAACCTACAGAATGGGAAAAAAATTTTTGTTAGCTATTCCTCAGACAGAAGACTAATATCCAGAATATATAAAGAACTAAAAAAGTTAGACCCTCCAAAATTAACGATCCAATCAAAAATGGGCAGTTGAAATGAATAGACACTTTTCAGAAGAAGACACACAAATGCCCAATAAATACATGAAAAAATGTTCATATCTTTGACCATTATAGAAATGCAAATGAAACAATACTGAGATTTCATCTCACTCCAGGAAGAATGGCTATCATCAGTAATTCAAAATACAACACATGCTGGCTAGGCTACAGGAACAAAGAACCCTTCTACATTGGTGATTGAAGTGTAAATTAGTGCAACAACTATGGACATCAGTATGGAAGTTCCTCAAAAAATTAAAATTAGAAATTCCCTTTGACACAGCTATTCCCTATCATTCCAAAAGAGTTAAAAGACATCCTATTACAGTCATACATTCATACCAATGTTTATAGCAGCATAATTCATAACATCTAAATCTTGGAAGGAGCCTATATGCCCATCAAGAGATGAATGGACAAAAAATGTGGTATATATACACAATGGAATACTATTTAGCCATAAAGAAAGATATATTTGAGTCATTTGTAGGAAAATGGATTCACTGAGAGGCTATAATATTAAGTGAAATAAATCAGACTCACAAGCTTAAATATCATATAAATAATTTAAAGAGCATACTAAAAAATGATAGGAAACAGTAGACATTTTGCAAATATAAGGGGATCTAATGATGGAGGGAGAAGGAGGGAAAGGAAGAGGAGACGTTTAAAAGACCAAAATTGGCAAGTGCTATGAGGAAGAGTAACATTAGCCAAAAGAATTAACAAACCAGGAAAGATTAAAATATAAAAACAGATAACGGGCCGGGGATTTAGCTCAGTGGTTCCGGCGCCTGCCTCACAAGCACAAGGTCCCGAGTTCAATCCCCGGTACCAAAAAAAAGAGTAACCTTTAGCTCAGTGGTTCCACTGCCAGCCTCACAAGTGCAAGGTCCTGAGTTCAATCCTCAGTACCACAAAAAAAAAAAAAATCATAAGGAGATAAAAACAGATAACGCTCATAATTGAGTCACATTTAAAAAGTGAAAATCCCTTCCTTCATTCCTCCTTCCTCCCTCCTTCCTCCTTTCAGTTCCCTAAGGGATAGCTCCTTGTAACTGTTTGGTATAATTCCTTCCAAATGAGTTAAAAAACATAAAAAAATTGAAAACATTTTAAGTATGTATTTCAGGTACATGAATTATTTCTACAAAATGCGATCACAAGGCGTGGTGTTCCAGCTAATCCTCATTGTCGGTTTGACTGGATTAAGAAACTAAGATGACTGGATTGTGAAAGCACAGTGGGTTGAGTGGGCTATTAGAATGTGGGACCTAGTTGGAGGAAGTGGGTCATATGGACGTGACTTTGGGGACTATATCTGGTCCTTGACCCCTTCCTCTCTGGTTCTTCCTCTACTGTCTGCTTCTTGGATGCCATGAGTTGAGCAGCTTTCCTCCACCATGACCTTCCAACAATGATGTTCCTGCCTTGAATCCAGGAGCCACAATAAAACCCTTCTTTAAATTGTAGGTGTCATGTCCCAGCAATAGCAAAGCTAATGAACTTGGCTTTGCAACTTTTTCTTCCTCAAGAGTATGCCATTGATAACTTTTCTTTTTTTTTTTTCCACCATTAAGTTTATTGGTACATTTTAGGTATAAAACACAGTTACATTCATCATTGGGATCTTGTACCATTACATGAGTATCTTGGTTCTTTTTTTCCCCCCTTCCCCTGCACTCCCCTCACCCCCTCCATCCCTCCCCACTTGCAAAGATCCTGTTTCCATTTTTTTCCCCTTTCTCATATTTTTCTCCTCTT
>NW_004624741.1:21705688-21788635 GCF_000247695.1 Heterocephalus glaber | reverse complement strand
GGTGCTGGGACTGGCTCAGCTTCTCTGCCCTAGAAGCATGGAATGGCAGTGGGGGAGCTTCCTTCCAGGTGCTGGGACTGGCTCAGCTTCTCTGCTCTAGGAGCATGGAATCTGCCATTGATAACTTTTCATGGCTATGAATGCAGCCTTCCCTCATGCTACTATGTATCATTTTTCTATTGATGAAACTTTAATTATTTATAAATTGTGCTTTTTGAGTAGCTTTTATGTATATTTATTCCAAGTATTTTTACAGAATACTTACCTGAAGGTGGATTTGGTAGTTCAAAAAGGATATACATTTAATATCTTCAAGCAAAAATGTTGTATCATTTCACAATCTTGACAACATCCTCCCCTTGTGGTCCTATATTCTCCAACTCTGAATATAAGGTAAATCTTTTTGGAAGCAAGGAATTATTTCTCATGGCTGTTTTATTTGTAGGTCCCTTGTCTACTGGAGAACAAAACCTTCCTAGTAGTGTTTAGTTCTTTGTATTATTTCTTTCATAAATTGCCCGTTTTCTACTGGCTTGTTTAAAAACATGTTTATAATATATATTCTTTGCATGTACATGGTACACATTTTCCCCAATTCTGTAAACTTGCTTGTGATATATTTTGCTTCACAGGAATTTCAAACTCTTTTGGATTCTAATCTGTAGTGTTTTCCAGAACCATGTCTATGCCCTTCATTTTATACACTCAAAGTCAACTCAAAGAGGTCAACTCACTTGACCAATTATGTATTCCTAACTAGTATTCAAGGGCTGGCATCAGTTCTTTCCACATAATGCTCTACAATTGTAACAAAATAACAAAAAGTGATAAATGTAATTGAGAAATACAATCATGCAACAAATATGCTAAGGTTTTTCATGTAATAGGAAGCTCTTAAATTTGAGTAGGGTATCAGAGAAAAATTCAAAGGGCTAGACTGGCTGGGAGAATGCAAGCTGGATCTTAATAAATAGATACTGGATGGTTTGCAGGGAGAAGGACAAGACAAAGGCAGAATGGCTGTACTATGCTTGGGTAAGGAAAAGGCCAGCTTGAACAGGTCACAACATATGTCCTGGAAGTAGGATAGTTATGAAATAGTCATCCTCAGAGAGCAATTATTGGAATGGGTTATCTGAATGTTAAGCAGAGGACTTGAGTCTCTTTGTAAAACATTGGTTCCTCACTTCCCTTAATCTATGAGATCACCATAAATATGAGTTGATGCTACCAAGTCTGATGGAACCTGGGAGAGAAGTGACACAACCAACTGCAGCCTTCCCCTCCCTGCCAGAGAGTCAGGATAAGTGGAATCAGGGAAGCATGGTGGTGGTGGCCAGTCTGAGATTCAGCAGCAAAAGTTTGAGGTCCAGGATCTGGGGGTGTAGCTCAGTAGGAGCGTATATGCTTAGCATACATGAGGGCCTAGGTTGAGCTCTCCTACTGATCAGGATATCAAGGACTGAATTTTTAACTTCATTCCCTGTAAGGGGCAAGAAATGGAAGGGGAGTCAAGATAAGATTCATAGAATGAGCATGAAGTAGAGGGGGAAACAGGAATAGAAGTCAAGGAAGTTCTCCAGAAAACAAAGGTAGTAGCAGCAGTGGTAGCAGAGAAAACAAAGAAACAGTACTGAGCTGGCATGGTGGCCCACACCTATAATTCCAGCACTCTGGGAAGCTGGGGCAGGAGGACCAGAAGTTCAACCCCAGCCTGGACAACTTCATGACTTAATGAGACCCTGTCTCAAAATAAAAATTAAAAAGGGTTAGGAATGTGGCTTTGTGTGATAGCCTGGATTCAATCTCCAGTACAAAAAAAAAAAAAGATTTAATATGACAACAGGAATGTGATGGTCATGTTTCATTTTGTGTATCCTGCTCCTGTCTTCTTTGCTGTTCTCTATCCACCTCCTCTCAACCACACACATATCTTCAATAGTTCTAGTGGTGGCTATCATAGAACTATGCCCATAGTGGTGAGCACTTGTTCAAAACTGAACCAATCAGTCTTTCTAGATTAGAGTAGAAAGCCATAGTTGAAATCTTCTAGTAGAATTCTTTGTGGGCAAACCACAGAATGGAATGGTAGCCCTGGTTTTTTTGCTCTATGGAGGAAAGTAATCTATAGTAGAAGAAATGATACCAACATGCAGAGAGATGACAGGAGATGAGTGTCCTGGTGGCATTTGGGTTTCTCATTATTTTGTTCCTGACACCCAGCTGCACATTTACCTTTCTCTAGTCTGAGACTACTCTCAACAGCATTCAAATGAATACCTCTTTTCATATAAATTACTTCATTAGGTTCCCATAATCTGCAGGAATATAAGGTAAATCTTTTTGGAGGTAAGGAATGGTTTCTCGTGGCTATTTTAATTGCAAGTCCTTTGTCTACTGGAGAACAAACACCTTTCTGGTAGTGATTTGTCCTTTATACTATTTCGTTCATAAATTGCCCATTCTCTACTGGCTCATTCATTTGAAAACGCATTTATAGTATGTATCCTTTGTGACTACAATATGGGTTTAAATTCAAATTTCTATATGTGACTGTATTTTTTAACTTAATATAATGAGAACTGTTAAAGAGAAATAGGGTAAGATTCTTATATGGTGATTCCTAAATTCCTAGACATATATCCTGCCTTTTTAATATCTCACATATCTGTCCTTCCTCATTTCCACGGCTGCTACTTTAGTCCAAGTCCTCATGGATTTTTATAATAGCTTCCTAACTGGATATTCTGCCTCCAGCATTAGTATTCCTGAATTCATGCTCTATACTGATGCCAGTATGATTTTAGTCTTGTTGTTTTCTATGGATAAAATCCAAATTATTTAATATAGTATACAAGGTTCTTCATAATCTGGCTCCTGCCAAACTTTCCCTCTCCCAGTGATTCTCAATTTGTTTCTTATGCTCCAGTCACACACAATTTGTCATTTCCTGAACACTCTGAGCTTTCTTAGGCTTGGCATGGGGTACATATCTTTGTTTTTTGTTGCTATATACCCACAGCTGGGTACTTACAAAGAAAAGAGATTTGTTTAATTCACAATTTTGGAGGCTAAAAGTCCAACATCAGGTGTTCCCATCTGCTTTGCCACTGGTGAAGGCCCTGTTAGCTGTCTCACATGGCAGGGAAACTGGTACACACACAAAAGGCCTAATGTGTGAGGTGGCCTTTCTTTATAACAACTCACTCTCATAAGAACTAAGATCCCAAGGGAACTATATTTATCTCTTTGAAAGCAGATGCCCCCAAATGATCTACTCACCTCCCACTATGTCCCATCTTTTTTTTCTTCCAGTGCCAGAGTTTGAATGCAGGACTTTTGACTTGCTAGGCAAGTTCTCTACCACTGAGCTACATTTCCAGCCCCTGGCCCCATCTTTTAAGATTCCCCCCAGTGGTTCCGCTACCTGCCTCACAAGCGCAAGGTCCCAAGTTCGATCCCCGGTACCAAAAAAAAAAAATCCCCCATCTCTCAACATCAACACATTAAGACCAAGTTTCCAACGTGATTTTGAGGGGACAAACTCAAACCATATTCAAACCATAGTGGCAGACATCCCTTAAATGTTCATTGATTTAAATTATTTCTGTAAATGCTCTTTAAATGCTCCTCTTATCTGGACAAAAGAATACCATTTTCACCTTCTAACTTCCTGATCTATGAAATACATAAAGCCCTCATCTAGGTTTTTCAAAGACAAAACTCTCAAGTTATTTCTACTTTTAGCATAGAATTTTGCTTAAGAAACTTTTCTGTTTGATTGATGCCAAGATTATCCTACTGATTTTCTTCCAAAAAGAGAAACTTACTTATGACTGAAGATGTGTTTTTCCAAGAAGGTGGATAATGTTGTTCAACATTTCAACTATAGAATGTCATGTGACGAGAGAGTTAAGGAGAGGTGTCAAGCAGTGGTGAAATGAAGACTCAGCCCTACCAAAAAAAAAAACTTTCTCTCTACAAGTTCAGATCCATTGATATATTAACACTACTTCTCAGCCTCTCCTTTGACATACTGGGCATCAATCTGTAATTAAACACGGTATTTTAGGAAATATGTTCTTTTGCTCTCATAAAGGAAAAGAAGGAAGATATAAATAAAGCAAACATTTCCTGAAACCACTGTAATAGATGCTATCTATCACAAACTTATTTCATTTGTCACATCTTTACAGTTGAAAAAAATGAATTTCAGAGGGCTCAATTTGCCACCAAATTTTCTTTTGGTAGAACAGAATTCCACTGAAGTTCATTTAATTCTAAAGCACATTTGCTTATTTCATCATACTCAATGTAACAGATGAAAATACATTAACATTCTAGGTTAAAATTTTTAGCTTGAATACTTAATAATGGTGATTCAGGATATTATTTCAGGGAATTTTTGTCCTTCACAGTATTTTTCTTGTTTAGTTTTTCTTTTTTGGAGGGGTTAAATGAGTAATGCTTTTTTTAAATAGAAAAAATTGAAGAGCTATTAAAATAGGTAAGACTAAGGTAATTTGGTTAAAATAATTAGTGATTAGTATAGGTGAGAGATGTGGGAAGTAAAGGCATACATTGCTGACATGTAAACTCATACAGTCTTTTTGGATGACAATTTGGCAACCTCTATCAAAATGTGCAATAAACTTACCCTCTGATCAAATTTTACTTCTACAAATTTATCTTGCAGAAGTTTTGGTACCCATACATAAAAATCTGTATGTATGTTATCTATATCACTGTTTACAGTAGAAAGGATTGGTGGGAGGGAGGGAGGGAGGGAGGGAAGGAGGAAGGCAGGAGAAAAAGAATGAACCCAAACTCATTAGTAGGAGAATGGTTAAATAACTTAGAGTAAAATTAGAGAATATAATGTGCTCATGAGAAATATGATGGAGGTCTATGTACAGTGCCATGAAAACCCAAATTGGTAAAGATGAGGAACGTATTTATAGGTAAAGTGCTATTCAAGATCAGAGTATGAATACTAGGAATGTTTCCTTACTCTAGAAGCAGAGGGTCCTTCCTCTCTTTTCCCAAGCATTCAGGACATTCTTCAGCACAGTAACCACTTGATAAATTCATAGTTAACACAACTGTATATGTTCACTCCAGATCTTTTTGTTCTGGGGAATTTTAATACAAAAAGGAGAAAACATAAGTAGGATAATATGACAATAAGATAGTATCTTCCTACATTTAAGAGAGTTTTATGGGAAGGAACTATACTTATAGTTTGACATCAAGAACTGAACAAGGACTGATTCCTGAAATTATGGCAACATATTTAACCTCAATAGAACTTTCTAGTAGTCAAACTACTAAATCATATTGCGGTTTTTATGAAGTCTTCTTTGGAAAGTAGGAAGTTCATTTCTGGACTTCAGAAGCCTATATACACAGATCATATTATTTTGGTCCTTTCTCAAAGTCCGTGATTGGGCTGTTCTGGTGTTGAGGTCTTGAACTCCTTAGGAATGACCACTATAACAAGCCAATCTTAGAAATAACTCCATCTGCTATTGAACTTTTAAGAATATAATATTCAGTGCTTCTTCTGTGATAGTCTCCCACCCTCCATAAGAAATAAAGGTATGGATCTGGGGGGGGGCAGAAATAAGTAGAACAGATATGCTATGTACAGGAACCTAATAACCTAAATGAATGTAAACATTATATGTCATAAACATAAGATTAATAACATCAGCTGGATGTGGTAGCACATGGCTGTAATCCCAGCACTTGGGAGGCTGAGGCAGGAGGACTGCTGCGAGTTTGAGGACAGCCTGGGCTACATAGTGAGTTCAAGGCCAGCCTAGACTACATAGTGAGACCCTATCTCAAAAAAGAAAAAACAGATTAATAATATCAACAAGAACAAAAATTGGGAAAGGGGATTTGGGGGGGAGAGGAGATAGGAAGGAAGGAAAAGGGGATTTTAAAAAAGAAGCTGTATTATGTACATGTACCCACTTTTCAAGATGATTGTAAACTATGTGTACTGCAAACATGTACTGTACTAATAGAAAAAGAAATTTCTTTTAGAGCTAAGTGGTAGAAAATGGACCTTTCTCTGAGGAATGAGGGTATGTGCACTCTTCCTAAAAATAAATATATTGCCTTTTATAACTGATCTCTAGGACGCTGAGAGCCAAGACTAACATTCAACTTTATTGTCTCTATAGGATGGGTTTTTCCCCATCCATTTATTAACATATTACTCTTTTATAGGGTCCTTTTAAAAAATTTTTCAACTATGTCTTTTTATTGGTACATTTTAGGTATACAATATAATGACATTCATCATTGGAAATTTGCACCTTTATATAATCTCTCTTGGTTCTTATTTTTCCCCCTTCCCCTGCTCTCCCTTCAACCCCTCCATCCCTATTTACAAAGACTTTGTTTCCAGTTTTTCATTTTCTCATATTAATTCCATTCCCTTCTTTCCTCTTCCCTACCCCTTCCACTTCCCCTTCCTCTTTGCCCCTTTTCTTCCTATTTCACATTATCTATTATACCTTTTAGTCCTATAAGGCCCTGATCCTTACGGAATGTTTAAAATACACAAATATATTTGTAAACTGCCTCATATTTTTATGAATCAAGGCAGAGAAAGAGTAAGTGTATATTTTTTCTTTTTTGCCTCATATAATCCCTCCTAAATCTTTGTCAAATTATCTACATGACAGATACAACTGGCTTGAACACATGTAAATGGAGCAATTTGTGATTAGATTTTCTTGGGCATGGAAAGTCTCTGTTAAATTAGTAAGTAATTCCATCTATTACCTATAGAGTTAAATACAATCACATGGAGAATACTGAGTATACAGAGCATTCTCCATTTTTCTTTTTGACATGGGTATGAAGGGACTCTAATTTGTTCATGTATCCATGACTAAATAATCTCTTTATGTCACATTTTTTTTTTCATGAGCAGAGCACTTCAATGACACTTGCACCTACTAAACCTGGGTTTTATGTGAAGACGATATGAGAGGGCACTGGAAACTCTAGGTTTCTCTTTGATCCCCCAGTGTCTTTAGAAAGCAATTTCTAAACCATTATTTCCACTACCCTCTTAATCTCTGCAAATTGTTGAAAAAAGCTCCATCAAGGCAGTCTGCCAACAGTAGCTCAATCATATATGCACTACTATTAATTACCCTAAAAAAATATTGCATTTAAGAGAATCAATTCTAAAATACATATATGTTCACCTGATGCATTGTGGTGAAACTTTATATGTAAAATACTTTCCATTTAGATCTTTCAGAGCATTTTCCCATTTTATTAGCAAGCATACAAAATTAAAACAATTATTTTGTAAATAACTCCATTATCCAAATCACAGAACAATTTACGTACAACATTCAATGTTAACATACCCTTCACTGTTCAACATTTACTTATATCATTTTAAAATTAACTTTATAGCTGGAGATTTAGCTCAGTGGCACCTCACCTGCCACACAAGCGCAAGGTCCTGAGTTCGATCCCCCATACCAGAAACAAAAAATTAACTTTATAAAATTATAAATTCGATTTAAAATTTTCTTTTCCTGTGTGTAAATTTTTTTACCCATTAAGGTTTGCCTTTTTATGCTTGTTTTTGCTCTTTGAATCCGGGTCTCGCTATGTAGTCCAGGCTGGTCTTGCATTTGCCGTGAGCCCCCTGCTTCAGCATCCCATGTGCTGGGATTACAGGAGTGCACCATGCCTGGCTGAGTTAGTCTGGTCTTTTTAACCTATTTTGGATATACATGCCTTTTATCTTGGAAGAGGTGATCATTCCAAATATTTTATTTTTCTATTATATAGTAATACATTTTAAAAGATACCCTACACACCAAGTGATAAGCTGCTTTCGTTAAAGTTGCTAGATTTTTTCAAGCAATTCTCACTTCTCTGGCATGGTATGTGGGGCTAAATTCCAATGGCTTGTGCTTTGTAGCACTTTCAAGAAATTTTCAAGTTTTCAGTTTGAAACACCTTCTCAGTATTAACTCTGCATAATTCCCCATATAGTGACAAATTGCTTTTCATATTTAGTACTTTTCAGAAACTTTAAAATAAACACTGATTTGCTAAGAGTCAAATCCCACTATTTCACAAACTAAATGTTTTAGGGTAATAATTTTAACGTCCATCTGACAGATATATAGTGGTTTAAGACTTATTTTGTTCTAGGGATATAGCTCAGTGATAAAGTACTTGCCTAGTGTGTGTGAATTCCTGGGTTTCCTTTTAAGCACAATTCCTACTCTAGAATTCAGATATATATCCTATATCTGTTCAGTATACAAGAAAAATTTTGTCAAATTATTCTCTAATTAAAATATTGTTCTTTATAATATTATTTCTTCTAAATTCACATAGTAAAACTTCATTTAAAAAGTGCAATAACCTAATAATTTATCAAAACATCAAAATTGGAGTTATTGTCCAAGTAAATGATGGGAACAAATAACCTAATTACCTAGCTCAGATGTGAAAGCTGATACCTTCCTTGATAATTACAAATTGATTTGTGCATGTAAGGTGATACATCTTTAGCCCTGAACTCTTAGATTTGAAAACATGGATAGCATGTAAAAAAGTTATAAAAGTATACATTTTTAAAAGTTACATGAAGTCCTTCTAATTAAGCGTGGGTGAAGATAGAGTAGAGCATTTAGAACAACCAGCTCTTTATACAAAATGACAGAAATATGATTTTGCTTAAAATTCAACATTTTTTTTCCTATAAAAGAAGCATTTAATGATAGTCTAAAATACTAAAGATGTTGAAAATATTGTTTAATGGAAATGTTATGATCTTAAAAGTTTTTAACTTTCTACTTGATACACAAATAAACTTGTTATTCGGAATTAAAATATTTCAATATTGCTATTGTTTTCCCCATATCATGTATCATTCTAAAAGTTAACTTCTAAAAT
This sequence comes from Heterocephalus glaber, assembly GCF_000247695.1. Next base: position 21,779,686 of record NW_004624741.1, on the reverse strand, counting down.
ATAGAAAAATTTAAATTTCTAGCTCAAGCTTACAATACTAGGGTGAGAGAATTGTGACAAATAGGACAATTTTTTTATGTTTACTCCCTAGTACAGCCTGTTATTCACTGCTGTAACCATAAAAAATTAATATCACAGTATGATGCTGGGGAGGTTTTTCTATTTAATCACTTCATTGAATTTTATTATAATGATTATTTAGACAACGGTGATGTCTTTAACCTATCCTTGGGTTGTACTAATAATTATTATGTTAATTTAAAATATGTTCATTGGTCAGAAAAAAACTATTTTCAATCTAAAATATCTGGGTCTTAGGATGATTCAAGATATTTTTAAGAGGAGTTAAACTGCAAGGATTTTGCATATTGTGAAGAAAATATGAAAGAATTACTGAGTCACAAAGAAGTTACAGTCATATAAATTTGTTTTCAGGGCTTATTTCAATTATTTTAAATTTCTTTTAATAATTTTACAATTCTGAGACTTTCTCTGTGACACAGTAATCCTTGCATATTTTTTTTCAGAAAATGCAAAATCCTTGCAATTTAACTACTCTTAAAAATGATTGGCAAAAACTTTAAATAAACTTTGTTTCATATTCCTAGCAGCTTTCTTTATAACTTCAAATGTTCTTATAAAATACTAATGTCTTTGACATGATTCTTTAGTCCCTTTCAATTGCAAAGATATGTTAAATCTACAACATGAAAATTTCATTAATCAAATTATTTCACAACTATTTTAAGCTAACCACAAATGTGGCACATGTCTCCTTTCCTAAAGGTGCTTAAGTCCTTGAGTATCACGCAGAGAGTTCTATTTTCAAATACAGTTTGTCCTGATGAGGAAATTCAGGACACACTGGCAATCTACTTGTTACCCTAGGAAGACAAAATCTACCTCAGTACTGGCTGGAACTCCACTTCAAAGCAGATCTGTTAGATGGGTTCTGGACTCCTCCCAGGCCCCTCTTGCTGAGCTGTCTGACAATAGCAAATCCCAACTCTGGGGAAGACACCTTCTTCAGAATGATTTTGACAAACATTTTTGTCCCTAAGGTTAACTAATAAATTAAAGATTTTCAGTAAATACCACATTTTTGTCAAAAAGCCAAGAGAGTCTACAGAATCTTTTTGTCTAAGAAAATTTTATCTGCCACACCCTTGGTATGTTTCCAGTGATAAGTGTGAAACTACAAAACCTAACCAATGATAAGAGGAAGGCACCACACCATCTCAAGAGCATGGTACCTCTTGTGTTATGAAATGGAAGTGTGCCTTCAGATGTGTAGACCATCCCGGAAGCAGCAGATAACTTACTATGCCTGCAAGGAGGGACAGGAACTGGAAGGCTGGAAAGCAGGAAAAGGGAACATATCTTTTCACTGTATTCCCTTTGAGAGTACTTGCTTTTGTTTTCCTCTGAGTGCCAGCATTAAGGAAGAAAAAAAAAAAAGAAAACATTCCTGAGAAATACATTTCCTGTGAAATCCAATTTAATTGACAGTATTTAAGAATCTACTAAATCTAAATTTTCATTCACAATTTTGGACAGACAATAATCTGATAAAATCAACTTGATAAAAAGCTTCTATGAAGTATAATCAAATTATTTTGTGTCTTTAAATATACAAATATATTCTCCAGAATCTATTTTCAAAACCATCTGTATACATCCAACTAGTGTTTTCATCATGCCATGCAGGTATGCAATTTCAAGTGAGACACAAATAACTGATAGGCATAAATAGTGGCGATCAAAAAATTTTTCCCCCAGAACTGTTCACCTCTAGCAAAGGAGTACTATTTGGTTTATTTCTAAGCAGTCAAAAAGTGACTGTGCAGAGTTTCTTCAGATATGGTAAAGTACTTTTTAATTTAAAGATGGGAGCCTTTCAGATGTAAATGTACTTGTAATAGGACCCAACACAGTTAAAAACCGAGCAACAACTTGTACAAACACTTGTAAATGGCTGAAGTTCTATAAATAAAATGTGAAATAAAATGCATCGCCTGAAAACAGAGTAAATAATATTCATCTGGAAAAATAATTGAAATACTTTTTCAATTAGGACAATAAATCAACATAGAGATTGTGACAATGGCTTCATGTTTGAAGTATGTTTGAATTTGAAAAGTAAAATATAATGGTTCACTACTTTTATTTGTGTTTGAGGAAAGTTTAAAATTGCTTTCTACTATTTTAAGTTAATAAATACAAGTAAACAATGCAATTTTTTTAAAAAAAAGACAAACTGGAGTTTTGAGAAGGATCCCAGTAATCGCTTAAATACACACATAAGAAGACTTTGTGTATTCTTAATTTAGGAAAAATACACAATTTCAGTGCAGGTGAGGATGAAGATCTAAAAGACCCAGAAAGTAGTATCATGTCAAAACTGTGACATTATTTTGCTGTCAATAACTGATATCCATAAACAACTCATGTAATTAATTTTATTCTTTCATATGTATTTTAAAATATCACTCTAAATACTCATCTAGTTGTCACTTTCTTCCCATGGGTGACCATCTGGCTTTTTCTCCTGTAGAAAAGGCAGATTCTTTGCAAAAACTACACTGGAATCAACAAAACAATTATTAAAACAATGAGACAAAACCACATTCCAACCACAGAAATGAAACTAAACAGAAAAAGGAATATGTAACACTGTTCTTCCCTTCGTGACATGCTGTCAGGCTAAACTTTCATAGTTTTCACACATCCTCTTATTTTTAAAAAACACAATAAAATTTGGCTGAATAAATCATTCTTATCTTCCTTCTACTCGTTTCCAAAAAACTTTTTTTCCAAAAAATTGTGTCATTTCCTTGTCATCATTATAATTTTTTAAGTTGCAAGACTGTTTTCAAAATTTAGTCAATACGCTCTGCACACTTCTTTTGTTTAATTCTTTGTCTCAGTATTTGGTAGAGAATTCAAATTGTGTAAGTTCTTCTTTGCCATGCAGGTAAATTTACAAAGAAAAAAAAAGAAAGAAAGTTTTCCTTTTAAATCAGGTTATGGCTTTGTATTTTTCAAGACAAACTATCATTTTCACGTGATTTCTACATCCACTTTCCTATCTCTTGAACAGACTTTTCCCAACAATAACAACAACAACAAAAAGACCTACCGCAAACAACTAGAAATATTTGAGATTTTGGCTCTTTAAATCTTTTCGATCAGAGTAATGACAATAAATTCTAAATCAGAGGTAGGGGGAGAGAACACAAAGGGAAAGGTAACAGTAAAGAATTTTACAGGTGTAAATTGAACATGAAACATTTTAGCGAATAAAAATAAAAATTTATCTTCTTTTCCCTTGTTCAACTGCCATGCCCACAGAGTAAAAACAGAATACTTACAAGTTAGCATCTGTGTATTTGTTAGTGTCTGTGTGTGTTTTCTCTTCTCTGGATTGGGATACTTTGAGCTAATTTGGTGGTGTCCGTTGGGTGGCCCACAAAATGATGCTTAAAGATCTAAAGATGCATAAATTAGGAAGCCCTACAATGGCAGAGGACTGGCATTGTAACTCTTCTCTTTATGCGCTCTTATGGTGCGACCCAAGAGCCTTTTTTTTTTTTTTTTTTTTACCACTTTAGATGATGGAACCTTGAGGGGCTGGTAGCTGGAGAGGACCGGGCGAGTCCTGAAAAGCCACCCCTCCCTGCTTTAACAGCATGCTGCCCCCTCCCAGTTATCCTGGACGTTGCTTCTAAGTCACTTCAGGAGAACTCCGGTCGGGATGCGGGCAAGCGCTACATCCAGGCTGACACCGGCCTCCGGGCGCTACTCCCGGTGCTACGGGGCCGGGTGCCCGGCGTGGACAAGGCGAGAGGATGGAGAAGACACGGGATGTGTGTTGGGGGGGGTCTTTCCAGGAGTACTGCTGCCCCCCTTACCTTTGCTGGCTCCGTTATGTGGGGGGAGAGAAAGATGTCAATGACCATTGTTTGCCTGTTCTGGATGTTGCTCCGCCCCCCTAGTCTGTCGTAAACCTGGCGCTGGACTAAAACCCAGCTCCGCAGCCGGGACCGCACCGCGCAGAGGTGGCGGCGACGAACGGCGCCGCGTCCCGCCCGCCCGCGCGCCCCCGGGCCCCCACCTGGCCGCCCGCCGAGCCATGTCGTTGAGCCCCAAGCACACGACGCCCTTCTCCGTGTCCGACATCCTGAGCCCCATCGAGGAGACCTACAAGAAGTTCGGCGGCACCATGGACGGCGCGCCGCCCGGGCTGGGGGCGCCCCTGGGGGCCGCGGCCGCTGCCTACCGCGCGCCGCCGTCCGGGCCAGCCCCGCAGACGGGGATGCAGGCGCCGCATGCCGTCGCCGGGCACAACGCGGCGGCGGCGGCGGCCGCGGCGGCGGCGGCGGCCGCAGCAGCGGCCGCCACCTACCACATGCCGGCGGGCGTCTCGCAGTTCCCTCACGGCGCCATGGGCGGCTACTGCAACGGCGGCCTGGGGAACATGGGAGAGCTGCCCAGCTACGCGGACAGCATGCGGGGCGGCGCGGCGGCCGCAGCAACCGGCTGGTACGGCGCCAACGCGGACCCGCGCTACTCCTCAAGTGAGCGGGGATGAGAGTGGGCGGGCCGGCTGCGCAGGTGTTTCCCGCCACAGCCGGAACGTAGGCGCGCGTGGGGTCTTGGGACACAGACCGGGGCGTGCGAGGGAGTCCTGGGACCCGACCTGGGGACCGCGAGAGGTCCTGGGACTCTGGGCGCCTCGGGCTTCCTGGGAAGGCACGGGGCTCGCGGGGGGCTCCTGGGACCCGGGCTGAGGCGCGCGGGGCCTGCTGGGGACCGGCCTGTTCGCGCCGTCGAGTCCGCCCTGCGTGTGGGGAGCCGGGCGGAGGGGGCGGCGGCGGCGGCGGCGGCGGCGGAGGCGGAGGCTCTGGCTCCCTCGGGCGGGCCGGGCGCTCACGGCCGCCCCTCGCCCTCTCCAGTCTCCAGGTTCATGGGTCCGTCGGCGGGCGTGAACGTGGCCGGCATGGGGTCACTGAGCGGCATCGCCGACGCCGCCAAGTCTCTGGGCCCACTGCACGCGGCGGCGGCGGCCCCGCGTAGAAAGCGGCGCGTGCTGTTCTCACAGGCGCAGGTGTACGAGCTGGAGCGGCGCTTCAAGCAGCAGAAGTACCTGTCAGCGCCCGAGCGCGAGCACCTGGCCAGTATGATCCACCTGACGCCCACACAGGTCAAGATCTGGTTCCAGAACCACCGCTACAAGATGAAGCGGCAAGCCAAGGACAAGGCGGCGCAGCAGCTGCAACAGGAGGCAGGCCTGGGGCCGCCGCCGCCGCCGCCGCCGCCGCCGCCGCCGCCTTCGCCGCGTCGCGTGGCCGTGCCCGTGCTGGTCAAGGACGGCAAGCCGTGCCAGAACGGCGCGGGGAGCGGGGCGCCAACGCCCGGCCCGCCGCCGCCGCCCACGCCCGAGCTCGAGGAGCTCTCGCCCAGCCCGCCCGCGCTGCACGGGCCCGCGGCCGGGATGGCGTTGGACACGGCCGCCGGGGACTACGGAGCGGGGGTGCTCGGCGCCAACCTGCTCTATGGCAGGACGTGGTGACCGCGCGGCGCCCCGGAACAGGGGCTGCGACCGGCGGCAGCCGACGGGGACACTGGATGTGCGGACGCTGACCGCGCTCGGCGATCGACTCCGAGAGCCCGGGCTCAGACTCCTGAGCTCTGGGCAGGGGACAGCGACTTCCCAGGACCCAGTGCTGCCACTGGGCTTCGCAGTGGCGATCTCCTCTTTCTATAAGTTCCTAAATTAAGCGAAACGCTGGCTGAGCGCATAGGCACAATGTTCCTAACCTGAGCGCTCGGAGTTTTAAAAGTTGGAAACTTTATTGGCGTTTGTAGCTCTAAAAATCAACCCAGCTTTAACAGTGAATCGTTTTTGACCCGAAATTGATCTTGGGAGATTGATTTTTGAAGGGGACCCCCTAAGTGCAATTTCATTAATGTTTCAAAGTAAATTGAATTGTAACTCGAGGTGGATCATAGGATCGTACACATAGCAACATTTATTGCAGAGGAATTATTGCCATTTAGGTAAAATAGAGCAATGGAATAAAAAAAGTTATATGGATCAATATAGCATTTTAAATTTAATACTGATTTTAAAAGATCTTCATAATTATTTGGCAACGGAGTGTTTGCATTATTCTAGAAGAGTCCCCCCTCCCCCCAAGGCAAAGCTCATCATAGAAAGGGTTGTACTTTTTATATGGAATCTGGTTTCTCCATATCTACTGATAAAATACACCCAGTCGTTCTACAGATATGGTACTGACTCTTTTAAAGGTATTTTTGTCCGAATTTGAAGCAAGTAAAATTGCTAAAATTGACATCAATCGATATTTCAAAGCATGTGAAGAAAGAATAAGATGATTTAAGGTGAACTGTAATAAGGTGAATTGTAATCAAGATAAGAGTAACCAAAATATTTATAATTTTCCATCATGTTTAGAACTTAATAGTAGTTGCACCGATTTTGTTGGTGTTTTATTGTATAAATAATGTATTTACTCTTTACTATGCCAATTTATATTTCCTATGTTTCAGATGAATATTTAAATATAACTTAAAAGAACCTTAAGTACTTTTTCATAAAAGTCAAGTGGTCATTTCTTTTTCATTAAGTGTATAGAGGTTTGTGATTTTTTTTTTTGAACACTAGTTGGTATGATGTGACAACCTAGCCAAGTTTACTCATGATTTAAATAACTGGGAGTGGAGGGAAAAATATTAAGAGACAGCTGAATAATGTGTTTATAAAGTTAATGTAGTTAAATAAAATGGATAAACCACAATTTACAAATGCTGAAAACAAAGTTACCAGAGATCCCAAACCTCTTCTACATTAGAGGTTTCAGAGTAAGTTTGGGGCTGAAATATTTCGTTTCATTTCATTGTTTGAAAATTTTTCTCAATGTGCACAGTGAATCCATAGGAAAGTGTTATAGACATTAAACTTGCACTTTCTCTAAACTATTTTATAAAGCAAATGGTCTCTTTTTCTTTAAACTCCATTCCTTTCACAGAGGTAGAAAAAGAAGCAAAGAGACTATCTTTTATCAAGCTGTGAATGCATTTTTGGAAAATGAGATTTAATTTTAAACATTTTACATGATTTCAGCAGACAAACTAGTATTAAAATGATACAATAAACCTATAGAAAAATCTTCCACCTTGGGCTTTTGCATTTTAATGGACTGACTTGAGAAAGAAATGTTAACCAAGATAGCAAAACTATAATTGATATGTCAGAGTTTAAAATGCTTGTTTATAGCAGATCCTATATTAATTTTAGAAAACATGTTCTAATTTGCAATTTGTTTTTATTTTTTACTTACAAGACCAATAATGGCTTTTGGCCCAAGGACTCACAGTAATATATTTAAGGAAAATGAGTCTTCATGGACAGTTTTTTCTTGATAATTTATTTCTAGTCCAAAGAATCCCTTAAACTGATGAACTATGTAAAAAACATCATCAAGAAAAACATTTTTATTCAGTATTTTCTGCAAGTGTGCTTAGTGTAACTATTTTTTTTTTTCCATTCAGCATTGCTTTAAAGTAGTAAAAGACCCAAACAGAAGTAATTTCTGAGAAGGCTTAACATTTTACCCCCACAGACTATGTTTATGTGTACTTTGCCTGAAATTAGGAAAAGGTTTGATTCCTGAAACAGTAAAAGAAAATTTTTTACTACAGAATTCTGTCTTGTGATTAACGAAGAGCAAGAGCTTTTTTTTCTTCTTTTGCAGTTAGTGCCTTGCAGATCTTTTATAAAAACACAAACGGCCAGACTAGGTGAAACTCATTAACTGAAGAGGGGGATAAGTGTCTCCACATCCAAGAGGGAAGACTGATGCAGGGTCTGAGAGGGACAAAGCCCCCTTAAAGTTTAGCAGAGACCACAGCAAACCTTGATTTCAGAATTGCTAACTCTGCACATGTGACATTCTTCTGTCTATTTTGAGGTCTAACTTATCTTTTCCCATTGAAGATTGGAAACCAAAACCCAGAATCAAAGTTGCAGAGAGGACCAGCAGGACCGCAGGTACTTTCTATAATCTGCATTGGGATGTAAATTGAAGTGTCTGTGTGTGAGTGAGTGTGCAATTTTGAAGGACACAAGAAGGGTGTTTTGTATATGGAAGGGTGAGGGTATAGCCCAGTTATCTTCTATTTAAGGCTTTGCTTAGAACCACAGCCTAAAGGTCAGAACAAGTAGTCAATCAGACTTCTATCAACACAGATGTTGTGTTCAAACTCTATTCTGCTAGCAACTGTTTACTTTGAATTTAAAGCAAATCAGAGACTCAGTCCTGCTCACTGAATGCAAGCACCTTCCATAGACTTGCTTTGTTAATGCACTGAATAGAGATGATTTAGAAAGACTTAAATTTGTGAACCATAAAGATGTAGCAACAAGATTTTTAGACAGGAGTTTGGGCATATGAGAAAATAATGCATTATGTGGTGACAACATAAATTTCAGATGCAATTCCAAGCATGGATGTGTTCTCCATTGTTAATATGACACCAACGGTATGTGGCTGGAACCCTGTATGTTAATTATTTGGGTCTAGTTTTTTGAAATGGTTACTTGCTATCCCAACCCAGTGAGACAGGGGACAGGATATGTTATAAAACATAAGTAACACTTTATTGCTAGTAAGCATTTGTGAGCATCTGGGAAGTGTCCAGAAGATGTCCAGACGGACCAGCATCCACATCCTGTCAGGAATGCACTCTCCAGTAAGTACTGATACCACTCTGTGATTTCAAGATCACTTTTTTTTTAAGTTTAGAGATAATTGAAGTTTTTGGAAGTTTTTAGGGTTTTGTTTTTGCTTTAAAACGTTTACCTACATGTGAATGAAATGCTTTTTAAAAAATTCAGTCTTTGTTTAGGTGAGTTCTAATAACATTTTAACTACCAGTGTTGCCTAAATTAAAGTTATGCAGACTATTCTGCAGTAGCAAACTGCTCTAGTTCTTTCACACAAATTAGAGCATGCTCTCCCTTGATCTTCATTCTCTAAATATGGTATAAGGAAACAAGCCTCGAGTGTTCGATTTAACCCTGAGTGGAGGAAACTTGGCCTGTTTGTTACTTTACTCCTTCATTGATCTTCTCTGGACTCAGTCTGGTGGGATCTCAGTTCCCTGACCTTTTTGGGGGAGGAGGTATCTGTAGATTGGGAGACAGCTAGAAAGCCATGCTGCGATCTGGGAAAGGGGAGAAATTGGCTTCAGGGAATATTCAGATTTTAGATTTCTAAGTATAGCTGAATTTGGTTATAGGCAGACTTTGACCCTTATGAGCAGCTACCTCGGAGGAAAAACCATTTCTGTTATTTTCTACAGGTTTGCACTTGCAGTTGAAGAGGGCTGAGTCAGCGACACTAGGCAGGTTGAGAAGCTGCAGCACCGCGCAAAGGAGCAAAGGACTGCGGCCACCACAACCTGAGGGTCGAGTAGTGCCCCATGGACCCCCCGCTGGGGAGGGGCTGGGCCAGCTATCCAGCTGCGACCGACAGAGCAACAGTGCAGAGGCCCCTGCAAAACCCAAGGCCACTGGGCCCCAATCCCACCCCGTCCATTCCGCGTCACCCAGTTGTCTTCGTAACGCTAAGTGACAGTCGAATACCAGTGTGCAGCCGGCTTTGGCTTTGTACTTCCACACTACTCTGTTTGCTCTCCAATGGGAGGACAGCTGCTCATTACAGCCTGTTTTCAGGTTCTAAGATTTTTAAAAATCTTTGATGTGGGGCCCTGAAAAAAATGTGCCCTAGTACAATGACGTGAAACTGGCCCGTTGACTTTGACCCTGGACTTTTGAGAAAACATTTATAGCAGTAAATATCCTACCTTAAAGTTCTAAAAATAATTTTGCTTGAAACAAGAGGGCTCGTTTTTCTGTAGATGCCACCATAGGACCAGTTGCTGAGCTGGGGAATCAGGAAGCAAGAGCCAAGGCTTTGGCACGGCCTGGGGGAGGGGTCTGGGCACGCCCATCTTGTCCTGCACACGGAGCCTTCCCCAGACCTCTTGCTTCCACGTCTCAAAACATTTTTGATTTTTATTAGTCCATGTTTGCAGTAAAAATTACATTCATCATGGGGAGTTGGTACATGTACATGACATCTTAATTCCTTTTACCTCTCATTTGGAAGACCTGTCTTCCTGTGAAGACTTTAAACATATAGTCAAAAGCTGAATCAGAGAATCTCACGGAGGCTTAAAATAAAATTAAACCAAAACTAAAGGTCTAGGAAAATATAAAGGGTGGCAGTGTTGGTCTTGGGTACCCCAATAGTAAGATACTCTGGGGCTCCGTTCAAATATTTAGTGCTTTACAGAGCTGTACATTTTAAATATTGAGATGTATTAGAGAAATCTAACAGCAGAAGGCATTATCACATTACTGCAGAGTGAAAGTAATACATAATGGTGTGTTGGCAATTCCTAATGAAGGTGCTCTGTCTCAGAAATAAAAGGCTCCTGTTCTATTCGCTCATCACTAGCAATGAACTCAATAGCTTCAAAATAACCTTCCTATTCAAGCTGAAGGTGGGATTCTTTTTACCCATATAAATAAAGATGAACAAATGTGCTTAAGGTGAATATTAATGCAAAAATATCTTAAATCAGAAGGTCAAAGAAGTATCTTACAATCTTAGGCCAGGATGGGAAGATTGAAACAAAGCAGGTCTTCATATGTGGTCTTAAGTATTTTTTGGTAGTAAAATGAAAATACACATAAGAGGTGCTGTATGTAAATTCCAAACACACACTTAAGGAATATAATGCACTGAATAGCAAGGAAAAACAAATAGAAATCTATGAACTAACATTTTAAAATACTAAGGAGTATAGAAAATTAAGCTGTGAATTAAAATTTTCAAGTTTTTAAAAAGATTTTAGCACAAGTCCTTAAAACTGGAACATATCTGTGTGAAATTTATAAAAATGTAAATAACTTATTCTAAGACTTTATAACAATGTATTAATAAAATACAGTCTTGCTGACTGTATCCTCTTGAAATTTTGACTTAGCTGGGCATGGTGGCACACTCCTGTAATCTCAGCATGCTGGGAAGCCGAGGCAGGAGGCCTGCAAGTTTGAGCCCAACCTGGGTAATTTAGCAAGACCTTGTATCCAAAATGATGATGATGTTGATGATGATAAACAGAAAGGACCAAGGATGGATGTAGCCTAGTGTGAAGGCTCTGGGTTTAATCCCCAGTATGGAAAAGGGGGAGTTGCTGCACCTTCTCTATGTCTTCACTGACTTGCTTGTGACATCTAAACGCAGAAACAAATTGTTTCTGCAAAAGCTAACATGTTCAGTCAAGATTTTCAAAGCTGAAATAGTGTAAAATAACACGAGACCAGAACTTTTAAAGTTTAACTTTATTTTTTTATTAAAGTCCAGAAATTTCTGTAAGACAAGTACATTAATGAACTGTTTCCAAAGAACAATATATACTCTAGTTTGCTGAGGGTTCCAGCTCAAAGAGCTCATACCTAATTCCTGTGCACTAAAAATCAGCATGGATCTTAGATGATCTAGAATACACTGTGTTTTGAAGTCCACAGCTGGTTTGATTTTTAACGATAATGAAAAACCAGTACTAATTCCATCAAATATGTTTTACAAGCAATTATAAATTCAGATCCACTGTATTATACAACACACGTCTTTGGAAAGCAACATAAAACAGATCAGATCAGTAGAAATATACAGTTAAAAGAAATACACAAAGTACTGTAGTTTTATTAAAAACTACTACTTGGGAAAAAAAATCTCCTTTCCACAAATAGCATAAAACTGTAGAATGATGAAAGGATTTGGGAAAGCTTTACAAAAGCTTAATTCCAACTGTATCTTCCTGAGGGTGGTGGCAAAGGGTATTTTCTTCCTTCTCTGGGATATCCCTAAAAATAAAAACAAAGTGTTTATTTTGTGGATTAAAACTCTTGCAAAGAAATTATTTTACATCTTTGTAGAAAAATATAAAGAAGCTAAGTATGTCTTAAGGTACAAGGGCAGTCTCTATAAGCAGGTTCTTGGAATCCAGAGCTTTAACATAAAGCTTATTGCAGAGCTGGATAGTAGCCCAATGGTTATCACTGAAAACTAACCAAACAAGCCTTCTTCAGACCAAAGAAATTCCCTAAAACACACAGAAATGAACAGAGAAATGCTTTATGTAAACAACATGTACAGACAGTAGCTCTCAATTTTCCCAACATCTCAAACAGTAATTCAAGTCACTTGGTTGGTAGGAGTTATTTTGTTAGAGCCTACTGAGTCAGCTAAGGCCTATTAGGCAATTAATTTTTTTCTGCTTTAGTGATAAACAGAACATTAATAATAAAATTAAGGTTATTAGATAAGCAGTGACTTGTATAACATATCCTCATATGTTTGTAACATTTCTGTATATTACAAGGTAAATGTGACAACCCTTCCATGGTAAGCTCCCATCTAGGGATTAGAGGTATAGCTTACCAGCACAGTGCTGGCAGCGCATTTGAAGCCCGAGGTTCTATATCCAGCACCACAGTACCGTTAATAGAAAAGAGTTCCTTCTTTGGAGTACTGCAGTGGAACCCAGGGCCTTAGGCATGTTAAGCAAATCCTCTAGTCCTGACCTAAAAGCCCAGGCCAGCAGAGTTCCCTGAAATGAAAGTTTCTTGACCAAAGGCAGGAAGATGACCTGTCCGGCAGTCCAAGCAGCCAGTCTTCCAGCTCTGCTGCCACACTGTCAGGGTCTTAGTTCCTGACTTGGAAAATGAGGTGATCAGACTTAACATTCTCCAAGGTTTCCGCTAGTTAGGTATTCATTTCAGAAATGCCCATATTTAAATTATTTAGTACCACCTAGACTAGCAGCACAGACAGCCTCAAGTTATTGATGTAACTTTTAGAGGTCTTGGGTTGAAAGAATTCAAAGTAAAATGCTATGAACTGATTTTATGACACAATACTCTCAATAAGTATTAATATTTGCAATTAAAGTGACTTTTTAAATGAAAGGTTAAGACTTGTGAGAATACATCAAAAAGCATAAAAAATGATTTTCCTTAGCTGTCAGAAGAAAACTCTTACATTAAAAGGGATACATGGCAAGAACCCAAGTAGAAAATTAATATGTAAAGCACTGCAGAAGGCCTGTGGGCAACATCAGGTAAGCAATTTACAAACCACTCCACTGCCCGGTGGGAGCACATACTCTGAATCACAGCTTTCCAATCCTGTTTTCTAGCAAGGATTTGATCAAAGAGCACGTAAATATTGGCCATGGTGTCAAACTGCCTGGGGAAATTATGTTAAACTGACCTCAGCCTTAAATGTTGCTAAAACTGGATGGAGTCAAGAGAAGAATATTATGCTTTCATCTACTCAAGTTGTCTATGAACTGTGATACTCATTCAGTGACATGGCTAGTGCCATTTAGTAGAAAAATATGTGGAAAATCTTCTTTCCAAGTGGAGGGATATCACTGATAAGTCAAGACCAGAGACTTACAGGATGAATAAAGACAAGAGCTGAACTGGAAGACTCTTTCAGCTTCCAAAAAATTCTCATGTGTTATAAAAGACCTAATTTCTGTTAAAGCACAGTACCCATAAAGGGAAAACAATGTGTTTTAATGACTGTCTTTTCTTAGTGTTAATTATCACTGACTACTGTGATTAAAAAGGTTTCTGGACTGGGACTTCTCTAGTACCTTCAGGGAATAAGTCTGGGGAGGCAGGTACTATACTTACATACATGTTTAATCACAGACACACGTTCAGCTGAGATACTCTACTGACATGTTCTCCAGAAATACTGGTAAAAAAAAATGCTGAGTCCTGCAAGGCATGTTGAAATACAAAAGTCAGCAGTATGCTTTTCGGCCACGGCCCACACTGCATTACCTGTCTTCCTCCACGATCATCTCGCCGGGGCGGATACCCACCCGGCCCAGCTAGCATCTGGTACTGGTTTGGCTGGAAAGCTGCATTTTGGGTTTGGAGCATCCGGTTCCATGGCAGCAGAGGCTCTGCCCCAACACCTCTGTGGAAAGGGACCAAGTGTGTATTAGAAATCAAGCTTATTACACAGCACGAAGACGAGGAGTGGAAGACAATCATCTCCAAGTTTCAGGGCAATCTGATATGCCTAAATCTGCCTCATGGGATATACAGTTTCGGGAAGACCTTCATGTCTCTTCTATCTGGTGTAATCAAATGTATTTCATGAGGTTATCTGTATTTATTAAAAAAGATGTTCAAATTCAACTGAATCCGATTTGACTTTTAAAAATAGTTTGTTCTTTTTCAATTGTGAAATTGCCTTTTAAGTCATTTGAAGATTGGGATCCAAGATCACCAAGTTGGCTATATTTTTGATGCTATCCAAAGAGTACACATGTACAGGGTAAGAGAATGAGGCTTTATTTTTAAAAATGTCCAGACCTGTTCTTGGAATCCATTCTTTCTAGTTAATTGCAGGTTGCAAATGAATTCTTACTGCTGAGTATTTTGAATCCAGGGTAGGGGACTTGGCTGCTTTTTCCCATCCATTATTCTGCTCAATATGTCAGAAGGTCTGATTGGGAGGAAACCTTTTCAAGTTCTATTGATGCAGCTTTCAATTGACCACGGTGACCTAGCAACATGAGCACTAATTGGCATGGGCTGACTGGCATTTGGTGTACAGTTTACATGGGAACACAGATTCAACAGCTATTATAATCCACTTTGCTGTCCCAGATTACTAGTCAAAAGAAATGTTTTAATTGTCTTCAAGTGCCTATTTTAACTTTACAGATACACAACAACAGGTATAAGGTATTAAATCATAACTTAATTAAAAACTGTAACAATGTAGCAAAGATAAGCCTTCTAATGGCAATCACCATTTAAGGCATAACATTCTCCTTGAGTAACTTTACTCACTTTCGTTACAGGCCTCACTACAAAGAATAGAAGCAAAATTCTTTGTATACTTTAACATAAAAGTTTTGAGGCCACTGAGGATGTTAGGAAGAATGCAATACAATTTTAAATTTAATGAAGTTCTGCCTAGCTGGTATCAGCTGTTACCGTATCAGCATATGAATTTCACTTCTTAGGGAGGAGAACTCTCAGGAAAAAAAGCCTAATGTTGGACTCGTTGGGTAATGCATTCTCCTTCAAGCCCAAATTCATATTCTCTAGACTCCACTTTTTCCCTTGACTTGGAGCTTGTGTTAAAAAACAAAAACTCAACAACAAAAACATTACTTTTGTTTGATATTTCAAAGAGAACAGCTCTCTGAAGAACTCTAGAAAGTTTAGCCACTTTCCAGTGGCTAAAACTAGAGTGCTACCATAACTTGCTGTGATTAAAAATAAAATTCAAGGTCTGTATCTCAGACCTTGTTTAGGACTTAGTTACTCTTCAGGCTCATTATTAGTACAATTAGCTAGAATGCCTTATCTGCTTTACTAGAAACAGCCCTGTGTGCAGAGATGGAATGGTGGGATATGAGGAGGGGTTAAGACTACACTGTGACAAGGAGGCTCATCAATGCTCGGCCAGTGTGCAAAATTGTAATGCCACTCACACACTGTATTAACTCATCATTTTTCCTTCTGGTCTTATAAATGTAAAATTTACACAACCTTGTTTCAGGAAAACCCTTGGTACGAAAAATGTACATTTAAGTGCAATTTTAAAATATTTTATGTCTTAAAAATAAGACAGAAACAAAGCCATAGTTTAAAAATACACACCTCTCCCTTTTGTTTGAAATTACTAATATTTTTCACAATAATCATTATGATAAAAATAATTAAAAGAAAGAATACCAATGATGTGTATTACCTACTTTTGCTTAATAGGAGAAAGGTCTTTATTTTCACAAAATAATTGTATTTCTGTATTAGTTTACAAAAAGAAAATTTGCCCAGGAGAATGTGTTAAGATCTGAGCTGGATGCATTGAAGCTGATACATTCTAGTGGTCAGAAACCGAGGTAACTTAATTGGAACATTTGGCATCATGGTGGAAACAATATTTTTAAGTTTTCAAAGTGACTGACAACATGAAGTCTACCTATTTGGATAGTTCTAATTTATAGGTAGGACAAATCGAGTCTTTAAAATTTTTCCATGACTAGTCAAGCTCAACACCCATAGGCTAAAAACAAAATGTTTGCCTTAATAGGGCCAGAAGAAGAAGCCTCCCTGGCAAGGAGATCCCATGAAGCGTGGCAGCAATCAAGCAGCAAAGGGAACTCAAATGCTGGACACTGCTGATCAGGATGGACCCTACTAACACAAGGCTGTTTCTGTGTGGGGAGCAGGTTAAAGCATGTTTCTGTCTTCGTTGTTGTTTTGTCTGTTTTGTACTTGAGATTGAGCCCAGGGCCTTTGCACTGGTCAGTATTCCTAGCATTCATGCATTCATTCATTCATTTATTTATTTGATGACTAGGTCTTGCTAAGTCAGTGAGTGGCCCAGGCTGGGCTCAAACTTGCTTGCAATCCTCCTACCTCAGCCTCCCAGGGTGTGCACCACTACCTCCAGGCTACTCCTATGATATTTTTAAATACAAATATGGACTATAAACACTATATCAAAGTAGGCAATAATTCAAGATAATATAGTACATCTTTTTTTTTTCTTTTTTTGGTACCGGGGATCGAACTTGGGTCCGTGCGCTTGTACAGCAGGCGGCAAAACCACTGAGCTAAATCCCCGGCCCAAGATAATATAGTAAAAAGAAAAAAATATCCTGAAAATTCTAATAGGATTCCCATCACATACTCCGAACACTGGAGTAGAAATGTACCACACCTTGGCAAAGTCAAGACATTTTCTCATCTATCTTGTAAGGTCTGCTTGTTGGACCGACAAGTCCTGTAGAAGTGAATGATGCAACAGGCCTGCTTACCAGTCAAGAGAAGATTAGAAAAGCAGAATCCAAACCTAGTTTCTTATGACCAAAATAGTGAATTTCTTAAATGATTATAACTTAAGCTTTATAAATTAGAATTCTTTTTTTCTTTTGGTACCAGGGATCGAACTCAGGACCTTGCGCTTTCGAGGTAGGCACTGGAACCACTGAGCTAAATCCCTGGCCCATGAATTAGAATTCTAATAATGCTCACATTTAACTTTTGCCTTAAGCGTGATTTTAAGTCAATGACTAAAACTAAACCAAAACAACACCAGCAGCAGCAGAAAACAAAACCCTGTAAAACTTGTTCCTAACCTGTTGGGTTCACAAGGTCAGTTAGGATCACACTGGTACTTGGTGAGGGTAGAATAAGAACAACAAAAAAAAGATGACCATAAGGCAAGGAAAAGGACAATGGTGGTGATCTTAGGAGAGTTTTGCTGGGCTCATGGAGGAAAGCTGTGGGGTGAAGATGGGCAGCCGGATGTGGACACAGAATCTGTACTTCCTCCAAATCCGGGGCTTATTATATTATGCTCATAGTAAAAATCCCAATGAGTCTTGTTCTGGAGAAAAGTTTCCTGGTAAAGATCAGTATGGAATTGTGACCTTAGCTAAGCTACTGAACTATATATGTGCTTCAGTTTCTTCATATCAAAACAACAGCATCTACTTCAAAAGGTTGCTGGGAGGGGAATATATGAAGTCATGTTGACAAAAGGGTGTTAATATAGTCCTGACACTTTGAAAGCAGAGGAGAAACATGAGCAATTATTATTAAAGTGAGGAAGAACTGAGCAACACAATGAGAAAATTTAGAAAAATTTGCCCTGTATATTTGTTGAAAAATGATGCTACTTTCACAATAACGAAATAGAACATGATGTGTGCTTTGATTGGTTATACTGAAAACAAGACAAAAACATATGCTACTAGTCATATTAAATTTAAAACGTGACTTGCACTAAGTAGCTAATACCTCTTAGTAACAACTGAGCAACACTTCTATGTTCTTGAAGAAAACTTTTAATAAAATGAAAATTTTAAGTTTCTAAATAATTATTGACTTTTCTTAAAAGCGGATTTATAACCTAATTTATAAAAACACTTTATTCATTTCAAATATGAACAGATGAGAGAGTACTGAAACACTAGAGAGGGGAGTAAAATGGATTAGAACTGGGAAGGCAAAAAAGGAATTCTTGCTATGATGGGGCTTCATTTGCTTTTTATTTACAGATGCTGGCAAAACCAGAACAAAATGATGTATTTTAAAGCTGCCCTTTACAAATTTTGCTACAGATGTTAATATACTATTCATAACATGCCTAGCTGTCTTGTTGTCCAGAGTCCATCTGACTTAGGAGCACACAATTTATCAATGAAGGAACACATGTCAAACATCCCTTCTTATTAAACCATGTCACATTCTTCCTAGTCCATGGCACTTATTAGACTGCAGATCCCATAATCCTCTTCTGAGTCCCTTCTGCATTTAATTCAGTTCAGTCTTAAGTAGTTAAAGAAACTGTTTTCAGTGGCAACTAATAACTACTGACCTACAGTGACACTGCCCTACAATAGGCTTGTCAGCCTTGAAAAAGTTGTATCAAAGAAGCTGATTAGGACTTCAAGAGGTTTGTTGCAAGAATCAATGGTTGGTCTGTACTAATGCTGCATTGCTGGCACAGAAATGATAAAAGTGGAACACCATTAGTTATGCCTCATTAAGCTGCACAACCCTGCTAAAAAGAAATTTGTTTAGCCTGACCAAAACCTAATACAGTTTTAAGCTCTCTATGTTGCATTTTTCAGGGCATCTCAAAAGCTTCAATAAAATAAAGGCCAAGAACCAAGATAAGTAGAGAAGTATATAAATGTGAGTTTTAATTCAAAATATTTAAATCAAATATTTAATTCTATATTTTCAAAGGACAGATGCAAGAGAAACTTTTTAGTGAGAAAAAGTGTTTTCCAATCATGGAGGTTTTAGTTTCTAAAGAGCCAACAAACCCCAGATGCTGATAGGGGAAAATATTTAAAAGCCATATTGGCTTTAATATTACCTGTCAAATCTCTGCTGCTGGAAAAGGGGAGGAGGACCTCGCCAGGAATCCTGGGGCCTCATATCTGGAAAATAAAAAAGGATGAGTTACACAGGGATGAAGTTAAACTTTTAAAAAGTAATCGGTACTCAACCACCCATATACTTTATTTGTAAGAGTGCCTGAAATAATCTGAGACAGAATGTATGCCAAGTAAACTAGTATTTAATTACACCACAAATGTAAAAAGACAAGAAAGCAATGGGATTGACAAATATTTAAATCATTTTCCCCTTGATAAAACAGTTTTGGTAACCATGGCCACTAAACACAGATCATTTCGCTCTCGCTGTATGTGAAAACATACATATTTTACCTTTATATTTTAAATGCTGTGAAGGACAGGATTTAGGTCTTATCCGTAAATACAGACTGCACAGAGAGTAACTTTAATAGAAATCCTGAAATCCGACTTCTGTTCCAATGTGTAAATTGCTGTAACACTGAGCATGCCCAACCTCTCTGACAAAAACCAGGAGGACATGGTCATGAAGGGCCCACCCGCTTTTCCACTCTGTGCTCACAAACGTCTCGCCCTCAACACCTAGCTGAGTTGCCATCTGACTGGATGGCACCCCTCTGTGGCTTCTGCCCCTGTAAACAGATCCACTCAATGCCCAGGGACCCATGGGAGGGGTCCCGAGCCCCCCCAGCAGAGCACTCAGCAACTGTGGGGTCTTGTAGCCACCTCCAGCAGTGTCTGCTGCAACCTAATTAAAACAGCTGGTTCCAGAAGTTGTCTAATGAGTTTGCTGTGCAGGGACAGTCACCTCCTCCAGACTCCAGAGACCAAGGACAACAAGGCTTACTGTAATGTATTCAGGCTCACATTTTAATGGAAACACAAACTAGAAACATGCTTTTCAAAATTACTTCCTTAAAGAAGAAATGAAAGCTTATCTCTGATTTAGGAACCCACCCCCATGCAATCTGATTTTCATCTAAGGAAAAAAGAAAAAGAAATAAAAAGGAAAGAAAAGTAGAATTGTGTGTTTTTAAAGCTCACAAAAGAGAACAGAGTGCAGGAAAGTTTCTGGCTGCTGTAATGCTTGTGGTATGACCCATGCAGCCACCTCTGTCTCCTTCACATTTCAACACCATGAGGACAGGCAGTGGAAAGACCGAGAGCAGTGTCCTTTCCTGTGGGCATGATGCCGCAGGGCACAAGGGGGCTAGTGGGCAGTGAGCCCCACTGAGCTATCTAGAAGCAGAGGCGGGAGGTCTTCCAGCTGTTGGCACCTCTGAACCAAAACAATGGTGTCTCTAGTCAGTCTGAATCAAGTCCTTCAATCTCTTCAAATCCAACTACTAGCAGCCAAACCAAGTAACATGTAGGAGTCCTGGGCCACCAGAGTGTAGTCACGGTCAAACCCTGGATGGGAACTCAGGAAGTGGCTCACTACACAGCCACAGAAATGGGACAGGACAGCTCCCTAGTCTAGAGCCAGAGTCACTACAGACACAAGCTAAGAGAAAATCAGTAAGGAAGAAGCAAAACCTTGAAATTCTCAGAAGAACAGCAATTATCTCATTTCATTTGTGTAGTTTCCTTCTACAGAAAAACTAAAGACACATATTATTACTCAACATATTATATAGCTTTCAATGAGTTACTATTTATGATAAAGCAACCTACTCAAAATAAAATCACCATTTGTGTCAGTTTTTCTGATTACTGCTTTCTTAAACTTCAAGTTCACTGGTCTACTCAGATGGTATACAAAAATTAGTTTAGCGAGAATCAGTTCAAATATTCCCAGAAGTATTTTATTTTAGTGCCTTTACATAGACCAAATTCGCTAATTTTGGGTCCCTGTCCAGCCCTGTACTTCATGTTTACCAGAACTGCTATGGCCTCCTGGAAACACACCTTTTTACCATGGAGACTTGGTTTTATATATGACATAATTATAGGATACATGCTCTCTGTGGTACTCAAACATGACTTCACAGTGGATCCCCAGTAAATTTGAAATGAGGACAGTAAACACATCTGTATTGAGAGAAATCTCCTAAAGTACTACTCTAATATTGTATCAAACAAACTTGCACATTTTTTCCTAGAAAGACTACAGTGGGAAAGTCACCACCACCAGTAATACACACACACCGGATTCAAACACACTGCACGTGAGAGCAGAGCTGGATTTCTAAGCAGAACTGGAAAGCAAAGCTCATTAAGCACAGATGGTCTGGGAGAGTGAGTGCCTGTCAGTGACCTCCTGTCCCACCTGTGAGTTACTAATCTGTCCATCTACTTCTAGTAAGCCAGCTGCTTCTCCTTTATTTTACACTGGTTATTTCTCACCTACAGAATAATTTTTTTCCACATAAACTCAGCATATGCAAAAAGTTTTCTTAAAACCTGAGCAAATTTTCTAAAACTGTAAAAATAAACTGTCATATAATTATTAAAACATTCTCTGCTTTATTTCAACCCCAAAATAAAATTGAAAAGATGAACAAAAAGACAATCTTTATGTGTGTATGTGGACATGTATGTGGGTATGTGTGGACATACGTGTGTATGCATGTGTATTTGGTGTTTTTTGACTTCTTTGTTTTTCTAGTATTGAGACTTGCAGTACTTCCACCCTACGCAAGAGCTCTACCAATGAGTTATACTCACTGAGCAACAACTTTCTGAGATATGTGTGAAGTTGCCTAAGCTGCCTCAAACTTGTGATCCTCCTGCCTCAACCTCCAGGGTAGCTACAAGTAAGCATTACCATATCTGATGTAGGATTACCTTTATAAAAATTTCTTTGTGGGACTAAGTAATATATATAGTCCTTAAGTATTCATAGAGCAGAAATATTTCCTGGCTGATAAATAATTAAGTAGATGGTAAAACAAACTTATTATCATTCATTTGTAGGGCTCTAACAGAAGATCCATTTGAGAAGGAGAAAAAAAATTCTGAGATAGTGAATTGCACTTCAGAAGGTACAAGCGAGCGGGGAAAAAAATGGCAGTTAATTTTTTTTCTTTGGTCTTTAAAAACTTATCCCTTTTCTAGCGCTCTAAGGCTACGTAAACCAAGGCTTCACCAATAGCTTCTCAAGTGACAATTTACCTAATCAGCTCAGCAATCACAGAAAAGCTTCCATGTTTACTGATTGCACTAATCAGAAATCACTTTTCAAGTGCAGCTAACTGATAAGTTTACCAACCGAGATGAAGAGAAGTCACATATGTTTTCTGGGCTGCAGAAACCACATGCTTTATTCATACAGAGTACTCGGGCTGCACTTGACTCCACCAAGTTACCAACTCCTGGACTAGTACTCATCAGCCAAAAACTGAAACATGAAAGACAAATCAGAGGCTGACCACATGGCACACCTCCAGCAGACACCTGACAGTCAGCAGTTTGACCAAATGGCCCTTCCTCGTGTAATTTTACACTACACGAAGAAAATAGTTTTGACATTAAAAACATTTTAAAAGATTAAATGGTTTGATATCAATTTCACTAAAATAAACAATTTCTAACCAAATTTTAAAGTTCAAAATTCTATAAAAGGAAGGTGATCTTTTATCACTTAATACTTTCATAGCACTCAGTATGTGCTTGGCACTGTTGGAACTGCTTACTAAGTGAAGGGATTGGGCCTGGGTAATCTGTAACTTAGGAACTCCTACTCTCTGTAGCACTGCAGAGACAGGACTCTGGCACTGACCACAGCTTGTAGGGGTCATGTGGTTATCAAGGGGCAGAGTGAAGCCAGAGCCACCTTCTCTTGCCCCACACCCACTTGTACTGTGGGCCAAGCTGCTTCTTTGTGTTATTTATTTCAGAAGGATCAGAGCAGAACCACCCTGGAGTTCTGGGCTTCTCAATCAGGAGGATCAGACACTTGCAGTTTCAAGAAGAAAGGATTAGGGATTTGAAAACTATTTTTCATATTTTGAAAATTCAGAATTGACATTATTCACATGTCTAATTAAGACAGGAAGGAAAGGGTTGGGAGTGTAGCTCAGTGACAGACCACTTGCCTGGCATGGGTAAGGCTCCAAGTTCCATCTCCCAAACCACGAAGAAGAAGAAGAAAGAAGAAGGAAGAAGGAAGAAGAAAGAAGAAGAAAGAAGAAGAAGGAGGAGGAGGAGGAGGAGAAAAAACCCAAAAAACCCAAAAAATGAAAAACAAACCAGGAGGAAAAAACAACTACATTCTTAGTAAACATTTTCTCAAGTACAAATTAAATCTAGTAACAGTAGTAGCAAATGAGTAACTTACCCCAAGTCATAAAAGTGGATTCATTGGAATAAAATGCACAGATGCAGACAAACAAGATGTGTTTTTCCAAGAAAGACTGACCAAGAACTATAGAACTATAAGCCCACAGGGGCGTAAGATTCTCTATGTATGGTGATACTGATAAATATTTGTCAAAGAATTTTTTGGATTCTTTTTTTTTTGCGGGTGTGTGTGTGTGCGCGCGCATGCCAGAGAGCAAACCCAGGGCCTTGAGTACACAGGGCAAGTGCCCTACCACTGAGCCACAATCTGAGCCCTTTGGCCTCTTTCTTTTTCTCTTCTATCAGAGCAGAATCTTATAAGCTGCAATTGGAAGACCATGGGATGGGGTGCTTGGGTTTCTGTAAACCTCATAGAGTGACTTTCTAAGGAGTGGGTTTGTGTATGTGACCTGCAATTCCTGAAAAGTTAAGGACCACTGACCTAGGCTAGTATTTCCCAAAAAGTGGTACACAGGGATGGTTTGGGCGAGTTGTGAACAAGCCTTTTGCCTTCATAGTTAGATTTATTTTGGTGTATATTTGACTCTTTTCCCCTTTTGGGGGGAGGGGTTTTGGAGAGTGAACTCAAGGACTTGTGCTTACTGTGCATGCACTCTACCACTGAGCTACACCTCTAGCCCCTTTTGATATGTATGGAGGGTGGTAGAGGCAAGCATGCCAAACCTGTAACGTCACAGTACTGATGTAATTTATGAATTTAAAGTAATTTGAGTTAAAAGATTAGAAAGGATAATAAAGTATTTAGGCAGTATCTATACAGATCATAGAGTGGTGCACCTAGTTACAAGGGAGACCTTAGGCAACATAGCGCTATGCTCAAGTATGGCCTGAGTGCCCTCAAAACTTCCTGCATTGAAATTTCACACATTCCCTCAGGCTTGAGCCACCAGTGATACATGCATGACTGTCTCATTGGGCAGCTTGAACCTCCAGTGGTTAGCTATTTAACATCAGATGACAGAGTTCAAATCAGAGCTGCCAGCAGCAAAACATATAAATTATGGCCCCACTGTGAACATGTGAATCCCCACTGTGAGGTATTAACAGGGTGGAAACTTTATCCAACTATGGTGTTCAAAGGTGGGGCCATTGGGAGGTGATTAGGATAAAGTCATTGGGTGGAACTCTCATGATTAAATTTTGGTGGCTTTATAAGATGACAAAGTCAGAGCTCCCCCAATCACCTGCTTTGGGATGCCCTGCCCTGCCCTGCTTTGGGACTCTGACATCAAGAAGCCTCCCCTGATGGGGGACCTCAACCTTGCACCTCTACAACCAGGAGTCAAATCTCTTTTCTTTGTAAGTTAGCCGGTTTCAGGCATTTTACTGTAGTAATGAAAAATGTACTAATACTTATGGGATGGAGGGAAGCTGCTTAATCATAAGCACATGCTTTTACTTCTGCTACTCAACCTTCTTTTCAGATCTCTAAAGTTTACTCAGTGCAATAACCTGAGAAATTCCTTGTTAACTATTATCTTGAGAAATACTAGCTAAATTAACCCAGATGAAACCAGCTCGGCATTCTTATATCTCAATTCTCTTTGTTTGTAAGCTGTGGTACCACTGTGGATGGAAATAAATGCCAAAGAGCCATAAGAAAAAGGAAATGGATAAGGAATGTATCAATGAACAGCTGGCTTTAAAACTAAGCTGGCTGGGCTGGGGATTTAGCTCAGTGGTTCCAACGACTGCTTCGCAAGGGCAAGGACCCAAGTTCGATCCCCAATACCAAACCAAACAAAACAAAAAAATAAAACTAAGCTGGCTATGCTTTCACCACTCACTGTAAAAGATAACTTTTTCAGTGATTATTAAATTCTGTTGTATGTGGTATGATTCCATATTGATTATGTTCAAATACTGAGGAATATTACTTGCTAAATCTTAAGAGTAGGAAAGCAGCTCCTTAACCACTACACCAGGCAGATCATTAACTGCATCCATGATAGTCTGACACTGCTCCAGGCAAGGTCAGTAACCCACACAACACAGAAATGCAAACACCAGAGAGCCACTCAGTGAGAATAGAGAAGGCCCTGAGGATATGAGATCTGTAAAACTTATTTCTTCTTGGGTATATATTATACGCAGAAAATCTGAGCTTTACAGTAAAAAATGGTTTGTGATTTATCAGCATTCAAAGGTGGGCATAGAACATAAATACTTCCTACCAATCATCTACTTTAACCTGGTACTTTCTTTTATTAACTACAAATTTGGTTAAAAAAGAATTCTGATGATTCTCCGCATTGCAATAGCACATTTTTTTAAATTAAATTTTTACAAAATATTTTAAATATTCAGAAAACAATCTGAAAGGATATGACCCTCAGACTTAACACATTAGCATCTTGCCACACTGTTCCTTCTCCCCATACCATCCTTGTCAAGGTCAGGCAACAACCAGATAACCAGGAAGGGCTCTGTGAAGACAGTGGTTTAAAGAACTTGGCATATGACTTATACTTCTGTAATAAATGGGCACAGCCCAGGAGCTCAAAAATAACATTACATGGAAATAAAATCAGTGCAAAATCTATGAAGTCTAATATTCAACTATTTTCTCCCTTTACCACTGCAATCAGAACACCATGTCAATTACTGTTGTGGTTAACATTCCTGAATTGTCCACAAGACAAATTATGAGGGGTTAAAGAAAGGCCAAGGTCACAAAAGAACCACAATATTAAAGATATATTCCCACCTAAAACAATTCCTGACTTTATCTTAGATACTGAGATAAAAAAATTAGATAAAAAAATGGTCACTTGTCTTTCAAATATCAAAGTGGTGGCAATTTCATATCTACTGTACCTGGTTTAACTGTCCAGATATTTGTATTAATGGAAAAAACACCAATAAATCCCATGTTAACTCAGAAATAGTTTTATAAGTGAAGATAAAAAAATCCAGTTCATCTCATTCAATTAACTATATACAGTAAAGATAAAAATAATAAAGATTTTGCATTAAAAACTCTCTTACAACTCTTAAATGTTTTTTAAGGTTTCTATTAATGCAGTGATAACTGCTGATAAATCTTTTTAGCAATAAAGGATTGGAGGGCTGGGGGTATACCTCAGTGGCGCTGCTGCCTGCCTAGCAAGCGAAAGGTCCCCAGTTCGATCCCCAGTACCAAAACCAAGACAACAACAACAACAAAATAATGGGTTGGAAACCAACTTTGCTGTGATACTTAATTTAGAATGTAAAATAACCAATTAGTAGAAACTTACTGGACATCAATTTGGGGATCTGGGCTTGTCCTCTTAACAGCGGCCTGTATAAATTTCCCTGGTAAGTTGCAGAGGGTGGCGCAGCATTGCTGTAAACTCCAGTCCCTGAGCCTCTTGGCATAACATGGCTGCAAAAGGACCCCCATATAAGAAAAGAAAAACACACAGAGGTATATCATCATTGAGCTGACACTAACAAACACTAGCCACTTCTCTACTACTAGATCTGTTTAAGATAAAAAATAAACAACAGAAGGCTTACAACTAAAGTTCAAAACCATGCACAGTAGTAATGGTGATGGCAAATACTCATGGGCCACAGCAAGACTACTGGTAACCACTGAAAAACCAAGTCACATTATGCAAAGAATGAGCCTTTCCTTTTCTGGCCTTAGTTTTTTTCTCAAGGATCCATGCTGTTATCACTTTACACAACACTACTCTGTAGTTTGTTATTTTTAATTTACTATAGAAGGTACTTCCTCTATTATTTTTATTCTTCATAATTACATATATATAGATAAGATAGATAGACTTCATTATGCTGATTTTATTTTTTAATCTTTCTTATTCAGTGTCAGTACTTTACACTGCAATACACTAGAAATATTTAAGTATATAACTATGCTTCTTTAAATTTGCTCAGGACAAAATCCAAGTAATAAGAATACAGGTCAAAGATTAAAGAGTTTCTCCAGAACTCAGATTCTATTTAGTGTACTTCTATGTAGCTTTCCAAAGTAGTTAGAATAATGCAAAAAGACATTTTAAGATTATTCTAAATTTTGTTTTTTTATTAAGAATGAAGACTTCCCAAATAGTAACAGCAAAAGTTAACATTTACAGTGTTTAGGGACTATCCAAATACTTGACAGACATAAGCTCACTTGATTTTTATGACTTTCATGAGGCAAATGATTATTGTCTCCATTTCACAC
Source organism: Heterocephalus glaber (assembly GCF_000247695.1). The sequence goes on along the minus strand of NW_004624741.1, from coordinate 21,752,175 downwards.
ATAAGGAAACTGAGGCATAAAGTGATCCAGTAACTCACAAATATATTAATTGGTTAAAAGAGGGACTGCATCCAGACATTTAGGATCCAAGGCTCATGCTCTTAACCATTATGCCACATTATCCCTCTTAATGTTCACATAAATCGCATGCTGATAGTGATGCTTTCTGTTCTAGATCACTTTTTGAATAATTTCTATTAACTAGAAATGCCTGTTTATGAATTATCATGATTAAGTCTTGAACTATATTACTACTTCCTTCAGCCTGTTGCTCTTTTTATCACTTTACCTGCTATTGCTATAAAGTCCTCCCTTCCTCTCTTAGTCTCTTTAACAGCAAGGAAAAAGACAATTACATAGTTAATAGAGCAAAAGCTTAAAATCAGAAATTTACAAAAGAAGAAATAAAAATGACAATAAACACAGAAAAGGATAATCTCAGTAGGGAGGAAATACAATCCAAGCAGCAAAGATATTGCTGTTCAAGTGCTGGATAAATTAAGACCTGAAGACATCTGCATATTAATTCAGCTAAAATTTTCCAGAGGGTAAAGAGCATGTTTTATTCCTTTGAAATAACTGTCAGAAAGATAGTAAAAGCTCTTGAAAATAACAGAATTATCATGCAACATATAAAGTAATACATAAACCCAAGAAGGAAAGAAATGAATTCCTAAAAATGAAAAAAAGGAAAGTATCAAAGTCATTAAATATTGACAAAAGAGTTGCATTTTATGGTCTCTTAAATATCTGTGTAATAAATACTGACTTGCTTTGTCAAATGATTCAGAAAAGGCAAAACATACCAAAGATAGAAACCCACGACTTACCCCAAAGTCCTGAAGGCTGCCTGGTCCAGATGCACTGGCCTCCGGTCCCGGTTAAAGCCCAGCTGGGGCTTCCATTGACGGCCATTGCTGGATTTTTCCCAGTCACTGGGCTTCAGTACTGCTGCTGGCTTTCTGGCCATTTGAAAATACAATATTTAGTTAAAGGGTTGAACACTGTCCATACAAAAATCAATCTAGATAGGCTTCTGCTGTTACCTTGCTCCTGGAAGCATTACAGCTTTAAAAACATAATCTTCAGCAAACTGTGGGTCTTTAAAATTAATACTGAAAGAGAATAACAGATAATTTAATGATCTGATTATATTATACCAGCTTAATTATTGTGAAAACTGAGGTATTTTTTATATTTAAATAGACTAGCTACAATTCAAAATTCTGTAAGAATTATTTTAGCCAATGATTTTGCCAAATGGCTAAATACCTTCCACACCAAACTGCCTCTGATTCCTAATACTTATGCCTCAAGTAACTTTCTCTGTGGGAAGAGCCATTTCTAGCTAACTATAGATGATCACAGAGAAATAATGGACAATGCCTCAACTCTTAAGAAATTTTAATCCAATACTAGAGATGAACATAAAAGGTTTACAACAAAAAATAAAAATAAGGTAAGTATACCAACTAAAAAAGCTTATGTGGGAAAAAATAAGATCTCACTAAATTTCCCATACCCTGCTTTGCTGATGTGCTTTTAAAATAATAAAATACTCAAATAGTTTGAAAACTACACAAATACTTACTTTGAAAAGCTATACACTCAGACTTTGGGTATAAGCTGGTCGAAATTTCCTTTCTGGGGGTGGGGGGTGACACGTGTCTATCGCAAAGGTTGGTATGCATGTGTACGAATCTTCCTTCTGACCCAGCAATGTCTCTTCTAGCAGTTTAGTCATCAGATTATATTTAAGCACACTCATAGCACCTTTACTCATAATGTCAAAAGACAATAAAACTAAATGTATGGGTAACAGTGGACTGGTTAAAGAAACCAGGCTTGTTCCTAAAAGTGGAATCCTCAGATGATAGTTTAAAAAAATGTAGTGACAGAATACTTAACTACATGGGAAAAATATATATTCAACAGAATATATACTCATCAACAGGTTATCAGTGATCATCTCTGTACAATCATTTCCTTTCATTCTTTGTGATTTTAATATTTCCCAAAATTCCTCTAATGATTACAACTATAGTTACAGTGAGTTGAAAAGAATTTACTAAAAAAGATTTTACTGAACTGGTTGACATTTTTAGATAGCTTTTTTTCCTTTTTTAATATTGCCACTTTAACAACTAGGATCCATCTGTTACAAAGAAAATGTCATTGCAGTCAGATTTAACTGTATATTTAAGTACACAACATTAGCTTCATATTTACAATAAAAATACCATGAGCTCAAGAACAGGTGAACAACACTTCATTTACTCAATTAGTTCTTCACACAACTCACCCTTCACTGGCAACTGCCACTGCCTCAAAAGCTCCCTACCAGCAGGGTGGCACAGCAAGGACAAAACAGGACAGGCACTGATCAAGGTTTCAGAGCACATCAGAGAAAACAAGCGTTTGGGCTCTTTTGGGCTTTGCGGATACAAAATACAGAGAGGAAATTGGCAAGATTTGCAACTAAATCATCTCAAACCATGTACCTTTGTTTCAGAAGGGCTTTGCTTACTATACGCACAGTCTCATGGTGGTGCATCCCCTTCTAGTAAGGGATATAAAATGCTTGATAACAGTTTTATAAGGAAGAATGTAAGAAACGCAGTAACAGGCACAGAACAGATTCTAAGTCAAAGTATGTATGTGCATGTACATGTATGTTTTTATTATTATGTGTTAAAGATATGTGAATATGGGAAGGAGAAGGAAATTCATTCACCTGGAGACCAAGGAAAACACCATCCAAGAGGTTATGGTTTAAGGCAAGACAGGATTTTCACAGGATGGCAGAAGAAATAAATGCAACAAGGACTGCTGAATTCTACACAACATTTAAAGAACACCAATTTTCAAACTATTCCAAAAACAGTAAAAAGGAGGGAATTCCACCAAATGGATTCTATGAGGCCTGCATAACCTTAACATGAAAACCAAAGACATTATTCTTGAAAAATATATACGAAAAACTTCTCAACCAAATCTAACAGCACATCAAAAAGATCATAAACCATGATTAAGTGGAGATTATTGTAGGGATATGAGTATGATTCAACATTTGCAAGTCAATAAATACAATACTGTATCAATACACTGAAAGCTAAAACCCATATGATAATCTCAATAGATGCAAGTAAATTAGATATAAAAGGAACAGGGCCGAGATTTAGCTCAGTGGTTTCACTTCCCACTGCGCAAGCGCAAGGACCTGAGTTCGATCCCCAGTACAAAAAAAAAAAAAAAGATATAAAAGGAACCTATCTCAACATAATATAAGGGGCTCTATGAAAAAAACCCACAACCAACATCATGCTAATAGTACTTCCTCTAAGATCTAGAATAAGACAAAGATCAGAAAAAAAAAAGACAGAAAACCGAATTAACTCCACCAAAAATCCACTGAGGGATGATGAACAAATTTAATAAAGTTGTAGAACATAAAACCAATGCACTAAAAAAAAGTAGCATTTTACACACACACACACGCACGCACGCACGCGCGCGCACACACACACAGCAATCCCCATTCACAATATCCAAAGTTTTTAAACAACAAAATACCTAGGAGTAAACTTAACAAAAGAAGTGAAAAACATCCACAAAGAAAATAAAAACATTCATGAAAGAACTCATAGAGGGCACACGAAATAGAAAGACATCCTATGCTCACAGATTTAAAAGATAAATATTCTTAAAATGTCCATGCTACCCAAAGCATTCTACTGACCCAATGCAATGCCCATCAAAATATCAGTGGCATTCCTCACAAAATTAGGAAAAACAATTACAAAATTAATATGGAACCACAAAGAACCCAGAAGAGTCAAAGCAATCCTGAACAAAAACAAAGTTGGAGCCATCAGAGTATCTGACTTCAAAATATAGCATCAAAACAGCATGACACTGGCATAAAAAATAAGATGCAGAGACCAACAGAACAGAATAAAACCCAAAAATTAATTTATGTGTTACAGCCAACTAATTTTTGACAAAGGAGCCAAGAACATACATGGGAGAAATGACAGTCCCTTCAATGAACAGTGCTAGGCAAACTGGATGTACATATGCACAAAAATCAAACCACACCCCTACCTCTCACCATATACCACCCCTCTTCCAAAAAAAAAGAAAGAAAGGAAAAAAAGTTGGATCGAGAACCAAGGACCAAAGAGCTGGATCAATGGATTGAAGACCTAAACGAAAGACCCAAAACTACGAAACAGAAGAAAACCTTTTAAGACACTGAGATGGGCAAAAGATTTTTTTTTTTGATAAAGACTCCAAATGTAGAAGACAAAAGTAAAACCAGATAAATGAGATTATATCAAACTAAGAAATTTCTGCACAGCAAAGGAAAGAACAAAGTCAAGAGACAACCTACAGAATGGAAGAAAATTTTCTGCAAACTTTGATCAGACAAAGGGTTAATATTTAGAAGGCTAAAGAACTCAAATAACAGCAATAACCTCTAAATAATCTCATTTGCAAATGGGCAAATGATCTGAACAGACATTTCTTGATATATAAATGGATAAGAAATATGTGGAAAAAAATGCTCACCAGAACTAAATTAGGAAAATGCAAATGAAAACCATAATGAGGTATCATCTCACTCAAATTAGAATGGCTATTAGCAAAAAGACAAAAATTAAGCAGCACTGGAAAGGATGAAGAGAAAGGGGCACTTCTATACACCTATACACTACAGGTAGGAAAGTAAACTATACAGCCATTATGGAAAATAGTATGGAGGTGGGCCGCAGATATTAGCTCAGTGGTTCCACCGCCTGCTCCGCAAGCGCAAAGACCCGAGTTTGATCCCCGGTACCAAAAAAGAAAATAGTATGGAGGTTTCTCAGAAAACTAAAAACAGAATTATCATATGATCCAACAATCTCACTACTGGGTATATATCCACTTTGTTTGTTTGTAGTGCTGGGGATCAAACTCAGCTAGGCAAGTGCTCTACTACCTAGCTATATCCAAAACTCTATTATGGGCCATATAGCCAAAGGAAATAAAATCACTTTAACAAAGAGACACCTGTACGTCCATGTTTACTGTAGTGTTATTAATAAGAGTCAAGATGTCAACTGATGAATGGATTAAAAGATGTGTCATATATACATAATGGAATGTTGGGTTTTTTTGATACTGGGGATTGAACTCAGGTCCTTGAGCTTGTGAGGCAGGCAGAGGAACCAATCAGCAAAATCCCTGGCTACATAATGGAATGTTATTCAGTCATAAGAAAGGCTGAAATCCTATCATTTGTAGCAACATGGATGAAAATGTTAAGTAAAAATTATACTAAGTGGAATAAGCAAGACACAGTGTTATGGCTTATATGTATTTGTCCCCTCAAAGCCTCATGCACTCACAGATGGGGCTTTGAGGAGGTGACTGGATCATGGGCGTGTGATACTGTATTAGTCTACTGGTTTAGCAAAGTTCTAGGTGTGGACGACGGATTTACTGAAGAGGGAAGACCTACCCAGGGTGTGGGTAGCACCAACTAACAGGGTTGTAGCCTGGGTGGAATAAAAAGGAAAGAAGGATGTCTAGTTGTTTCTTGCCTGCCATGCCATAATCTGTTTCTCCTCAGTTATATGCTGCCGTGCCTTGCAGCTAGCCAACTATGGACTGAAACTCTAAAAACTATCAATCAAAATAAACCTTTCCTCCTTTAACTTGTGGTTGTCAGGTATTTTGTCCCAGCAATAAGAAAGTAACTAAGTCACACAGAAAGACAAATACTACATGTTCTTACTTGTGAAAGCTAATAAAGTTGATAACAGAGAATTAAAATAGAGGTCACTAGAAGCTAGGAAAGGAGAGAAGTGGAATACTAAGAGGTATATGATAGGTTATTAAAAATAGCTAGATGGGGGCAGTTCTAATGTCATACAGCACAATTGGGCATCTAGTCTACAACCATTAGACATTCAAAATAATAAGAATATGAATATTCCAAACACAAAGAAATAATAATATAGGAGACAGAAATGCTAATTACTGATTTGACTGCCACACATTGCATATATTTACTGAATTACAATACTGTACCCATAAATAAGTATACTTATATTCCAATTTTAAAAATTAAATTGGGGGCCAGGGATGTAGCTCAGTGTCAGCAAGGGGCTAGTGTGAGCAAGGCCCTCAGTTTGATTCCAGCAATGGAAGAAAAAATTTAAAAAGAAAAGCTAACAAAAATGCCCTTTTCCCAGACCAAGGAAGGCCAGCCCTTCTCCGTGGGGATCTAGGCAAAGCCCTACACAAAAGTGATTCGTCTACATTCTCAATTCTCCCAGGCAGATATACTGTATAGCTAGCACTATTCTAGACCCACAAGACACAAACTGAATTGTTACATTAGATGCTTTAAATGCTCAAGGCTTCGAAAGGGCTGGACTACACGGCAAAGTGTACCAGTAGAAGTGTGCAGGAAGAGGGCCCAGCGTAAGTGAGTGAAACTGCATCACCAGTAAGGAGGTAAAAGTGACCAAGATTCGTTTCAGAAAGAACTACCTTGGAGTGCTGAGGAGGGAACAGGGGGTGCCACCCTAAAGAGGGCACAGATGCAGGCTAAGCCAGAGCCGGCACCACAGAAGGGCAACACTGGAACTCCAACAGAGCTCAAGTCCAAAGAAGGCCTCAGATGAACTCTATCTGCTTGTCATACAAAAAACAGACCTGAAACAGAAAAGGGAAACAGCCAAGGCCAGAAGCTCTGAGAGAGAGGAGACAATCCCAGCCAGCACTGCAGGATCACCACTCCTGCAGGACAATAGCAAGAGATTTAATAAGATAGTCTGGAAGACAAATTCACTTAGCTGCCCAATATGTGCAATCCACTATATATGCATTGTTAACAAAATTGTTTAAAAAGTCCATTTTTCATGTTGATGCTCTGAAAGGGAAAAAGATTTCTAAGACAATGGGAAAACAATCCCTAAGATCTCCCTTACTTGCTCCTAAAATCATATATCCATCAAAGTAAATGATATTCTCAATCTAGTACAAACCAGTAGGAGACAGAAAAGGAACATCTAATGGTAAGTTTGGAAATCTCCACCAAAGAGACAAAGACTCTATCTATCTAGCTACCTACCTACCTACTTATTTGGAGACAAGGTCTCCCGGTTCAGGCTGGCCTTGAACTCATGGTGATCCTCCTGCCTCGGCCTCCTGGGCTCTGGGATTACAGGAATGTGCCACCACACCCGGCAAAAGACACTATTTATAATTTCAAAAGATGAAAGTGTTCCTTTTCCTTGGGTCTTTCAGAACACTTTGAAGGCACTCTTTCTTCTAACATGAGGTAAAACCTTCTTAGCTTGAGATCTTTAGTATTTTAATTGGTTCCTAAAAATGCACACTAAAATGTGTTGTTTTAGTACTTTTCCAATGTGGTAACATCAGCCAAATGAAAGGCACAGGTAAGGACCCATTAGGCAAAGTTTCTAAGGGTAACTTTGTGTATCAGCATTCCTTTTCTTTTCAGGTTCATGTTTTAAATTCTCACAGGTAGAACAATGAAGGGAAAAAAAATACAGATTACCCTTTGACAACTTCCACCAACAGAAACAAAAATCTAAAAAAGTAGAGTTTATTTGGGGAAGGGAAGCAGTAACACCGAGACGAGAGAACACAGAATCTATGAGTCTAGGGAGAAGAGGAAGAGTGAAGAGAAAGCCTGGGGTGGGTGTAGCGCAGCAGAGCTCTTGCCTGTGGGGGCTGGAGTGTAGCTCAGAAGTAAAGTGCCTTGTGCAAAGGACCTAGGTTCAATTCTTAGCACTGCAAAAACAAAAAACAAACCAAAATAGCCCCAAACAGCCTATAGACCCAACAGGTTGCTTGGGTTCAGGTTTATACTGTCTAATTCTGTGAACTAGAGAAGTATTTTTATCCACCTTTTCCAAACACAGGCATAAAAGTGCTGCTCACCCAGCACTAGGTCAGCCTCCCAAGAGGAGTATAATGGATCCCTTTCTCTACACTCAGCTTTCCTGTCATTTCAATGGCTGTCTTCATAAACACCAAGGATAAAATGAATAAAAATTTAAAACCTAAGGAAGACTGAAAATAAAGCAACTCAACAGTGCTTTTATCTGTACTGTTGGTAAGAAGAAAATATTGTGGCAAAGTCTCAGTAGAAAAGGAAGGGAATGAGCTGGGGATTTAGCTTAGTGGTGCCGTGCCTGCCTTGCAAGAGCAACATCCTGAGTTCAATCCCCAATTCCGGAAGAAAAGGAAGGGGAATATTTACCTTTCTCTGACTCAATTTACTTTAAGAACTACCCTTAGGAATGCTACTTTAGGCCGGGGATTTAGCTCAGTGGTGCTGACGCCTGCCTCGCAAGCTCAAGTTCCCGAGTTTGATCCCGGGTACCAAAAAAAAAAGGAATGCTACTTTAATTAAGAGTGCTAGCACCCTTACCAAAGGAAGCTGAAAATTCCAAACACAAGGTTTTATTTTTATTCTACGTTTCCCTGTTATATGCTGTAATTAATGCTAAATCAGCATACCAAAGCAAATTTCTTGCAGGAAAAATTTCATGATTCATATACTTGATATTTTAAAACACTTGAAGAGTTTATAGAATTGTGACATTTTATCAAGGAGAGATTAACCATTTTAGTGTCCAATAAAGTAATACAACAGTGGAAGTAAAACTCTCCCAAGTGTTTTCTACCATCAGTGCTTCCCTGGTGGTCTAGTGGTTAGGATTCGGTGCTCTCTACCATCAGTGCTGATTGCATGTATTCCACTTTCTCCAGGCTTCTGATTTCAAGTTCTCTTGTCAAAAATGAACCTTGGGCCAGGGATTTAGCTCAGTGGTTCCGCCTCCTGCCTCGCAAGCGGAAGGACCAGAGTTCAATCCCCAGTACCAAAAGAAAACAAAAACAAATACAAAATCAAAAATGAACCTTACAAATGCTGCAGGAATGGTCACATTAAAAATAACCATCTCCATACACATTCACACAATTTTTAAAAATTTCCTCAAAGAGAAAAAACATTCTATTCCCTGGCTAATTTATCCAAAGATGAATACAGAAAGTTTGAGAAATAATCTTCTGAAGAAAAAAGTTTGGGGCTTTTGGAAGAATTCAGCAAATACTGGTTTCAACACTAAATAAACTGGGCTTTTATATTTTTACATGGTCTCAGAACTATGGTAGGTGCTATATAGGGGCAAAAAAAAACTAACAATGTTACTGCTAAAAATAACATGCTCAAATTATTAAATTATATACTTGTTTTAGAAGGGAAAAAAACAAGGAAGGGTAGGCAGAGAAAAGAAAGGAAGAGCTCTTAACAATGGGAAGAAGGCACAGAGGCCAAAGGATGCTGAAGCGACCTGCAAGGAGGGACCCTTGAAGAAGTGGGATGCAGACACAGAGCCATGGCTCTACCAAGTCACAACTGGCCTCATAAATGCACAAGTGTACAAGGGTGTGAACACCTACACCTCCAAATAAACAGGAAACTGTGCTGCTGCCCTGGGAAGATAATTTCAGTAATTTAAAATTATATGCCAAGGGTTTAAATATTTAAAGTTAACAAAGAATTATTCCTAATATACTATATGTAAGCAAATTACAATGGTGGAGGAAGACCAGCATGAGGAAAACGAAGGGAGATAGCTCAGTCTCGTTCAAAGCTAAGCTACTACTATGTCGAATGACTTATGAAAACAGAACTGGCGAAGGGAAAGAGCTCCTAGGTCACAGCTGACTGCATTCTCTAGGGTCCTTCATGAACTAAGGGCACTTCAATGACTTGTACAGTGCACTTCCTCAACACTACAGGTAAGACCAAATGCAGTGGGAGTAACCAATCCAAACTGAACTCAAGGAAACAACTTCTCAAATATGGAACAAGATCCCAGATGCATCCACAGAGAGAAGGGGAAAAAAGGACAGAAGTCAAAATAGAACTGGCAAGTGACAGTAGAGACTGCATTTTTAGACTTTTATTTATAATGCAAATATAATACTAGCAAGCACAACAAGCCCAGAATCAAGCAAACACACAAAAAACTGCAATGAACTGGAGCTCAGCCCAACATTACCCTTAGAGAACATATTGAAAATCATCTCATGAAATAAAAGTAAACTTTGGTCTTTTACAAGTCTTTAGGAAGTTAATTCAATAAAATCAACTTTAGCCTGAAGTTATTTTCAAAATACACTCCACTGTGCACCTAGATATGGAATTTGGTTTCTTTTATAAATTTAATAAACACAGTGACAACAGTGGATACCAAACTGTACTTCAGGCTCAGACCAACCAAAAACAGTATCACCGCCATAACACAAACTCTAGGATGTTTCCATTGTCTGTAACTCTTCTTTGGGCAAGACTATCTTTATTTAGAAAGTTAAGTAAAATTAACTATTTCTAGAAAGCGAGGCAAGAAGGCCCTTGAAAAGATGTAGAAAAACTGAGGAATATAAGCAAAAACCCAATGAGAAAACTGGGGCAATTAAGTGGCCCGAAGTGCTGTAGACCTTGGGGTGAGGACACAGTGTTCACACTGAGCCTGTCAGAGCCAGATGGCCACAATGGGCCGAGGAGCGCAGCTTGAAAGCCTGTGCTCCATCCTTAACAAAAGAGCACAAAAGACAAAGAGCCAGGACAAGTTAAGTGTAAATATAAACAAAAAATCATGTGTAAAGATAAGTGAAAGCAACTAATTTAGACAGATTTTCCCAACATACAATAGTTTTCCCTAAGTAAAAGCCTTTCTAGAATGGCAATTGGTTACTACCCAAATTCATTAAAGACAGGAAATAAACATGCTTATATTTCACAATGAGAAATCTAAGCAAAAATCTAAAATAGTTTCTGAGAGGAAGAGAAATCATAAAAATGGGTGAGAAAGGAAGATTCAGAATTAGCATGTTATAAAAAAAAAAAAGAATTAGCATGTTATAATCAAATTCTTGAATACCTGAGAAATATCTCCATAAACTAAGCCATCAAGACATTATACTACACAGATGAATACTACGAATGATTTTGTATGATAAAATGTCATATTACATTTTACATTATTTTTACGCAACACAAGATGCTGTCACTACTAAGAAACTGAGGACCATGTACATTTTCCAGACAGGAGAAATAAGACCTATAAATTCACAACTGTTGATAAAAATGTTCACAGACACAGTCTATCTCATCCTAACTAAAATATATTACATAATATTTTTGTTTTAAGCTCTACAGGGCCACAACTGCAAACATTAACAGTCCATTATAATACAGTAAAGTTGTCTGTCTGCTCCTATGTGGCAAACTACTAGAAACTCCTACTCTCTGCCTCCCACTTTCCTAATCCAAGAATTAGAGGTTGTCAGGGGAAACCAGAAAACAGATAAGCACTCTTGCTAAATCAGTAACCTTAACAATATACATAATTTAAAGTCAAGAGGCTCTGCTTGGAGGTCTGCAGCACAGGGACTCTCCAATCTCAAAGCACTGGTGCACTCACAGCTGTCATCTCCCTCTGAATCAGAAGTCTTTTAAAATTTATGTGCAGGTTCAGAGCTGTGTTCTGAGACAGGACTATGAATTTTGGAGAACTTACCTGATCGCAGTGTTCTGTGTCAGATCCCGTAACATGGGAACAGGAGAACACACTACTCTGAAGGGAAACAAGAGAAGAAACACCTATTTATAAATTGTAATCTCTTAGGTAAGTGGAAGTTAGATGTTGCTATGCTTGTTAGGCTTTAAAAAAAAAAATCATTAAAATGCACTAATAAAAGCAATATGACCATTTATGTTTTTAAAAATGACCCTGTCTCCCTTATTTATCATCTCATAAACAGAAAACAATCATGAGCTGATATTAGAATCTGTAAAACAAAAAACAAATACTCACTGCAAACCAAAAAGGGGGGAAAAGAATTAATTAAAAAAACCAGAGCAGGTACCTCATAAATAAGAAAAATCAAATGGTTAACCATTAACCACAAGAGATTTGCATTTCTTAGTAAACAGAGAAATGCAATTGCATAATATGCCAGTAAACAACCACCAAAAAAGCTAACACTGTCACAGTGGTCCATGGGTTTAACAAAAAGCAGCACAGCAAGATCTCTCACAAACTATTGCTGGGGTCATAATATAGTATCACCACTTGAAAAACAAAACACTCAGTATTGACCTAGAAAAGATGAAGATACACACACCCTGAGGTCAGTAACTCCACTCATGAATATACACCCAGCAGCAGCAGGTCTCAGACCCAAGAGTCAGAACTCTTTTATATTCTTAAACATTACTGAAGGCCTTAAAGATCTTTTCCTAATGTTGGTTACCCCTTTCAATATTTACCTATTAAGTTATAACTAAGAAATTTTAACTAAATTAAAAGCAAACCTGTTACATTTTAGCATAAATTGAATTTTAATGGAAAAGAACTATTTTTACAAAGCAAAACAAAAATAAATGAGAAGCGTGTCACTGTTTTTACATTTTTAAAAAGCCAGTATCTGGCTTGCTATCTAATAATTAGATTCTCTTCTCTGCTTCTGATTCCATTTCTTGATTTTTAGATTACATTTAGCTTCTGGAAAACACTGTGCACTCCAGAAACAGAATGAGAAAAAATGAAGTAACACCATAATATCTTAGATTATGAAAATAATTGACCTTGTGGATGCCATGACAGAATTTCAAGGAACCCCAGAGGTTCCCAGGTGACAGAGCTACTATATATTGACATAGGCTTTGAATCCAAGCCTCTTTTATTCCAACAAGGTCTTTTTCTCTTTCCTTCTCATTAGTACTAGAAAATAAAATATTACACAACAATGCTAACTAAACTTCCTTCCAGTCACCTCAAGTATATACAAATGAATGCTTACTGATCTGGGAGAACGGCCTCTTCATCCAAAGAAAATTTTCCTTGAATCCCATGGCAAAGTTCAGGTGGGACATCCACTGGCTGTGTGGAAAGATACATTTCTGATTATACTATATACCCAAATGAGTGGGGAATGGGACTAAAGCAGATACTCATACACTCAAGTTCACAGAAATATTATTCATAAGAGTCAAATGGTGAAAATAACTTAAGGATCAAGACATGAAGAGAGAAAGAAAATATGGCAGATAAATATATAAATATAAATGGAAAAGGGCCTGGGATTTAGCTCAGTGGTGCCGGTGCCTGCCTTGCAAGCACAAAGTCGTGAGTTCAATCCCCAGTACCAAAAAAAAAAGGAAAGCATTCAATCATAAAAAGGAATAAAATTTTGGTACACTCTACAGTGTGCATGAGCCTTAAAAACATTACATTATGTGAAAAAAGCTACACAGAAGACAAATACTGTATGAGTCCACTTATAGAAGATACCAAAGAAGACGCAAATTCAGAGGCAGAAAATAGAAGACAGGTGACAGACTCGAGGGAGAGTAGAATGGGCAGGTATTGTTTAATGGGTACAGAATTTCTCCATGAATAGATGAAAAAGCTCTGGAAGTAGTAGTGATGATCACAAATATCATGAACACACATAGTTTTACATTAAAAATTGGTTACAACGATAAATTTCCATCTGTGTTTTACTAAAAAATCCATTCTTGGGCTGGGGATTTAGCTCAGTGGTTCCACTGCCTGCCTTGCAAGCACAAGGTCTCGAGTTTGATCCCCGGTACCAAAAAAAAAATGCATTCTTCATTAACCCAGTTGTACACCATACCTCCGTGGAACCCGTTTGGTACAGCTCAGAAATGAAGTCATGGAGTTGGTGATGTTTCCCCACAAACAAAACATCAGCTCCAAGGCTGTTTCTTCTGTCTGAAAGGAAAGGAACAAAGGAATAAGAACCACACATCAAGTAATTCTATCTACAAGACCCATTTTTATTGAGAATATAACCAAGGAAAGCATCTAAATTTTTAAAACTTAATTCCAGGTTAAGGTTTACAAATTCTACTTCTTAGTATAATAAATAAATGTTTATATATTTCTTATATAAACATTCCCTATAGAAATATTAACTGTATCATCGGATGACAAAGATTATCCTACAGACAGATGATAAAGTATTTCTTACATGCTTATAATGGTATAAAATAAAATTTTCAATAGAGCTCAGTTTTAGCATTTCTCCATTTAAATACTTATTATTTTCAGTAGTAATTACAAAAATCCGTTTTATGCAAACAACATTTCAAGTTAGCATTCAAAGGTCAAACACTTGCTTCAGTGGAAGAAATAAATACCTTTTCAACAGGCAAAAAATACTTTTTTGTGTTCATATCACATAAGAATCAAAAAGCTAAAGAATATTCTTTTTTTTGGGACTGGGGATCGAACTCAGGATCTTGCGCTTGTAAGGCAGGCAGCGGAACCACTGAGCTAAATCCCAGGCCCTTAAGAATATTGTTATGTTGCTTTTTAATAATTTTAACAAACATGAATGGTAAAAAGTAGTACCCAATTTACAGATGAAAGATTAAGAAGCAAAGCTAATGGTTTGCTGTAAGAGATAAAATCAATGATTTATGGCCCCTTATGGGAAATGTGACGAATGGGAGAACGGGGCCCAATTACACAGAGAAATGCAAAGCCTACAATACATGGACTCAGAGTTGACCAAGTGCCTTGAAAATCTTACTTTCTTCTGGAGTGAGGTCTGGGTACACCTCTTCTAGGGCAGCTCGCAGCCTTCGCTCATCCACAAAGGGCAACAGAGCAACACCTGGGGAAACACATACACACAAACCTTTCCAGTTAACACTGGTCCAAATAAATATTTTAGTATACTATCCCTGTTGATAAGAAGATATTTTGGAATTGAACTCTAGTAGGTCATTCAGCCAAAATTCAGATGCAAACATTTTGTATATGATGGCAAAAGAAACATTCTCTATGTTTTTCATACTTTAAAAGGCTCATATGGAAGATGTTTTCTGAATCTTTGTGGTGATACAATTTTCAGATGAGACGATCAAGGGCACACCTGTCAGCGATCTATGCCCCAGCCTTGCTCACTAGAAAGTGCCCACAGGCTGGCCAGCTCATCCTCCTAGGCCCTGGGATTGTCCTGTCTTCTTTCTGGTACCTGGTTTTTTCTTCTGCAGAATGTGATTATTCAACTTATCAACTGAAATACTCAGAAATTCTAAGCAACTAGACTACATGGACAGTCTCTTCTAGTTCCAAAATTCAACAGTAGGCTGTTGATATTTTAAAGTCTGCTAATTAATTTATGTATAAATATTCTTTATAGACTTGCTTAAATAACCTAGAGAGGAGGAATGGAAGACATGGGGCTCATCTAGGGACTGAAAAATGGTCCTCTAGAGTTTGCTGGACTTTAAGGCACTGCTTTAAGTGAACTTATGTGCATAAATTTCAGAAGTGTATCACTGACACAATACCTATTATTAGAAAAATGAACAAAGTTACTGAAGCATTTAAAGGTTCTGCTATTATACAGTAACAATAGTATTTGGGCTAAATTAAAAATACAAAGCAAATAGCAAAGACAAATGCTAAATAGAGCTAAATAATTTTGAAACTACAACCACTCAAAACTGTACAATATTTGACAATTATGAGAAGTGAAAATGTTAACAAAGTTGTCAGTAATATTTTAGCTACAATATTTTCAAAGTAAGGAAATGTTTAATTTTACTATGTAGTAAGGAGAATTTTTTAAGTTATAAAGAAAGTAAGATCTAGTGTGAATTTGGAAAAAATATTAATATCTATCTTTTGAGTGAAGCTATTTCAATTACTGGTAAACATGTAGGGGAAAAAAAAAACCCTAGGGAGTCATTCAAGTTTTACTTAGTTTTGTTTTTTTTTTAGGAGAAATACATGAATGAGAAACTATAGCAATATCTAGCTTTTAATTTCTTTTAGATGTAGAATCTTAAAAAAACATCCACAAGACTTTCCTACAGTAAGACTTTCTTACAATATTGACTTCAGAAGCCAAATCCAATCAGTAAGCAGCTTGCAGCGCTGCTGACAGCAATGAAGTTAGCAAGCAACAAATCAACCCTCGTGTTCAGAGTAGAACAAAATGCCTTACTCTAGCAATGGCACAAGTGCTTTAGAGTGCATCGATAGTAAAAATGAGACCAGCATCCAAGCATGTAATATGTTACACTCATTAACTGACTTCACCCAGAAATGCCTCAGGTGGTCGTTTTTGCTCAGGTACGCAGTCACTTTCAAATGTGTGCTCTGGAATCAGACTCTGGATTTAGATCTTGGCTCTGCCACTGTGTTACTCGAGTCAAATTAACTTAAATTCTCTGTTCACTCATAAAATATACATCAACCAAAACTACTATGCTATATATACACACTAAGCAATACAGTACAAAAATATAGCACTGTTGTAATTTACACATAATGTTGCTAAGTATACACTCAAAAATGTTGGAAAAGAACTCAGATATATTTTATTTTCTATCAGTTTAAGATGTACTCAACCTGGGCAAGAATTTAACCTAGTACTGTATTAATTACTACTTCTACCAAGTTTTAAAAATGCTAATGAAGAAATAACTACATTTCCTAACAGTACTGTTTTATCTCAAAATTTTTTCTTGGTATGAAGGCTAACTGCAAATATTAATATACAATATAAAATTATTTTTAAAAATCAAAATGTAAACCTATCATAAAATGCATATTGACTCTCAAGGGATCCCAAATAGCCAAAACAATACTGAACAAGAATAAATTTGCAGGATAAAATTTCTGACTAAAACTTACTATAAAGCTACAGTAATTAAACGAGTATGGTACTGGCATAAGAAGAGACATAGAACTGCTTCTCGGCGTTTTGGCTAAGATCAAGAAAAGACATAGAGACCAAGAGAATTGATGAGAGAGCCTCATATATACAGTCAACTGATTTTTGACAAATGTTACAACTATTCAGTGGGAATAGATCTTCTCAACAGCTGATGTGGGGCTGGGGATTTAGCTCAGTGGTTCCATAGCCTTCTTTGTAAGTACACGGTCCCAAGTTCGATCTCTGGTACCAAAAAAACAAAACAAAACAAAAAACCCCAGCTAATGTGAAGAAAATTCAATATCCACATGCAAAAGAATGATGTTGGACTCTTAGCTTATGTCATATAAAAAAGTAACTCAAATAGATCAAAAAGCTGAATGTAAGAGCTAAACTACAACTTACAGAACAAATCATGGGGAAAGATCTACAACATCAGATTTGGCAATGATTTCTTAGATCCGATACCAAAGGCACAGCAATGACAAAAACAGGTAAATTAGACTTTATCCAAATTAAAAATTTTTGAGCATTAATGAATATCATAAGAGAATAAAGACAACCCACAGATACAACTGAAAAATATGCAAATTATATATCTAATAAGGGATTAATGTCCAGACTATGTAAAGAATTTCGACGATGCAACAACAACAAAAAATCAAACCCAATTAAAAAATGGCAAAGGTCTTGAATAGACATTTCTCCAAAGCCTATAATACAAATGGCAAGCAAGAACACAAAAATATACTCAATAGCACTAACAATGAAGGGAATGCAAATCAGAAACACAATGAAATAGCACTTCATTATCCATTAGGATAGTTATTATTAAATGACAAATGTTGGCAAAGATGTGTAGAAAGTGGAATTGTTGTGGATTGCCTTATTTCTCCTAGAGTTAAATTATATAGAAAATGTTCCTTATCAGTGACATAGATTACTACAGTGAGTTGGTAAGTCATCTGTATGCTTAGGTATTTACTTATTTACTTACATATTTAGTAAATCCAGGCAATGATTTAACTATTTCCTTATGTACAGTATTTAACAAACACAAATATATTTACCTACTTCCTATTTACCCATTATTTTTACTATCCCCCATTCTCCTATGCTTCTTTCTCAAATCAAAACATCCTCCACAGAGCTCCTTCAAAACCCACCTGAGATGCCAACCTGTTCACATATAACAATACTTTCTATAACCCCACCCAGGTAGTACATTTTCCATTATCATTTCAGTGAAGTAATATGAAATCTTGGCTACTAAAGTAAACCAAAAGTCAAGCCAAAAAGCTCATAAAATAATAATTCTCAATCTGTAAAATTACTATTTATGCCTTCTGCCTCATAATTCTCTAACTTATTTCACTGGTCATTCATTCCCACCATAAGCAATCATCAAGGAAAATGAAGACATGGTTTTACCAAACTCACTTATTATCCTAGAAAAATATGTGGTAGAAGAAAAGGTTAAAATGGTTTGCTGAAAGGAGGCTTTGATGGAAATAATAGCTGGCTTACTGGGTCTCTGTAAGAGAGATTTAGCATTTTTTACATTCGCTCACCAAGATGTGTTAAGTGGTGACCAGTACCTTAAATTTAGTACTAATCTTATACTGCCATTCCTAAAAAAATCTGTTAATAGAAGGAATAAAAAATAATAGGTAATGACCAATGTCAAGTATCCATACTAAATAAAAGTTACTACATATTTTTCAAAGGCTTCTACAGAATAGCTGGGTATGGTGGCACAAGCCTGTAATCCCAGCACTCTGGGAGGCTGAGGCAGGAAGGTAGCCAAGCTTAAGGCCAGTGTGGGCAAGTTAGTGAGACCCTGTATCAAAATAAAAAATAAAAAAGGCCTGGGGATGTAGCTCAGTGTGAAGGCCCTGGGTTCAGTACTGAACCGAGGGGAAAAAAAAAAATGGTTTTCAGCACTGAAGAAGTTTTCTACAGAGAACAAGGGAACCTCCATGTGGATATTACCTTGTTTTCTCTCTCTCTCGGCAACCTCAAAAGGTGATAATGAACTACAGAATGGATGGACCAAGTGTACTGATTAATCACAAGGAGATAAAAGACATAATTACTGGCATACTTCAAATCAATTTACTATTTATTAGAATGTTACAATTAAAGGGTTGGGGATTTAGCTCAGTGGCACCGTGCCTGCAAGGCAAGGTCCTGAGTTCAATCCCTGGTACCCCAAAAAAAGAATGTTACAATTAAAACTATTAATTCTTCTTAATCACAGGTGGGATGAACAAATACCAATTTTTCACAGATATTATAATTCTAAGAATATCTTTTCCAGAATTCTTTCACCCTGTAAGTCATGATTGCTCAGTTTTACTAAAAGTTCTTTAAAAAACAAAAAGAATATTTAAATTTTACCTTGCCATGCATATTTCTTCCCATTCAAATCAATAGCAAAGTCTTCAGGGTAGAAGTCAATTATACTAGAATCCTGTATCGGGGGAAAAACAAAGAATCAAAACAAAAGTTACATCACCCTATTATAAAGCATTTGCTATGACTTCCATTCAATTTATCAGGCCTGAAGAGAAACGAGGTCCATTCCTTTATAAAAAAAATTAAGCTATGACATCATTAATTCCAGGAACAGTAAAATGAAATTTACAATTGTATTTTAAAGATATAAAGGAAAAAGGAAATGTAGAAATGACAACTATGGGCTGCAGGCAGGCAGGTAGTGAGGATTTATCTCCTTTAACACTTTGTACTTCCTGGATGGGTCTCACACTTTTTCACTAGCACACAAAATCATCTAGATGTGATTTCAGGCAAGGTAGACTTTTGAGCTCTGGGAGCCATCATACATGACTGAAACAAATAAAAATGAAGACTTAAATGTAGGCTGAACACAAAGCAATTTTATTTATTGGATAGGGTACTCATACCCAAAAGTAGCAGGGAAAAAAATGTATGTTGTGAAAAATATACCAAAGAACTCAAATTCTTGGTCTCTGGACTTTAGTCTTTTAACTGTGAGATGCAAAAGCAATTGTGACTAATGTTAATAAAATATGTGACAAAAACCCAGTTACCCACCCACTCGATACTAAGAGACTCACAGGATCGCTCATGAGCTTCCGCCAAGATGGGGGTAGAAAGTTACCACTTGCAGCTGGAAAAACTCCCATAAGTTGTTCCAGTGGTTTAAACTGCAAGAAAGAAAAGAAGTTAAAGATTCAAATTATACAATCCAAAGTTCTATTATTTTATCAATTTTAATAAAGCTTACCGGTTTTGTACCCTTCTCAAAATCAGAAGGCATGTCTGCAATACCTTCAAAGTCTGAAGCAAATGGAGCATAATGGAATGGATAATACCACTTCCAGGAAGCACAGCCCTAGAATCATTAAAAACAAACAGAAAACACACACACAAACCTGTGTTAATGATGGGTACTGAAAAAAGAGACAATTCATCTATAATTCTCTATATTTACTCTTTATAAAAACGTGGTGTACTGGTTAATCTTGATTGTCAACTTGACAGGATTCAAGAGACTCTTGGAGGTGACTGGATTGTGAGGACAACAACCTCATCAATGCCGTCAACCCACTCACAGTTCATAGAGTATGAATGAGTAAGTGGGATCTAGCTTGAGGAAATGGGTCAAGAGGCATGACCTTATGGGCCATATCTGGTCCCTGGCCCCTTCTTCTCTGCTCTCATGAGTTGAGCAGCTTTCCTCTGCCATGCCCTTCCACTATGATATTTCTGCCTTGGAGGTGACCAAGCATGGACTTAAACCTCAAAAACAGTGAGCTAAAATAAACATTTCTTCCTTTAAGTTTGGTATGTCAGGTATTTTGTCCCAGCAATGGAAAGGTGGCCAATACATATGATTTCTAGTATATATACCATATACAGAATGCACCAAAAAAAATGTATACACCTATCAGCAGTAAATGTCTGGAAGCTGATGCCCACCAGTTTGAGTAGCTCTTGTAATTTTAGAAGCCAAAGGTAACTTGTATTAATCTCATGATAGCGCAATAAATTTAATATTAAAATATTTACATAAGCTTTTCTTTTCCTAATGTATACATTTTTGGTAGACTTGTTAATTGTTTTTCATGAATCATAAAAATTGTTTTGATTAAATCTGAGCTTTTTGCTTTCCAACAGTGGCTCCTTAATTTTGCAAAACATCTTTAATAATCAGTAGTTAATACCAAACTTTATATTCACAAACACAATTCGGTGAAAATTTCTACGCTTAAAATGTACTCGGTGGCATGTTTTTCCAACTCTAGAGCTGCCCTCATCAAAACCGAGAGAAGTTGCCCATTACATTTACTGAGCAGGTAGATAGTTGGGGAAATTAAAAGTTAAACAGCCAAGTTTCATTTTAAAAGTCATGATTTTTTTTTCCTTTTGAGACAGGGTCTTGTTATGTGGCCCAGGTTGGTCTTGAACTCCTGGACTCAAGTGATCCTCCCACCTCAGTTTCCACAGTGCTGGGATTATACACAAGTGCCTTGGTGCTGGCACCCATTACTGTATTTTCATATAACAACTTTCTCTTAAGAAAAAGAAATCTGAGTAAAAGTACCAAAGATGTGAAAACAGAGGCAAGTTACACTCATAGAAAGGAAAAGACTTTCTGACATGTGTTTGGACTCTGTGCCTAATGGATTAAAATCTAGAGAGTAGGAGTAAAGCATGCAAATAGAATATTTCACATTATATTATGTGCTACTTAGAGTATTCTATTATGTACTACTTACCAACAAACTTCATCTCTCTGGTCACACCAGAATTAACTTGGCTCAGAGTATGAAACCAGGTATTAACTACAGCACACAATCCTCCGTGCGTCTACTGACTCTCTCACCAATTTGACATCCCAGTTATCACAAGGTTCAAGTCAGATACAGATCAGTTGGATCAGAATTCACTTCCTGTAACATGACTGTGTTAGGAGGAGATGGCACTGTTCAAACTCCTCTCAGATTCTCACTGGGGTTTCCCAGGCTCTCTTTTGTTCACTCAGTGACTGGAAATTAATTTCCTGGCTTTTTTTACACTCCAACTTTAAAAACCACACAACTTTAATCCTCCTAAAGATATAGTATAGTTGGGTGTAGGGCTCAAGCAAGCTTAGGCAGGAGGATGGCCAAGTTCAAGCCCAGCCTGGGCAACTTAGCAACTTAGTGAGACCCTGTCTCAAAATAAAAAAATAAAAAGACCAAAGAAGGTAGCTCAATATGAAGATCTTGAGTTCAATCCCCAGTACAACAATTACAAACAAACAAACAAACAAAAACAGGTATAGTCAGCCACATACTTAACACTGAAAATCCTTTACTACAACACAAAAGTAGCTTTGTTTATATATTAATAACCAAGGAGCTCCAAAGTCTTTACAAACAAATATTTATGGTAATAAATTCTTAAATATGAAGCTTAAAAAATTAGTCTGGTTTTTATTTCAGAATATTCAATATTATACATTATGACATAAATCAGCATTGTTCTAAAATGATTAGCTAGAAATTTAGAATACAATATTATTTTTGTACCTGATAATAATATCTAAGAACCCAGCAAAGTCCTTCAACATAAGACTGTACAACTTTACGACGGAATTTCTCATCAGCTGCATCAACATCAAATTTGTTCTTGTAGTATCGCTGCTTCCAACCAGCTTCCCACAACCTAAAAGTCAGGGACAGCCAGTTTATGCTGAATCAATACACATTCAGTATAGATTATTCATTGATTTATATCCCAAATCGATTAATATTTACTGTCCATGAGAAATTAGAATGAGTTAAACAGTTAATACTAACACAGATTTAATTGGATTTATCAACTAAAATCCAGTTAAACATCGAAAACCCAAAGACTGATTTTGGTAGGACTGTTATACAACTGCATTAGGAAAAGACAGATAAAATGATGATTTATTAAGTATAAATAGAACATCTGTTTGCTCAAATTTTAATACTGCTTTATTTTTTTCAATTATGCAACTATGTTTTAAGATTCATAATACTAAAAAATGGCTTATAAAATAATCTAGGAACCAGGCATAAATTATATTTGTACTTACTCTCTACTCTTTCTCTATCCTTGCTTGGACCTTATCCCTCTTTGAGATAAGAGGTGTTGATGGTTTAAGGGAGGCAAACAGTATATATATATATACATTCTATCTCTCTCTCTCTATTCTGTCTCTTTTCTGTCTTTTTCTCTCTCCCTCTCTCCTATGCATGCTCTGGTAAAACCTAGAAGCAGGTCAATTAATCTAATACTTATCATTAATCACGGAAAATATGATGTCAAGATCCATATTCTGACTAGAGTCTATGATTTTTAATAACTATTTTTCATTCTCTAAAAGATTTAAACATTTAACAAAAATGAAGATGTCAAAGAACACACACACACACACACACACACACACACACAAATCAAGAAGGATCAAGAACACTAAGATGATTCTCCATTAAAGGCTCTTTTTCATGTAGGCCAGAGCTCACATATTAATTGTAGTCATGCTTTAAAATATACCATACTAAATTTTTAACCCCCAAAGGATTCACAGAACAAAAATTAGGAGAAATATCCTCTATCCATAATGTAGATTATCACTTTTTTACAAGAAAGTATTAATGAAAGAAATGCTACCAGCCTAAAACATTTCTATTTTGATTATCTTCAGTGGCAGGATCAAACAGTAAAATACCCAAAAAATCAAATTACCTATTAAACTATCATGATCATGAAGGTTATACGGTTAAGTAAAGAAAACAAAAAATATGCTCGAACAGGGAAATTCAGAGCTACAGAAGCAGAAGACAGAAACTAAGGGTGGATCAGGTAAATGTTAGATCACAGGCATGGATCTGACATCAAAGGCTACTAGAAAAATGCAGACCATCATGGGCCTTGTGAAGTTTCTAACCATAAACACGAACTGCACTTCCACGTCCTGTAAAAGGAGCACCAGCAATGGGACACTACTGTCCTGTTTAACTTTGAAAGTTGTCATCTTCCTACATTCTTAATGAGCTACAATTTTTACATTACTGGCTTTTTGCACTAAAAGCCTAGGGTTCAAATCTGGACTTGTTCTATGAAAGTCTGTTAATCTTACCATTTAATGATCCTAAATGTCTGGATGAATTAAAGAACCAGTTTCCTACTATAAATTTTAAGAACATAGCTAAAAGAAAATGTCTGTCATGAAATATAATTGTGCATATGCAAGTCTGTGATTAAAAAAATACAATTTATATCTTTAAATGATTTTTGTGTATTTCATTTTGAGGAAGAACCTTTTCAGCTGAGAAGATTAAAGCAAATGATATTACTATCCAAGTATAACTCAACTTTCTAGGTTAAGCAGCTTGAAATTTTAACCTCCAAATAGAACCATTCAAATCACACCATCAGAGCCAAACACCTCGTGTCTAGCCATGCTAGTGCCTGGTCTCAGAGGGGACAGTGGCTTACAAGATGAAAACCTGTAGGCATACTAATCTAGATGCTTGGGTTTAACAGCAATAGCTTACACCTCTCACTGGAATTTACCGACTGTTCTAGCTCTCCACATTAATTACGGGTGGATAAAAAGATCACGGGCAAGCATCTGAAGGCATTGCTGCTCTAAGCTAAACAGCATTAATTAGACTGCATCTCTTTCAGCAATTTGCTAACAAAGTGCTATCAAACAATGGCTTCACCTGACATTATCCTCGGGCTCAGGCTCACTGTCGCTGTCTTCTGCTTTTCGCTTAATTCCTCCTAGTGGAGACGGGGAGCCATCGGATGTGAAACTTGTATTAGGAGACACGGAAGGGCTCTGCAGGCAATCACGACATCATAGAAGCAGGATCTCATTATTCATTTTACATGAGTTACAGCCAACTGCCATTAACCACCACATTTCACACTGACACATTTCTTTAAAGGTATTAAACAGGTGTGGTAAATATCTAAGTGTGGTAAACTTTAAAAGTACAGAGACTGATATTCCCTCCAAAAGTAATGCAGTATTCTCAGCTTCCCATGCTTAAAATCAAAAGAATTAACATTATCGAGGTAGAAAGTGGTTTAGAGAAAAAAAGAAAAATTTAACTTTTTTCAGTACTGGAGATTGAGCCCAGTGCCTTGTGCAGGTCAGCAAGCCCTCTACCACTAGGCTACACCCTAGTTCTTTTCATTTCTTTCTTTCTTTTTTTTTGGAACTGAGGATCAAACTCAAGACCTTGCACTTGTGAGGCAGGCAGCAGCACCACTGTGCTAGATCCCCAGTCCTCTTTTAATTTCATTTTGAGATAGGGTCTTGCTAAGTGGTCCAGGCTGGCCTCCAACCTGCAATCCTCCTGCTTCAGCATCCCAGTGGCTGGGACTGAACCCAGGACCTATGTACTGAGATGCGCCCCCAGTCCATTTGTATATTTTATTTTGACACAGGGTCTTGCAAAGTCCTTTAACTCCCCAAGATGGACCATGGTTATAGGCGTGCAAAACCACACCCAACCAATTTTACAGATTTTTTAAAAAAATGTCTGTCATGAAATATAATTGTGCACTTGAATTGTTTTCCTTTGGTATCTCCCTGTTAAGAACTCATCATCATTCTCTACTTATCAAATAGCAAAGCTTTGAGGGAAAACACATAAAACATGCATTGTATGTGTAATATATACAACAATAACATATACAGTAATATATAAAGTAGTCAATGCCAGTGAGAGTAAAGGTGGATAGCAAGTGTTCAACCCAGTACAACCACTCTGGAAAACAAGAGTTTCATGAGACTCTATCTGGTTACTATTAAATTATTTCATATGTACTGTTTTAAGATTCAATGTACAAATAACAGTTTATTACTCATCTTGGAAAAACACAGATTGTATCAGTATCACACAAAGATGTGGATACCATTTTAAGTTTAGTAGCAGCCTGCCTTTGTGCCAGATTCAATGAATGTAACAGGGCCTTAAAGTATTTTACTACTTAATTTAAAAATTAAAATCTTTTACAACATTAAGTTAAATGACAAATTATGAAAACATACGGGCAACAAAACATTTTCATTGTAAAGTTTTCCTTCTATTATTCATATTATATGTTAGGTATTTCAAGTAAATTGAATTATCTTAAAATTGAGTGCTCGCAAGGTTATTTCAACAATGCTAAAATATGAAAACATACGGGCAACAAAACATTTTCATTGTAAAGTTTTCCTTCTATCATTCATATTATATGTTAGGTATTTCAAGTAAATTGAATTATCTTAAAATTGAGTGCTCGCAAGGTTATTTCAACAATGCTAAAATGAAAACCTCAATATAAAGGCAGTTTACATTACAGGCCAAGAAAAGTCAAAGCAAAGTTATTTTTCATATAGAACTTCGACTGCTTTCCTTTTAAAACTGTGATATCAAGTTTATTTATGATAATATATATGCAATACTGTCAAACGAAAAAAATGAAAGCACTACTGGTACTTGGAAAATGAGATAGGTATATTTAGTCAGGCAGATTTGACTGTGAAATACCAGGTTCAGCCTCTTCTGGGCGCCTGGTCTTGGGGAATTTAACTGTGAACCCACCTTAAAATGGGAGTGATGAAGCTCTGCCTCTTTACAGGTGACTGTGAGGATTAAATGAAACAATGTGTGTGAAAGATTACCAACTAATGTGTTGCTCACCTGGCACATGTCCACTGAGCCAAAACTATTATTTTTTAAACCTTACACTCATCCATTTGGATTAAAATTATGAGGTGACATCCCTATCAATTTCTAAGTATAAAGAAACTGTATAAGTAGCAAACTTTTGCAAATTGAGTCTTAACTAATGAAATATAAACTCCAATTTTAGATAACAAAAACAATACTTTTAAGGAGGAAAAAAAAGCTGTTCATCAATTAATGCTAAATCTTGCTGCCCTGCTTTTACCAATCAATGTATTCTGCTCTGGGCATACCATATTCATACAGTCACTGAAATAATTTGTTTTTAAAATGCTGTTTTTGTAATCAAATTCTATTAAGAGGATGGCCTCAGATGTAATGAAATCATACTTCAGAATGCAAAATTTAAAACCACATATATCAAGAAATAGAAGCTAAGTGATAAGACATTAACATTGTTGACCATCAAAGCACAAGTTCTGCAGACTAACATGTTCAAAAGCTCAGAATAAATAAAACAGCAAAAATCCGTAACTTCAAAGACTTAATGAGCTGACAATTTGACTTCATGATTTTCTTAAGTTCAGAAGATTCTAAAGGAAAAAATCCCACTATTTAAAGACTCCTATACTTCCTCTCTATAGAAATAATTATGTCAAGAGGGGTTACGATGGGATCCAATAAGCAATCGAATTACCAATCTCCCCACCTCTTGGTCCCATGGCAGACAGTACTGATCAACAGTCTGATTCTATGGAACCTTAACACAATACTGAAATT
Source organism: Heterocephalus glaber (assembly GCF_000247695.1). The sequence goes on along the minus strand of NW_004624741.1, from coordinate 21,724,906 downwards.
TTTCTTTAAGCAATTACAGCTGGCAAAGTTTAAACCTATCTGCCTCCCCTGAGAAAGATTAAGAAAAAAGCATTCTATCATCAACAGCGCACTTGAGAATACCAGTCATTCTCAGTTTTTCTCTGTGGGGACTGCAGTCACATAATCTTGAATGACAGATACCAGCTTCTTATGTCCTACTCAGGTATCTTTTTGTATTCCCTTTCCCTGAGCCTCCACATTCTACTGTCAGTGGGACAAAAGAATTAAAAACAATAAAAACTTTGGCTGATGCTCTCAGAAGATAAAAATATCACTTCTCAAATTCTAAATCTAAGGTCCTAATATCTCTAGGTGTGAATTTATATGAATACAAATTGAATCAGTCTTTTGATGTGGCAAAAATTCCATGTAGAGTTGCCCTAAAATAAGGGACATCAGCATCAACAGAAAAATTATTAAGAGTAATGAAACTTCAATATCCATGTGTGTGCAATTTCCCTGGATATATTACAGCAGAAGTGTACATACAGTCTAGATCTCCCATAGTATCTTTCTTTCCTCTACTCTTAGTTCGGTCTGTTCCTCCCCGCTGCTCCTGAGCTCAAGGATGTTGCCACTACAACAGGAAGCTGGTGGACAGAGAACAGATCTGCTAGGTGGGTTGAACTGTTTCTGCAGTTTGGATTACAAAGTTCAAACAAGCAGGGATACCACAGGCCAAATCCATTCAGTTCTTTAGTTCATAAACAGGGAGCAACAGAGTTTGGATAATGAGGACTAGCTTAAAATATTTATTCAGAACTGTCCCACGCCCCATTGGAAATGAGGGTTTAGACAGGGAAAAGTACCAGTTTTTGGTATTTTAAAGAACACTATTTAGCAAAATGCCCAACTGACCCCTGGGAGGAAAGAGGAAGTAAGGCATAAACTGCCCCAGAGTGAGACATCTGAATATTGAGTCTCACTGCCAGCACCACCCACCACCCAGGTCCTGAGGGCAGGGAACCCAGCTGTGGCCTCTCTGCATAGCAGGAGAACTGCAGTCCCTCAGCTCTTTAAGTGCATGGGTGCTGGCTGTCCACACACTCCTTTCCCATCATTTAGGGATTTTCATACGGATGAAGATAGACTCAAGGAAGTTACTGATACCTCAGAAACTGACAGCACCTAAACAACTGAGTGACACAATTCACATGCATACAATCTCAAGAGGAAATCACTCACTCTTCAGTGTCACATAAATGTAAGCCACTTACAGAGTTGGTCTGCATCCGCATTTCATAAGCTGCTTGCCTCGGGTTACTGGATACTTGGGAACCTGGTGAGTTTCTTGAACCCAAGGCATGAGGGGTTAATATTCCACTAGGAGTGAAAGCTGGTTGATCTCTCTAACATAAAAGGAGATAAATATAGAAATCAAAATTAAATCACAACAACATAGGATATAGGAAGAAAAGAGGGCTATAGAAGAAAGTCCTTAATATAAGCAGTTAACTACTACACTAAACTCACCAAAAGACCAAATGGATTTCCATCAACATCACAGATTTGTGATTGTCTACACTTTGGCTTCATAATTACTTATACATACCTTGTAAACAGTAATCTGTAGTACTTAATAACTCTGCCCTAAAATTACATAAAATATACTGTTCTGGTGTATAGAATCCATTTAAATCTCATTATGATAAACCATTTATTTATAATTTTAGAAAATAGTCAAGACATAATTTTAGGCAAAGAAAATGTAACAATAAAGGTAAGACTTACACTTAGGAAATACTGTGTAATTTTTATTTATCCTTTACTTTGCTAGGATTTAACTATTTCCAATTAATTGAGGCCATAATTATAGCTGCAATAGGTGATAGTCATGGCTGACTGATACAACAGATATTGACTGAAATAGTAATATATAAGGTAGAAATCAAATATGCCCCTTTCTGCCTAAGTGATTTTTGAACCTACATGCAACAATAAACTCGATTTTTCTCCCTTCTAGTTTGCTGAAATTCCTCAATTCTAACAAAACACAATAAAAGACAATCTCACTCCATAAGTTTGAAAATCTGATTGAGAAGAAGAGAAAAAGAACTAAAAAAGTTAAATGCCTAGTGGGGAAAGCAAATGTGAGCATGGTGAAGACAGGAAACCCTGTGGAGCAGGAAGCAAAGCAACACTGAGCTTGCAGACGGGTACAGTGTGTTTGGAGGACAGTGGGGGCCAAGAGGAACCTGAAACTGGCTCAAATCACAGTATGCTCCGAATGCAAGGCTAATAGCTTGATTCTGACTAGGTTAAGGAGGCAGTGGTTATTTCAGTTTAGAATGTCACGTTCTGAGTTTAACCAGACAAAGATGTAGGAATAAGAGTGTAATAAATTTCTGATTTTATTACAAAAACAATACCCAACTGTTTTAAGCACTGCTAACAGCTAAGTGCCACTCCCCTCCCACCTCCTGCCCAGCAAGTGTAGCCCCTGACCCAGAGCTTAGAAAGGGCTTCTTTAAAAATCGACACAAGTATTCTTTCTCCAGGCAAGAAAGCTGGTTAAACATGTGTCTGATCAACTCCTACTGAATGGGAAATAAAGTTACTGTAACGAACATATTCCTCACAAAATAAACTTAAGCTACTGCCAATCTCATTAACTCACCTTCATTCTCTTTCTTTTTTCTTTCTGTCGTCTTCTAAAACTGTCCTAAAAGTATAAAATCCACATATTCTGTCAAATAATTACACAAAAATGTCAGAGTTAAACATTACCAGGAATGACCTGGGAGATCATTTAAGTTTTAAATGAAGGCCTCAACAATCTAGGTACATAATTAAGCCAAGTAAGGAGTCATGTGTTCAAATTGCTGCTTAGGAGAACTTTACAACAGTTGAAAGGCTGAATTTAGATACAAGATACAATTAAATTGTTCTCCTTCTTTCTTAGTTTTGATACCTCTGGCAAATGCAACAACAAGGAAAGATCCATAGTTTACCCTGGGTAATATAGGTTGTCAGTATGGAGAAGACACAAATAAAAAAGAAGACAATCCTCAAATTTTAGCTGAATGTAGTTAATAAAGATAACTTTTTAAATCTGTAAGGCAATTAAATAGAGACTCTGTTACATTATTAAGAGGTTGACAGTTTCCAACTCTGCAGCATGAACTTCTCCATAGAGAAAGAAAACTGGGACTCTAACAACTGCTACTTTCCAAAGAGCCAACCCAATGGGAGAAAGAAGGAAATTCAGATGTGTGTGCTGCTGCTTACTGTGGGCCAGTTTAACTCACAGGAAAGAGTCCATTACACACCAACTAGTCCCCTCCACTCATTTTAAAGTGCAGCCATGGTTTCAGCTGATAGGATATGGAGTTGATCCTGCTTTCCACCAACTCTGGGCCATTCAAAGGACTCCTGTGCCCACGCTAAAGCCTCCCTGAGTGGCAAGGCACTGAAACGTGTTGTAGCCTCAAACAGAGGCCAGCAGGTATTGTACTTATGAACATCCTAAGTGGCTGAACTTCCTAACCCTGCCAAGTTAGTCCTGCCAACTGAACGTAAACCTTGAGATTTGAAGTTAGTGCTTTCTGCCAGGAGAGGAGCTGGACACTGGACCATGAAGTCTTCCTCTCTGCAGTGGAGTCCAGGTGACTGACTACCTGAAACCTCCTATAATATGGAAACCACTCAATTCACTCATCAAGCTTTCACTCTCATCGTCCATGAAACTTCTCCTGACCTAGATCATGAATGGCCTGTGGAATGTGCAACCTATGTGTCACTATCCAGTCCTCATCTGACCATGACTCTTTCTCCTTCAACTGATGCTTTGCTGGGCTCCCAAAACACTACATTCACCTGATTTTCTTCCTTCACTCTTGCCCCAGGTCTTCGCTTAATACTCCACTTGTGGGAGTCATCACTTGGTCTCCTGGCTTTGAGCATCACCAGATGCTGAAAACTCTCCAACCAAGACCTCTTCCCACTCAACATATCCATCTGGCTATCTCAAAACTTAACGTGTCCAACACAGAATCCCCATGCCCACCACTGTTACTCACAATCTTTCTCAGGACTGCTCAGACAAAATGCCCTTGAACACAACAGTTCTATTTTTGAAACATCTTCAGAATGTAGCTACCTCTCATCTCTACCACCCGTATTCTCCTGGATTACCACAAAAAGCCTCCTCACCTGGCTCACTGCTTCCGTCTGTGCCTCCATATAGTTAGTCTCAATGTGTAAGCTGCAGTGATCATTTTATAATACAAGTTAGATCTTGTCACTTTTCTACTCAAAACTCTCCCCTGTCGCAGAATGAGAGCTAAAGTCTCCTATGGTATCCTACCAGGATCCCTCCATCATCCATCTGACCATACCTCTGACTTTGCCACCACACTGTTCTGTGCTGTGCCATGGACATCTTATCTGTGCTCCAGCCAGAGCCCTGCTGCTTCCCAGTCTGAAGTACACTTCCTTCAAACATGGCCTGGCACGCCCCTTCCTCCACAGGTCTTCATGGAGTGGGCAACAGGGAGGCAGGCCTTCTCCAGCCCTCGATCTGGAACTGCAACCTCCCACCTCCACTTGAGCTTCCTCCCCTGTGCTATCCCACCACAATTACATCCTAACACAGTACATGTTCACAGATGCCCTGTTATTGTCCACCTCTCCCAGGAGAACGTAAGCAGGAACTTTTGTATTTTTTGTTTGTTTATTTGTGTTTTTTGTACCACTAGCACTCAGAACACTGGCATATGGTGAACACTTAACAAACATTTGCTGAATAAATGAACAGCATTTGTAAGATAAAAGGCAAACATCAAAGCTCATAAAACAAAATGCATCACATTTCTGGCTAATTGCTCTATTTTAACAATAAATATTGATGTATTCCTTTCCTGCCATGCATTCTGCTGGTCATTACACATTCATTTCTAAGGGTGGTCACACAAGCTGCATGGCAGACAACCAGGGTGGACCTCATTGCCCTTTCATCTTTTTTGTGCAATCCCTTCCTTTGGAAATCTGTCAAAAACCATGGACACACCTCCCAGAAAAAAAGGAGACACCCAGAAATTCTCACATTGAATTATTTCTGATTCCCCTAACACCCCACCATGCTAAGGACATTATTTATGACTCCAGGGTCACCAAAAAGAACCCAAAGCTTTAAAATGTCCTCTCTGTAATGTCAGCTGGAAATCATATTAATAAATCTGAAGCACTACAGAATCTATCAAATCCCACACTTCCTCCTCTAATGCCAACTTATCACTATTAAAACTCTCACTGTCCCAGGAGCTGACTGCCAAGCACTGAAGGCTCTGGAAAGAGTGCTTACAGTACACCCATTGTATTACACAAAATGATGCCTAAAGTTTGAAACATAAGAGATTGCTAGAGCTGTCCTGTACGAAGTTGAGGAAATCCTGTTAAATCAATGACATGTTTTTAATCTGCTAGGAGATCATGAGGCAGTATGATATTATTATGCTGTTATTTGCTCAAAAGAGCCACATGGCTTTTTAGGGAATTAGTGAAAGGATTTCCTTCACTCTAATAATTACTATCTGCTCATTTTGCCCATAGCTAGCCACCCACCATCCCCGATTCCACCGCACTGTGTCTCCAGTACCTACACTCCTAGTAGCTCCCCTTGGTCTCCCACCCCAGCATGGGCTCAGTGCCCAACCATCTCACTGGGATGGCTTCCCATCTCCTGAGGGACTTCCTTCCACCTCTCTAAAACTGGCTCCCTTTCTCCTTCCCACGACTTCTGTAGGAAGCAATTTCACTCTGAATAAATTCAAACTTCTCACTCATAGCTTCAAGTACCTTCCATCAAGTAAGGAGTACAAATCCCCCTCTCCTTCTCTTTTTTGTTTTTTGAGACAAGGTCTCACTATGCAATTCAGGCTGGTCTTGAACTCACAGTGATCCTCCTGCCTCAACCTCCCAAGTGCTGGGGATTACAGGTATGTGTCACCACATTCAGGTTCAAATCTCTTTTCAAGACACTTCTCCTCTCAGCTATCTACAGTCCCTGAAACTCAACATCTCCAAAATGAAATTCGGTTCCTATTTTGTCCCTGCCCCAAGCTGCTCCACCCTCAGGGCTTGCTAGCTCAGTGAGCAGCACCAGGCAACTCCTAACTGCCCAAGCTGGACACCTGGGGTTCTTCCCTAAGCACTTACCCATCACATGCAACCAACTTCCAAGAACTTTGTTGTTGTATTTCCTTCTTATGTCAACTTTTTACTTCACAGCAGCAGCCCTCCACAGATCCTTCATTCTTTCAACCCTCTGCCCTACCTCACACAATCCAACCCAGATGCCTATAATCTATTAGAATACCAGTTCCTAGGTCTTGACCTGACTTCTAGACCACAAATGTTCTCTGTAAGACATGGCAGCCACTAGCTGAACGGCAGCGTCATTCTAGACTTGGACCCCTCACTTCACAGCCTAGTGTTTAGATAGGCATTTGTATTTATATCCTACTTAAGATTATAAAGAAGAGAGGAGAAAAATCACAATGCAATGCCAACTACGCAATACAGTTTCCATAGTAAGCATCAAAGCATTAATCACTTATGATTACATTACTGTTGACATACTACAATGTTATAACAACACACTCACATAGGTTAAAAGTACAATCAGAGGATCATCACAGCCCATTAGAGACAGGAGCAATTTTAGCTACTGCAATAGAAACACTTTACCTCATCATCCTTTCTCTTTTTAAAAATGCTATCCTCAACTTCACCAACTGCTAACATGATCATCTGTACTCTTTGCAGATTGACATAACCACTTTCTGTAAGGTAACCCTGTAAGTGATAAAATACATGTAAAATGACCTTCTTAGAAAAGTAAACACTTCTAATTTGAACTTATTTAAGAGTGAACTTACCCCAGTCTTGTGCACCACGTTTTTGTATATGTTAACCAAACGGTCAATTGCACCTTCCCTGGCACCAGGAGACAAACACTGTGCATTAGGACTAGCAAGTTCATAAAGTCAAGAAGGCTAAAACAATTGGGAAAAACATGCAAATACACATACCTAATCTCTAAGGATGGCAAGTGGGGAAGGAAGTCATTTCCCACAAAGAAGCACATGAAGACCCAATCGTCAATACTCCTCTCAACATCAAATGTGAATGGCAGGCTGGCCATGGTGAGCTCTCTTTCCAAATACTACAACCAAAAAGGAATGCTGCCATTAAAGCTATCAAAAGGGACTATTTTAGGAGTGCCAGTTGCAATAATTATAGATACATACCTCACGCAGAACATTCAGCCGAAGGAAGATAAACTCTCCTTCTGCACATGGAAGACTATCTCCAAGTTCATCATGCTGCAAGAACAGGAGTGGAGATTAAACAAGTCTACTTTAAGCCCTGTAATTTTTTTTCCAGACAAGCAAATTTTAAAGCTTTTTCTAAAGCCAGATCCAATCTACTATTACAAGTACTAAATTTAAAACACCAACCTATTATAATACAAAAATTACCTATAAACCCAATCACACCTAGACTACAGGTCAGCAACAGTTTTCTATAAAGGGTTAGACGGCAAATATTTTAGCCTTTGGAGAACAGACAGTCTCTGTTGCATATTCTTTCATGTTTCATTGTACTGATAACCCTTTAAAAACATGAAAACCATTCTTAACTCATGGGCCAAATCTAGAGGACTATAGCTTGCTAACTCCTGACCTACATCAAACCAATATTAGTACTTTGATGTATATGCCTCTAATCCCTTCTGTGAACATATGCATAACTACACATATTCAGCCTTTATTCTACTGTATATCTGAACTCATATAGCATATTGTATTTCTTACTTGCTTTTTAAATTTTTTTTCCCTTGCACCCTATTTTTTTTTTTTTCTCAAATTCTCTTATTGGTACATTTTAGGTATACAATACGTTTACATTTATCATTGGGTGCTTTTACCTGGACATGATGAATCTTGGTTACTTTTTCCCCATTACCTGTGCGTTCTTCACCCCCTCCACCCTTCCCTATTTACATACATTTCTTTCCATTTTTTTTCTTTTCTCAGAATTTTTCCTTTCCCTTCTTTCCTTTCCCCTTCCCCTTCCCCTCCCACCACCCCTACACCTTTAGACCTTTTCCTATTTCAAATTATGAATTATTCATTTTAATCCCTATTTACACTTTCAGTTTCTCACACTAGAGAAACTATTTGGTATTTACACATGTGTGTCCTATTTATTTCACTTAAGAGTATGGCCTCGATATGCATCCATTTAGCTATAAATGTCTCTAGTTTCTCGTTCTTTATGGCTGAGTAGTACATTTCATAAAAAAAACCACATTTTCTTTATCCAGTTTCCAGTTGATGGGCACTTGGGCTGTTTCCAAGCTTTAGCTACTACAAACTGTGCCGCTATAAACATGGGTGCACATATATTGCCGTGGTATGATTCTTTTAATTCTTTTGGGAAGATCCCCAGCAGGAGAATAACTCGGTCAAATGGGACCTCTAGCCCTAGTTCTTTGAGGTATCTCCATACTGATTTCCACAGTGGTTGCACCAGTCTGGACTCCCACCAACAATGGAGAAGAGTTCCTTTCTCCCCACACCCCCGCCAGCATTTGTTATTGGTTGATTTCTTGATAACAGCCATTCTTTCTGGGGTGAGGTGGAATCTCAGTGTTGTTTTCATCTGCATCTCTCGAACCTTGCACCCTATTCTTAAAATAGAAACCCTCTTAAAGGATACTGGATTCATGTGAACAGAAAAGACACAAAACTGTAACTTAAAAACTGTCAAGAAGTTAAATACGTAAGATTTGCAGTTCCTTGAAGAAGAGTAACCATTTGCATAGAGCACATGCAGTGGTCAATATTTTCTTCAAGAACTTAACCTCATGTAGATGTGGGCTACATTAGAAAATTATAAAGTAGAATGAATGTGTGTATGCATGTTTTTGAATGCAGGTTTACTTTAAAGTACTTAAGATCTCTCTGTGAGGGCATTATTTTAAAAATGAGGCAGTTTGCCTATTTTGTGTATGTATATTTACCATGATAACAATTTTATTTTTCAAATGAGGCAGCTAACATCTAAGGTTCTTACCTTTCCCTTCTTTTCTCTTGGCAAACCTTCACAATCCTTGACCTCATGTCCAAACTGGTTACAAAGACCACAAGGTTTGGGCTTGTTTGGTTTGAATTCTTCTCTAATAATGGTAAAGTTCGGTTCGTGTGTAGCGAGGCCAAGCATAATGAGATCAGCTACCAATAAGAAAAACATGGAATGGTGAGTGCTTCAGAGGACCCTTACCATAACCAAAGTACTGTAAGACACCAATAAAAGAAAAGCCTCAGTGAGCCAAAACAGGCAGCAAAGTCAAATATCCCAAAGCTCCCTAGCACTCTTCAGTTAGCAAGAAGTCTTCCAGATAGACACATAGGGACAAACACTCAGGCTTACCCACTTGGGAAGCGCTACACTTTGAAAGTACATGTAGCTATATTAAAAGGTTGAAAAACATTAACACAGGTGATCACTAATCATAGACTAAACAGCAACTCAACAGCAGTTCTCTCTCAAATTTAAAACAAGTGAGGCATTTCAGAATTTCCAGGTAGCCCCTGAATAATCCATTATATTAGCCCACCAACTTGCTACATATTTACCCAAGAAAACTAAATCCCAAAGAACAAACTTACCATCTGCCCCACATAAACAATGGTGAGTATTTGGGTCATGGTTAGGCTGTGCTGAAGTGGAGAAAAACAGGTTTATATAAATACATTGCACATTGCAGGATTATCGTCTTACCAAGTACTTCTAACTAATTTTTTTTTTTTTTTTTTTTTTTTTTCGGGGATTGAACTTGGGACCTTACGCTTGCGATGCAGGTGGCAGAACCACTGAGCTAAATCCCTGCCTAGTTTATCTTTTTTTATGTCGAACACACTGTATAATCAAATATTTATGTGTTTTACCTCTTTGTCTTCTAATGTAATCCATGATTTTATGTTCTCCTTCACCAGGAGCACTAGCATCAGATAAAATAACCTATTACAAAAAAAGTAACAATTTCAGCTCATCCCCAGTTTTCTATTACCACAGAAATCAAAAGAACTGTCTATCTTGAGATAAACTGTAGTAACTCTATTATGACGGTATTACTGGTTGGAAATTTTCTACATAATACATGTGTCTTAAGCACCAAAACTACTTCACTGATTAACTTACTACATGAAACAAAAGAGAATGAAATGTGTAGATTAGACTTTGCCACAGAAAAACTGATCAGTTGACAAGCTTCTATTTTCACTATTACCCAAGGAGATAGCACTGAATCATATAAGCCCCCCAAATAATCAGAAGACAGCAATTAAATATAATTTACTATGTCTAAATGAAGGAAAACACACTAATCTGAAGTTTATTAAGTTCATTTAAGTTTTACTTAAACTTTTATGAGAACAGTCATTTTTTAAAAGCAACCCTACAACTTTAATCTTGCTGTATTTTGCTATCTCCTGACAGAAATTTCTACTTTAAAGCCACATTCTTATATATTTTAAGAATTATGAATCCCATTTTATAGCTTCGCAGTGATGGCAATAGAACAAAATTGGCACTGAGAAGAAATTTAGCTATCTAAAACCTAACTATGCAAGGCAGCCCATTTCCAATAACCTTGGAAGCTTCTCTTTTCTCTGACAGTCAAATAGCATCTTATGGGAGGTGGGGGGTGGGAGGATACAGAATATTAGTCATACCAAAGTGTAGCCTCAAATGATCACTCTAATCTTTCTGAAGTACCAAAATGTGAAACTTACTGTCAAATTTTTCCACCCAGGGTCATTATTTAAACGATCAGCAATGTAATAGCGAAGACATTTAGCAAGATTGTCCATGAACTCAGTTCCCTAAAATGATAGGAGGAAATAAATTAACCTATCATTTAAGAGTTAGCAATAGCTAGCAAAGTATAAGACTACTTACTGGTGTAATACAGTTGCTGTCAAATCTTTCTTTTATTTCTTCTGGAGGAAGATAGCCACCTAGAAAAAAGAGGCAATGTTTTGTTTCCCCTATAAAATGTGAAGTAAATTAATATTAAAATAAAACAAAAAAAAGTTCAAATGCAAAGGCACAATGTTCCCTTTTTGTAGAAGAAAATATGATTGCTCCTTTCAAATTTAACATAAACTTTAACGAGACTGTGAAACAATGTAAACAAATATTAGATGTATACATAAAAACTATGAAGTTCTCTCTGCAACAGAATGAAACACACACACACACACACACACACACACACACACACACAAGGTTTAAGGCTTTTAGTTCTGATGACAGTTGTTAAAATGAAAATACCATGGAAAATGAAATTAAAATGCTGAATTTAATACAACTTTGACAAGAAACAAAATGATGAAATGGATATAAAAATGCTATTTTTTTCCTCTGTATCACTGATTAGCTGTTTCTCAAGAACTAAATATATTCATAACATCTTTAAAAAAGAAAATATACTTAAAATAAACAAATATTAAAATAAATACAAACAGGTTGTAGAGTCTTAGTTTTCAGCTGTTGTTAAAGTCACTATATACTTGTGTATTTCCAGCAAACTGACAAAATTCATCATGATCCCAGCTTATGGCATTGTGTTTTGTCAACTTCAGAGTGTAATTATCTTGCACCGGCAATCTGTGGCTCTTCTTAGTCTCCACTGGCATCCGCGCCCTGACTTTCCTCTTGAGACTTTGCTCCTACTTATGTACCCAGTAGGAATCTAAGGCTTTGGGAACAGAGGTAAAAAGTCAAAAGTCCAGCTTCAATCTGCTTATTCTCTACCTTTTGCCATTATCTCCTCCCTGACACGCTGCTTCTCGATCGCTGCTTCCATTCCTTCTTTTGATGCTCTGAACCTCCTTGACCGCTGCTGGTTCATTTTAGCACGTGGTGCCTGAAAACACGTATTTCATATTCATGTAAAATGATTCAAAATATTCACAGATGCTGTACATTATTTTCAATCATTTTTAGTACACTAAAATGGAAGAAAGTAATGTGCCTAATATCCTTTCATGACAGACAGTAGATCCTGAGAACTTAAATTTGAACCAAGACCCTACAATCTGAGATCAATCAGGCAAGTGAGTGACAGGACAAACAGACAAGCATACTCTGAGAGCACAGGAGTTCATTTATACTCCAAGGGTCACAGCCCAATGCTGGCCCCCTGGCCCAGAGCACCTCGAGGTGCCCAAAAAAGGAAAGCTCACTTTACTCCAAGACCTAGCCAGTATCTGAGGTGTCATTACCACAGTAGCAGAGTCAGGGGACACTTTCCCTTCATCCATACTAAAGGAATGACAGTCTCCAAACCACCTTCACATAAAAGCAATGGAAAACAACTTCCTTTTGCCCTGCAGGACTTGAATGCACTTTTACTTTGCATTTCCTATAATAAATTTCATAGGATTCTGTCTTTTCAACAAGGCACAGCAGTTAGAGGGGAAACAATGTCTTAACCCAAAGTACGTTTTTTTGTTGTGGTTTTTTGTTTTGTATTGTTTTGTCTTTTTTTGTTGTTTTGAGACAGGGTCTCCCTATGTAGTCCAGGCTGGCCTCAAATTCACAGCAATCCTCTTAGGGCCTCAGCCTCCCCAGTGCTGAGATTACAGACCTGTTCCACCACACCTGGCCAACCCAAAGTACTTTTAAACCATTGTAATTAAATGTATTTCCCCTAGTGCTGGGGATGGAACCCAGGGCCTAAAACCTGCTATGCAAGCACTCTGAGCTACACCCCCAGCCCACCAAAAGTAATTTAAATCACTGGATGAGCCTAAATGAAGTAAACTGGACACCAGGATTTTGGAATCTTAACAGTTTCAGAGGGATTAAAGAACTCTAGAATATCCTATTAACACCTAAATAATAAGTTATCTAACGTTCCTTTAAACAGTTCATTTTCCTGTAAGATGAGATCATCGAATGAAGCACTCGCAAACACTAAATTCACTCATCTGAATTTACACTTTAATGAAAAATGTGTGCAAACACATGTACATGTACACATATAAGTACAGACATATATAATACCTGATCTAGTGAGGGTAAATGGAGCCAACTTAAAAGATTTACTTCATGAAATACAGCTGAGTGTGAACTGGAATATGCTCTTCACAAGACAGATTCCTGTTCTCTTTATTCTTTACTCCACTATAATTCCAAGTTAGCAGACAGCTAAGATTTTCCATTGAGTAAAAACAGCTACACAAAATAGCTTACCTTGGACTCAAAGAACTCCAGATTTTCAAAATCATTCCACCGACCACTAGGCTATACTACATCTAGAAGAAAATCTACTTGCCTATACATAATAATCTAGGGTTATGATTTACCTTTATTTTCCTATTACCCTGATATATAGTCTAGGGGTCATTTATAACATAAGCTACTTGGTATAATTATCACAGGTCCATAAAAGAGTCTCCTCTTAAACCATTCTGAACATTACTCAATGCCTATAAGGTATAATCCAAACTCCTGAGTTTGGCATGTAAGCCCTTCCCAAACTACTGTCCTACTTCCCCCTTTCAATGCAAAACTGCAGCTACCCCAGCATCTCAATGTGGTCACAGACATGGAAAGTATGCTTACCTGTCACTTCTAGCAATCTGGAAGGTCTCCCTTCCTCCCCACACCTGTCCCATCCATCCCATACCACTGCCTATCAATTTCCAATTAATGTTCATCCTTAAAGAAATGGGAGAAAAGTCACCTTCTCCATCTCCCAACTCCCACAGTAGTCCTGACCTCCTCTTCCCTCCACACCCTGCAAGTGATGTCTACTGACTATGAGGAACTGAACCCACTCAGGTATCTGTGTCTCTCTCTCTTTGAGGATAACACTTTCAAAGTAAGGGCATTTGCCAATAACTCCAGCACTTCACAGTACCTGGCAGAAAATAAGCACTAAAAATATTTGAATGACAACTGAAGTATGAGACCTTTTTTCAAATTCACCACAATTGACATTTTTCACTATTTAGCTGACTTTCATTCTAGACACCGGAAACAGAAAAAACAAAAATGGAAGCTTCTAAGTCATTTATTTTAGCACTTACCACTCCATCTATTGCCATGTACAGAAGACGTCTTGGTCTTACAATATTGAAAAGTCTGTCTATGTACTCAAATATTGCAACCATCATTTCATCTTCATTTTTTGGTGCTGGCCTATAATGACAAGCAAACAATGTAGTATGATAGAGTACTTCCCCTGTGACTTGTGACAGCAGTGACAGAAACAGGTTACATACTTATCTTCAGGATGAGTACAGGGGTGGATGATTCCATTCATATCCAAATACAGATTATCAAACTCCACATCATTTGGGTTAGGTTTACTGGCATCAACTGGAATCTTTACACCATTGCATTCTTTGGGCTATGAGGAAGTGATAATTAATAGTAGTTTGATTGATCAGGTCTAAAATGACAGATACTAGGCTCAATATGAACCTATTTCATTTCTGAACTGGAGATAAAACACTTCAAGTAACTTATTTAAAACAAGTTTTCTTTTTCCTTAAAGCAAACTGAAACAGATAATTTATCTGTAGAAAGTGAATGGATTCTAACACGTTAATTTTGACAATGTGGGTGATTTTTATTTTATTAAATTCCCAAATTCAATTGTCCAAATGACAGATCATGGGAACCATTCATTTCCTTCACCATCCACATCATTAAGTCCTTTCAATTTTTTTCTTGGTACATGTTTGCCACACATAATGATCAAAGTCCTGTCTTTTTAATCTAAAAAAATCTACTTTGTCTCTTTCCACTCCCACTGTCATGAATATCAGGTTATCGTATCTCACCTAAAAGGTCCTAATATTCCTATGGACCGCCTGGTAGATTCTCTCATCTCCAGCGTGTCCTCTACACTTGCAGAGTTCTCTTTCTAAAGCACAAATCTGTGTGCCTGAATGTTGCCTGACATGCTTTCCCAATGATTCCCACAGTGGTGGGTGCTAACAAATGAGCCTGGTGGCCTAGTCTTCTGTAACAATAGCATGGAGGCCCACTGAGCTCTCAAACATTCCTAGAAAACGCTCTTTCATGGAATCTCAATGTCTTTCATAATGCACCTCCTTCCAGAACAACTTGTGCCCTACCAACACTCAATGCCTGAAATCTTATTAATTTTCCAGGGTCTAAACAGATCAAATGTCACTTCCTAACCTTTGTCTACATCTCCCAAGAAATTAACTGCTCCTCCCCTGCATTGGCTAAGAATGTTGCTATTTCTCTTGTAGCATTTCCACAGTTTTATAATTAATTTGTCATTCTAAAACAACTACACCGTGAGTACATCAAATGGTAAAGGCATATACTCACTTCTGAGGCACTGAATTATATTTTTATAAATGATATTACTTCTGTGTTTTTCTTCTAGGACCTCAACAAGATTAAGAACATGAGATCAAATTTTTATTGTTATTAAAATTCACTTTGGGCCTGGGATTTGGCTCAGTGGTGCTGCTCCCTGCCTCAAAAGCACAAGGTCCTGAGTTCAATCACTGGTACCAAAAAATACATAAATAAATAATAAAATAAAATTCACTTTAAAAATAATGGCTCCTCAAACACATACAAAGCAATAACAAAAAAACTGCAAACAATTTAAAAGCCCATCATGTACACTTTGCATCATGGATACATTTCAAAACATTAAGTGAAAGAAGTCAGCCACAAAAAACCATACACTGTAAAATCCCATTTACAGGAAAAGTCTGGAACAGATAAAGCTATAGAGACAGGGCAGATTGATGGCTACTTGAGGCTGAGGTGGGGGGAGGGGGAGGGAGATAGAAGTAACTGCCCGTGGGTACAACGGTCCTTTGGGGAGGAGTGAAAGCTCTCTAAAATTAGATGATAGGATGACTGTGCAACTCCATAAATACAGAAAAACGCCACTGAGTTGTATACTTATGAATTTCACCATACTACATATAAATTATATTTCAATAAAAATTTTTTAAAAAATAAAAATCAAAGGTGACTTTAATTTGGGGCAGGGAGCCCACTGAGAAGAAAATGATTAATAAACAGTGGTATTCAATGAATGAGAGCTGGATGGTCACAACTGCACTGCTGAGCCAAAAGGCCAATGGCAGAGGAACACATAGTGAGCACCTATAGACAGCCACAAAACAGACAATGCGGATGCTGCTCAGAGACAAATATGCAGTGCAGCAAAGGACAGAGAAAAGCAAGGGATGATAAATACTACTTTCAGGAGAGTGGTCATCTCTGAGATGGAGGAAGGGGACTGGACTGGGCTTCTGTTCATTTTATAATTGGAGGGAAAGGATATGAAAAAGGACTTCAGGACAGAAAAGAGAGGAAGCTATTAGACAATGTTCTGTACATATGTGGTGCAAACCAAGCCAAGGCCCTTATCAGAAGTAATGAGTTGGTAAGTGGCAAGAAAAGCAGGCCCATTCTTGTGGGGTCTGTGGAAGAAGGTACTTTGATGACCTCCAAGCAAAACCAAATTCTGTTTAGTATTTAGGCAAGAGGCTCTCTGTCTCTCCATCTAACTTGCATATCGCACAGTCCACATTTTCCTATCTTCTCTGTACCAAGCTGTCACCACTCTCAAGAAAATGAAGACTCATTCTTTTGTGCCTCTCAAAGTCAAAGGTAAATATTTTCTACTCGGCTATATAATCTTAGTTGCAAATTCAATCCACCTGTGTAGAATGAAAGCAGCCACAAACAATATGTACACAAATGGATGTGGCTGTGTTAAATATAATTAATTCGTAAAAATGAGTCACTGGGAACTAACCCCTGCCCTCATGCATAGCAGAGCACCAGGCATACTGAACACTGAATACTGAGTGTAGCTGCACAATTTCTATCTCCAGTATCTAGAAAAAAATACAGTATGATGAAGGTGGCAGAGGAGGGTCCTAATTCTGAGAAAAGAAGATCAGAAATTCCCACTAAGAAAACTGAACATATTTCCCCTCCCACCAAGAGTAGGTAGACATTTCAACACATTATGCAAATTTAGTTCCTTAGTTCAAAAGAGTTTGATACTAAAGAAAGGAATTCCTTCCTCAAAATCCTTGTCCAATACAATACTAGTGTTTTTTCTGTTGGGTTGAAGTGAAATCCTTAATCAAAGGGCAGCCAGAGTATCTGTTGGGTTCCCCAGCAGACTGAGCAAACACTTTAGTCTTCCTGTGTTACCCCAAGACCACATTAAAGGCCAGACAAAAATAACTGTGTAACTATAGTGGAAAACTGGAAGCAGAAACTTCCATGGCTGAGAAATGATGGGACACTTGAAACATGAGGGAAGCAGTAGGCACAGCATCTACATCACAGTAGAGCAGATGCTGCTGAGGTGGGCAAACAGAGGAGGCTCCAGGCCCGTGCAGGGATAGGGAGGGCAAAACCACTATTGTCAGAAACAGGTAAGTAGATACATTCTTGTTTAAACTTACAGGATTTAACAGCAACATTAGAAAAGTCATGTCTAAGGTTTCAGTCCACTAATGGAAGTCAGATGTCAAACTATTAAATTTCCCTTGAAACAGCTGGAAGCCATAGAAAATACAAAATTTGGGTGTTATTTTGGGGAGAAATGGCCAAAAGGATAATGAAAACGTCCAATTATAGGATTTGAGGCTTTAAAATTCAAGCTGTAACTGTGTATGTATGTGTATGCTTTTGTCTGGTTGCTCGACAGACATTATACTGAACCTCCTGAATTCTAGGCAGCTTTTCCACCTCTGAGCTACATCCTCAGCCCCAGGCTATAAATTTTGATGTTTCTGCCCAATAGAGTATTTGAAACCTTTTAAACAGTTAACGTTTCTTCAAGTTCTGTGTTAGATCTTCATCTTTAAAGAGTATTTTAGTGAACAAGAATTAATAATTACCATGGACATTTATGGACACTGAGACCGTCACAAGCATGATTCTAACTAAGGTCCTTTCCTCAGGGATTATTCCACTCTTTGCTCACAACCACTCCCTGAGGTCCATAGGGAGTATATTCAGCTTGCAAATGCTTGCAGGGTGAAGTGGCTTTTCAAAAGTCACCCTCCCACTAGGTTCTGAGGCCAAGAGTTGAACCTGGTAGTTTGGCCTTAAATTGGTACCTTCACCACTACGCTACACTGACCTTTCACTATGTATAACATGATGTGTGCCAAGGACCATGGCAACTTCTATGGAGGACACAAAATATGAAACCTGTGAAAGTGATCCTTGCTTTCAAGACTGAATAATATAAGAAAGATCAAATTACAATATGACAGAGTCTAGTAACTTACATCCCAGTGAAACTGGAGACAATTGTTTTAAAAATAAAACCATTTAAAGCTTTTGGCAAACAGCAATCTAATTTAAAAAAAAAACAAACAAACTATGAAAACAGTGGAAATGACTTCATTTACAAAAGATCATGGTAAGGTTGGAGCCATCTGGGCCAACATACCACTATCCCTGGTACCAAGGAGGAGACTTGCTGGCTGAATTACCATCACCCCCAGCGCCAAGGAGGTGAGCCTCCCAACAAAAGTGCCAACACCACCCCCAACCCAGATGAAATGAGAAGACATGTAAACAAGTCTCAAAACCAGACTTCCAGATCACCTAAAGCAACCACAAAAGGGAAACAAGACGGAACAATCTGATACTCAACCATCTGGACTCCCTGAACTGGCAACAAAAGAGGATCTGAAAAAAATGAAATCAGAAATAATTTCTTAGATAACAGCAGAGATCGTGCCCATAATACAAGACATGATTAATAAATCTAGAGAGGACACAGATAAAAAGATAGAGAAGCTGAGGAACATGATGGAATCACAACACAGGAAACAAATGGAATCCATAAAACAGGTGCAAACAGATTTCCAGGAGATTAAAAACTCCACTGAAAGTCTATGCAGAAGATTGAGCCAATGGGAGGACAGAATTTCAGACATAGAAGATAAGATAGCAATTAGTGACCAGGAAAAGAAAAATTGCTTTAAAATAGTAAGGAACCATGAGAAATCAATCCAGCAGCTGCTACACGATGGAAAGAAGAATAACGTAAGACTGGAGGTCAATGAAGAAAGAGGAGAGAGTGCAGATGACATAAAAAAAACTCTTCACAGAAGTGATGGCAGAAAACTTCCCAAG
>NW_004624741.1:21644566-21692820 GCF_000247695.1 Heterocephalus glaber | reverse complement strand
AATATGAGAAGAGGAAAAAATGGAAACAAGGTCTTTGCAAATAGGGAAGGGTGGAGGGGGTGAAGGGAGGGCAAGGGTAGGGGAAAAAAAATAAGAACCAAGAGACTCATGTAACGGTACAAGATCCCAATGATGATGTAACTGTACTGTATACCTTAAAATGTACCAATAAAGTTAATGGGGAAAAAAAAACAACTAGTAAGTCAACAACATTTTATAAAGGTGATGGAAATAAAAAAAAAATTACTTTAAGTTACCAAATTAACCAATGGAAGAAATAAAAAACGATGACTTACTGTCTTAGAATGAGGGGAGGGCTGAATAAGAGACTAAATGCTCTATTATATAGAGAATTGGAACTTAAAACTGATAAATCAAGTATAACCATATTTAGAGATAGAATCAAAATAGTTAAAAGTGGCTGGGCCGGGGATGTAGCTCAGTAGCGCGGTGCCTGCCTGATGCAAGGTCCAGATGAGTTCCATCCTTGGTACCAAAAAATAAAATAAAATAAAAAATAAAAAAGTGACTGTGTCTGGAGAGAAGAAACAGTTTGGGAAAGGGTGGACCAAGGAACTATTCCTTTTTATTTGCTTAGCACTATGATAATGTAAAGTTTGATTTTTTAAAAAGTATTACAAACAAAGCAAACAAGCATTAGGCTTAGCAACTTCTTTCACGAAAGAAACACAAGAAATACTGATAATGTCACTCAAAGCAAGACTTTTGATTTCTCCTGGGTTAGCACCTAAGAAATTAAAAATCAAGAACTTTGCCATCTAAATAAAAGAAAACTTCATGGCAGCAGGGAGATAATGACTTCAAAAACCGCGGAGGGGAGGGAACAGTTGTGCCCTGAACTTTATCAACCCAGAAATTCTAATAAAGAGTTCGCCATCGAACTCAGGATCATGAAAACGATAAACTTCAAGAATGGCCAAAAGTCTTCCTATATTTTAAAAAACTAACAAAAAGTATCTTTTTTGAATGCATCCTGAAAATGTCAACAAACTGTCCAGCAGTCCGGACAAGAAGAGGATGGCACTTATCAGTCCTCTTTCCGGTCGTAACCCTTCCCAACCAGCTGCTTTCTGAACCAAGATTTGACAACAACAACAAAAGGTCTCGCTCCGATAGTAACAAAAAAACTCGCCGCCAGGGATTGCTTTCCAAGGTGGGTAATATCAGACTTGTCATCCACGCGTCCCTAACCCGCCAACCCTGCAGACCCAGCTTGGACGGCATCTGGGGCCTCCAAGCCCGCTGTGAGCCCCGAGGTGCGCGGTCCCGGCAGAGACAAAGCGTGGGCGGGGCCTGAGAGTGCCGGGAAGCGGGGGACAGGGAGGGCCGGCCCCTGCAGCTCTCACCCGCGGGCCCCGCCCGGCCCGGACGCCCAGGGCCCAGGACCTCAGATGCATCCACAAGCGGGCCGGCGGTGCGGCTGGAGCTCCGTCTCGGCTCCCCAGGGCCGGGCGTCGGGACGAGGGCCGAGGCCTACACACGCCGGGCCTGGGTTCCAGCACGGCGAAGGCCCGGCGCCTCCTCACCTTCTCTTCCACGCAGTTGACAATGATGGACGGGTACTTGCGGCTGAGCCAGCGGAAGAACGCCGGGACTCCCATAACGGCGGCACAGCCGAGGCAGCGGCCCGGCCGGCGACCCGTGTAACCAGAGAGACCAGCAGGAAAAGCAGCCGCGGGCACCTGCACTTCCGCCCACGTGCGCGTTGCGGCCGGAAGTGATGAAACGCGCCTCCGCGGGGCACGCCGGGATGGGCCGGCCGGGCCGGCCAGGTGAGGCACGCCGGTAGGTGGGAGTGGAACCATTGTGTCTTACTGTCGTCTGGGTCGTGGCCTCAGGGTGCGGGCGGGCTAGTCTCACAGGGCTTCCACCTCCCGGCCCCCGCGCTGCGCTCCGCAGACCCCGGGGGTATCTACCTGCCCTTTGGGTCATTTTGGGAAAACGAACGATTTTAACTTTTTTTTCACTCACCTCGATAAAGTCAAATGGAACCATCCGAAGTCCCCCCGTAGTTCCATTTCCTGATTTCTCTTGGTTTTGTGCCGCAACACGAATCGAGGCCATGAAACGGGGCATTTTATTTTACGATAATGACTGGTTTGCATAAATTCACTCAATTGCAGAATCTAGCCATTATTTGACATCCAATACAAACTTTCAGCTGCACTGACGTGTATTTAAAAATTGCTAAATTTGTGTATAACTTGATTGACCTCTTAGAATATGCAGAGGCATTGACCAAAGGGTTCTGTCATTTAATCATCATTTGAGCCCTCTGAGGCACCATTGCCATACTTCGGTAACGTGTAAGCTAATGGGTAGGAAAGTCAAGTTGTAGAAGGGCTACATCACTTGCTTCTTCTCACAGCTTATGTTTCAATTCAAGCAAAGATCATTTAATCTCCTGTCCTTGGTCTAATATACTTTTATCCTTTGTTTATGATGGCATCAAATGCATTTTTACATGTATATAAAAGGAGATATCTGGAAGAGGTGATATTTATGACCGTTTGTTCAGGCCACAAAGTCTCTCTCCTCTGAATGCCTTCTTGGCTTTACAAATCACATTCAATCCTAAAGGCTCACTTCGAGAGTCCTCTAAGAATGTACTTCTCCTGTGCTACTCATCAGCAATATTCATTGCCCGCCCTGTGGCCTGATGAGATTGTGTGTGTGTGTTACTGGGGATTGAACCCAAGCCCTCAAGCTTGCTAAGCAAGCGCTCTACCACTTAGTTACATACCAGCCCCTCCTTTTATTTATTTATTTATTTTTTGGTACTGGGGATTGAACTTGGGTCCTTGAGCTTGCACAGCAGGCGGTGAGCTAAATCCCCAGCCTGCCTCCTTTTATTCTTTAAAAAATTTTTGAGACAGAGTCTTGCTAAATGTAGAACTTAGAGACATGGTTACCTCATATTTTACTTAAGGATAGTTAAAACTATTCCAGAGTATTTTGTCTCTGGTGAAATTTCTCATTTTACCTGGAAAGCCCTGTTCCTCAAGTACTTGGTTTTCTTAGAAGGTGCTGTCTTTTTATAGGAATACACATATCATAATTAATATAGGCATAGGCATCTGACCAAGGTGAACCATTCAGATTTGTGTCCAGAATTTTTGATCTTTGAACCATAAAGAATTTAAGACAGCCCTTCGCAGATGCTATAAGATAAGAATCAGGACTTCTTGCCAGTCTACCATGAGAGAAGCAGGTTCAAGTCCCTGGTTCCAGTAGATTTTGAGATCCAGCTAAATTCTCTTCCTACACTTTGTTTGGTAATCTTGTCCTTGGGTCAATGAGCCAAAAAAATCTTTTACCTTAAACCTAAGCACCTTTGGTCTAAGTTCCTGTTCTTTGCAAAGGAAAGAGTCCAAACAAACAGGTAACAAAATTAGAAGTACACAGCTAATTTCCCTAGATGTTGAAATTGCTTTCCATAAAAAAAAGTACAAAACTTGGAGGTTTTGGAACTCAGAGAAAGGGAGAGTGAAAGGTAGAGGAGGAGTCTGAAAGGCAGCAGGAGGATATGGACTAAGCTGAATGTATCCTGTCACACTCAGGCTTAGTGTGGGCTTCTTGAGAAATCAGAGGATTCTCATGTTGGGGTCACCGGGATCCATAGCCACAGGGCTGGGAAACAGCAGAGGTCCAGCAGAAGAGATGATGAGAATTTGAGTGTCAGAAATGAACACAAAGGGCTGGGGATTTAGCTCAGTGGTTCTGCTGCTTGCCCCGCAAGCACAAGGACCGGAGTTCAATCCCTGGTACCAAAAAACAAAACAAAACCAGAAATGAACACAAGTAGTGAACTTGGACTTCTGTAGGCTGAGAATCCAGATTTTGAAGCTTTTTTTACCTAGACTTTGATGGGCCAAGGAAGACTTCCAGCTGACATCTGGATTACATTAATGTGAAGATATTACTATATATATATCAATATTCATAAGCATTCATAAATTCATTTTAAATCCATTAACATGATAATTATTGTAGAAAAGAATATTAAATGAAGGGCTGGGAATTTAGCTCAGTAGTGCCGCCACCTGCCTTGCAAGGCAAGGTTCGGAGTTCAATCTCCAGTACCAAAAAAAAAAAAAAGAAGAATCTTAAATGATTTTACCTACTTTTGGCTTCTGGATTATCAATTGCTTTCTTTCCTTCTTGATCCTTACAGAATTCATTATGAATAACCTCATGTATTTAAAATAGTAGTTGTGACGGTTAATTTCATGTGCCAACTTGACTGGGCCATGATATTCCCAGATATTTAGTTAAACATTATTCTGGATGTTTCTATGAAGACATTTTGGTTCAAGATTAACATTTTTTTAACATTTTTTAATTAGTAGAAAAAAATAGATTGCCTTCCATAATGTGAGTAGACCTCTTCCAGTCAGTTGAAGGCCTCAATAAAACGAAAAGACCAGCCCTCAAAAAAGAAGGAATTCTCTGGCTTATATATTGCCCCCAGGTTTCATCTACACTATTGGCTATTGTGAGTCTTGAACCTGTCATCTAACACTGCAGATTTGGACTTGCTAGCCCTTGTCGTCACATGTATCAGATATATCAATCTCTCTCTGCAGATAGATACAGATACCTGTAGACTCTGTTACTCTGGAGAACCCTAATACAGTAGTTTTATTTATGTGGGAATTTATTTTATGTACTCTATTTCATGTCAGATAAGTCTTCAAACAACTTGCTTCACATTCTAAATTAATTTTTCTTCAATTAAATAGTTTTTTATAGTTTTTAATCCAAATTAAACAAATATAGGAATTAGAAATTAAAATACTTTGTTGGTGAGAAGATGCTAAATCAAGATTTATGAAGTTATAAGAAGAAGGTTAAGAATATTTGTACAGGAACAGACACAAGAATTAATGGAAAACAAACCCCAAACAGACCCACATATCCACATATGTATGTGAACACTTAAAAACAATAGGTGTTGCACTGTAGAAAATTGGAGAAAGGGCATCTTAAAAAAAATCATGCTAGAATAATTTCATGTCCCAATGGAAAAAAATGAAAGTAAATATCATCTCTAAAA
This sequence comes from Heterocephalus glaber, assembly GCF_000247695.1. The sequence goes on along the minus strand of NW_004624741.1, from coordinate 21,687,743 downwards.
CTTTTAGAAAAACAAAAAACTCCAGTTGGATCATAGTCTTCCCTATGAAAGGCAGAATTATAAAGCTGTTAAACATAATAAAGAAAAATAGCTTTAGAACCTGTGGATGAGAGAAGTATAACAAGCCCTAGCCATAAAGGGGAATGCTGATAAAACTGATAAACTACAATTAAGGGCTCTATTCTGCAAAACATGATAAAGACAGTAAAAAGACAGACCAACCACAGAGTTATAAACAATATTTGCAACACACACCACTGACCGAGAACTTACACGCAGAATACTTAAGGAATTCTTGAAACTCAGAACAGAAAACCCAACAGACAGATAGGCTATGCTTTATAAAGTGATAAACAAGCCCTTTTGCCAAATAGGAAATCCAAATGATCAATACATGAAAAGGTGCTTAAGCTCATAAGTGATCCAGTAATTGCAAATTAAAGCCACAGTACACATCCAACAGATTAGCAAAAATTAGAAAGTCCAAATATACCAAGTATAGGTGAAGAGATGAAGCAACAAGAACTTTCATTCTTCTGCTACTGGGAGAGCAAATTGGTGGAAGCTCTTTGAAACATTTGATGTGATCTACTATGATTAAGGAGACACTCTTCTACCCACCCCTTTACACTTGAGGAGCCACAGAAGACTATTGACAGCACCCTTGCTCAGGGTTACCTTAAACTAGAAATCACTTTACCACCTTCAACAGTGGAATGAATAAATAAATTGTAATTCTAAAAGGATACAGTAATGAAAGTTAATGAACTGAAGTTACAGAAAAATACAGATCCCAGTTCTCCACACAGGGTCAAACAGCAGGTCAGCCTCTGTATGTTTATTTGTCTTTGCATTTTTCTCAGCACTTAAACTACTGCTATTCAGTTATTTCTTTGACAAACATTTGTTGAACATCCACTGTGTGCTACTGGGAAGGCAAAGGTGATTTTTTTTATAAGCAAAGGGTGAAGAAGACCCACCCCTCCCCGACCCTCACTCACCACCGTTGCTCTGGTCCCCGGCATTCTCACCCCCAACACAGTCCACCTCCAGAGAGCTTATTGCCTGATACAACCAGATTGTTTGGTTCTGTCCCACTTCTCTAACAAATGCCCACAGAAGCTGGAGTCTTAACTTTGTTCTGAAATATGACAACTTTTCTTTTGTATAAATACCTATCAATTGTTTTTAAAAGTTGCCCTTTTTGAGGCATGTTACAAAAGTCTAATGTTCTCATAACATTTTAGTAAAATTTGTAGCTACTGGAAGAATCCAGATTTAAATGGCTTAGTGGAAGAGAAATGTTCTGTTTCTACACTATTGAGATGATCATGGTCACCTCATTTTTCTCACCTTTTGACTTTTTAGGGATAGTACTTTGTCTTTAGGAGGTACACAGTTCAGAAGAAAACATCTTGGCAACCTAGGGCCTAGAGGAGGAGTAGGACTTAATCTTTATGACATTGCCCTCTGCTGAAGTTGAGGGATTTGCCAACGTGGACTTAATTCAAATCTGAAACAAACCTTGGTCTGTTGGGGAGCTTTGTGGCTTTGGAATTTGAGAAGCTTTAATCCTGGAGCCTTGGGTTCGATGGTTAATTTTATATGTCAGTTTGGCTGGGCCAGGGCCCAGATGTTCATTCAAATCAAACATTACTGTAGATGTTTGCTGAAAGTGTTTTTAGGGTAAGATTAACATATAAATCAGTAGACTGAGTAAAATAAATTACCCACCGTAGCGTGGGTGGGCCTTGTCGACATAGCTGAAGGCTTTCATAGAACAAAGCCTGACTTCCCCTAGCAAGAGTGGATTTGGCCCGCAGATTCCTTTGGCCTGTAATTGCAGCCCTTCCCTGGTCTCCAGGCTGCCAGCCTCCCACATCAGACTTTGGACTCCCTAACCCTCCTCAATCCTGTGAGCCAATTTCTTAAATCTTTCTCTGTCACGTCTGTAGGTTTCTTTTTCTCTGGAGAACCCTGACATTGGCAAGATGTTTAAACCTCTCAGAGTCTCATTCTCTTCATTAGTAAATAAGGGTTCTAGGTTTCATAGGATTTCTGTGAAGATTTAGTGGGGCAGTACCCAGGACATGGCCCAGCACATCCAGAGCACCAGCAAGCCTTGCAGTGCCTGCCATTGCATGCTTATCATTTGTGATGCCATGGAGAAGCTGCAATTTGATTAGTATGTTCCACTTTAAGGTTTGGGGCAGTTTAATTGAATAGTACCTTATTTTTCCAACACCAGGGGTGGCTATAAACCCTCATACCAAGACTGTCTTCCTTCTCCCTTTCTTATGTTTCCTGCTCATCCTTACCTTGCATAGTACATGCTGCTAGTGTTCCCACCACCTTTTTGCCAGTTCACATTCTCATTCTCTCATCCCTTCTCCCAGCACATGAGCCCAAACTGGCTTTTGCCCATACTTATCTTCCATATCATTTCAATTCTCCTACATGTGGTATTATGCTTCACACTATTTCAGGTTCAGTCTGTGAACATTCTGTCCTCACATCCCTCACATGGGTCAGGATGAGATGGGCTTTCCTGCAGTAACAAGTAATGCTGAAAGTCTCATCAGCTTACGCTCTGTGGTGTGGGGCTCCAGGGCCATCCTGCACATGACCACCTGTCATTCTTGGTTCCACCAGCTCAACACATGACCACTGAAGTCACTGTCAAAAGGGAAGATGGCAGGAAGGCTGTACTGGATGTTTTCAAGGCCAGGCATGGTGGTAGCTTTTGGTACTTTTATTCACATCCATTTGCCCTAGCCCAGCCACATGACCTCTGCACACCCACAGAGAGACTGGGAAATCGTCTTTATGATGCTCAAGAAGAGGAAAAGGATATAAGCTTGGCAGACACAGCATTGCCTCTGTCACCCTCAATTAGCTGCAAATCAAATTACTAAATATCTACTTAAGAGCCAGTCTTTGATGTGTATCTTGGGTATCACAAGAAGTCATTGCCTTCAAAGAGCCTACCTCTAGTAGCAAGGCCAAGATATAACCACGAAATATGAAACATCAAGAATTATATAATAGTTTGACCAACAATAAGTTGCCCACCACAGGACCTGATTAAAATTCTAAATGAATTTCACAGATAATAATTGCTAAGGCATTTAGAAAAAGTAGTGATCCTATCACCCCATGGGATCACTACAGATGATCAGGAGGAGGTAGAATGACAGAGTTTTGCAATATTAAGTTTTGGTTGGCAATAGGGACATGTGGAGGGAGTCACTAAATTCCTTGGGGAAGAGGTGTGACTTATTTATCTTAGGTGGGCATCTAATAGACTGTCAATAAATACTTCTATTGAATTATTGGAGCAGCAATTCTCAAAGTGTGTTCCAGAGACTCTTGGGACCCATGAGACCAGAACTGTTTTCATAACAGGTTGTTATTTACTCTTTTCTCTCTCATTCTTCTGAAGGTGATTTTTTTTCAGGGCTCAGTGACATGCAGTGTCACAGCAGATGGAGCCAGGAGCAGCAGTGACAGTCCAAGTCAGTACGGGAAGGAGTTTCAAAATGTAAAACAATGCCGATCTTCTAGCTAGCTTTTTTGTTTGGGAAAATATAGTTATTTTATTAAAATGTTACTGATGTTACCATGTATTTCTTAATGTTATTTTGAGGATTTTTGTTGTTACTTTAAGTGAATCAAGACGTTAGTATTATAAATTTTTCTCGGGCTTGATTTCTAACCCAGTGAATATCAATAGATCTAATCCACTTAAACAAGCTCCTTGGGCTTCTCAATAATTTTTGAGTCCTGAGACCAAAAACTTTGAGAAGTTCTGTTTTAGAACATGAAACTGGAAATGGAATCTATAAATTTCAGTTCCTAGAACCAATCTAAGGCTAATTTTTCAAATTCCTAAGATTTTTATATCTTTAGATATGGTCTCATATGCTCTTTGCTAACCCTAAACAATCTGATATCATCACCACCAAGTATAATTCTAGGTGCCAGTGAGTGTGACATTGGTGAACAAATGTGCAACCCATGTGTTTATATGCAGTCCTTTTCTAGTAGAGCTCTACAGTGCAGCTCAGAAATGTAGGCACAAAAATGTACCAGAAATGGAACTAATGTGGACGATGTATTTTTAAGTCCTGCGTTTCTGTGCCCAACTCAGAGCCTCTGCAGCTGACCCATCTTTAAATTTCTCTAATCATGAGATTCATTTGTTTGCAAAGAACTTCATGGGCTTGTATCCCTTAGATGCTCTAGCAAATGGTGCTATAGATGTGTTGCAAAGTGATGTTGTGTATGTAGAAATGTGTAGAAACACTGCTAGGGGTATGTGAAACAAACTTTGGCCGTATGTCAGTAGGTTTCAGAGAGCAGGATGTGATGAAAACCACGGGTCTAAATCCATACTTGTTATTACATGGATTTAGATGACAAATCCTATGCTCTAAAACATAACCCCAAACAATGAAAGCCTACTAGAACATGATTTGCTTGTACAAAAAGCATAAGATGTCCTAGATCCAGCTCTATGAAAGGACCCTACTATATTTAATTCCCTAATATGACATTTGAGAAAATCCTGGCAGATTTCTATTTGAGGTCACAGGTTGTATTGTCTCCTAAAGGAAAAGACAGGAAGTTGACAGAAACCATATGTTTCAAAGAGTCGAACAGTTGTAATTCCCTCTAGAGGTATAAATGGAAGAAGCTGGATGGAAAAGACCTCATTTAAAGGATAATAAAGTGTAAAGCTCTCTGAGAAGTGTTGAAGGTAAGACCTCAACCCTGCAAGCTGATAAGCAGGCCCAGACTTTTATTTATAGTGACATGAGTGACATTTATCTGCCTCTCACTAGAACATCTAATCCACTTGTCAAGGTGTGTCTCACACAGAGACCTGATTTCTGGTCAGAGTTGTCAGGCTTCAAATACAAATATGACTTCCCTGGCTGAAATTCCTGATTGGAAAAAAGAAGTCACTGGGATATGAAATAATCAGGTAGCCATATCACCTCCATTTCACTTAGCCTCAGAGTATGTCGCCAAAAGAGAGGGTTTTGGCTTCATGATATGTTGTAGTCTGTCAATTAAAGTAGGAGTGGAGTGAATTCCTGAGGGGTTCTCCCTACTTATTCCCTCAATAGAATCATTATAGAATGGTAGATGTCTCTTCCTTACTCCAAATTTTTGGCCCCATCTGGTTTCAGGACCAAAAACCAAGGTGAGTCAAGAACATCTGTGACCGTGGCCATCTCGACGGTAAGGAATGGTGGGGGGCTTAGGGTTCAACACTCACACAAAGAGCTTGTGTTCCAGATAAGAAAGCATAAGAACACTCAAAATGAAGTAGCAATAAGCAGTTTGAATAGTAGATGAAAGAAAAAATAAGGTCATAGGTATTTACAAATAAATTAGGCAGTACTTACTATAAAGTTCGAAGAAGGGAAAGAAGAAAAAATATGAGTAAGAAGTCAAGAATTATAGTGGAAGTGGGACTTGAAACAGGTCCTGATGGAAAAGTGAGATAAATAAGACCTTCAGTAAAACCATGTATCATTAGTGCCTGGTGTGGTGATACGAGTCCTCCTCCCTTTTTCCTTCCCCCACCTCCTTCCACCCTTCTTCCCCCTCCTTCTCCTCCACTTCTTGACCATATTCTTTCTTGGCCACCAGATTCACCCCCACATGTCGTGGACCTGCCCCTCTGCCTTGTCATAAAGCATTTCGAGAAAGACTTTTATTTCCTTCTCTCTCTTATGGAGAGCTGAGTCCAGTTAAAATCTGTTCGTTTTGTTTTCATGTGGTACTGGAGACAAATCTAGGGGCACTCTACCACTGAGCTGCATCCCCAGCCCCTTTAATTTTTTGAGACAGAGTCTCACTAAGTTGCCCAGGCAGTCTTCAAACTTGCAGTCTTCCTGCCTCAAGTAGCTGAGATTACAGGTACCCAGCTCTACTTTGTTTTTTTTAACTAAACTTATTGAGGTATAACTTACACACATTGAAACGCACCAATTTTAACTGAGTTCAGTGAGTTTTGAAAAATGTATATAGTTGAAACTCACCACTACAATCATGACATAGAACAGTTTCAGCATGCCAAGGACTCTTGTGCTCTTTTCCATAGAGAGTCTTTCCCTGTCCCTGGCCTTAAGCAATCCTCAATCTGGTTTTAGTCCCTGTAGATTAAAGGTTTTTTTCCTAAACTTTCATATCAATGAAATCACAAAATTTTATAGAGCTTGGTCTGGATTCTTTTACTTAAAACAATGTTCTTGAAAGGATCCATGTTGTATAAGCCACTTGTTTGTTTGTTTGTTTGTTCAGTGCTGGAAATCAAACATAGGACCTCACCAAGTACTCTACCACTGAGCTACACCTCCAGCCCAGTTTTTAAAAATTCTTTTATCGGTGTATGATATCTCATATAGATGCACCTCAGTTCCTTTAGCCATTCACCTTTTGATGAATATCTGGGCCATTTGTAGTTTTTTGTAATAAAGCTACTATGAATGTTCACATATAAGTCTTTCTGCAGAAATACATCTTTATTTCTTTGGGACAAAGTCCTAGAAATAAGGGTTGCATGGTAGCTGTATGTGTAACTTTATAAGATCATTAAGCTGTTTTTAAACAGCTTGTGCCATTTTATCTAAATATAATGCTTGATGGTTATAGGAATGGGTATCACTGTCATTGAAAAAAATCTGGAGGCTTCTATTTTTGTTGTTTTTGTTTTCTCTTTTGTTACAATGCTGGGGAATCAAACTTGGGCCTTATTTTTGCAAGGCAAGCTCTCTGCCACTGAGGTACATCCCAGCCACTCTTTGGGGAATGGAATTCACACTGAAGACTCACATCTCAGCTCCCCACCACAAGCCCTTATTTCTCCTTTCTCATTCCACTCTTTCTTTTATGGCTTCTTTCTCTCCCGCACATTATCGAACCACCTGCTGATCTACAACAGAGCCACACCTGAGTGACAATACTTCCAGGACTATGGATGGGTTTATGCCAGCTGGATGGGTGTCCACGTGGCTTGTGACACACAATCTCGAGCCAGGGTGGTCAGGGTTAGTCCAAAACTAGATGTATGAGTCATCACATTCTAAAGACAAGTTTCACACACATTACTAATCATGAAATGTTACTGTCTTTAAGGAGAGCCTGTTTTTGAAGGAGGCAAGTACAGACAGCATCATTCTTTCTCCACACATTCAGTGAACAAGCATTTTACCAGCATCTACTATAGTAAACATAGCAGTTTGTGGGAGATACCAATATGCAGGGTCTCTGTCAGATGGAAGTTGCTGCATTCGTGGAAAAGGATGGGCACCACAGATAGCTGTCAGAGAGCCTGAAGGGACTAAAGGGACTGATGTGATTCTAAGTGAAGCACAAAGAGAACCCATAAAGTATAATAAGCCTGGCCAAGTGCGATGGCACACACCTGTAATCCCAGCACTCAGGGAGGCTGAGGCAAGAGGACTACAAGTTGTAGCCTAGTCTGGTCAAGTTAGTGACTGAGAGTCCCTACCTCAAAGAAATAAAAAAAGCTGATGATGCAGCTTGGCACAAAGGCCCTGTGTTCAATTCTCAGTACCATCAGAAAAACAAATTCTAAGCCTGCTTTTATGGTCCAATTACAGAGTAAGCCTCATTTCTGACACCCCTGTCCTTTCCTCAGCAGATCTGCCAGGCTGGGACGTGCTGCCTAAGGCTGCTCAGGGAAGAGGTGACCCAGTCCAGCAGAGTAAGAGCCCAGAGCTTCAGTCACCAGAATCCTCAGCCTCCTGCTGCAGGCCTGGAGTGAGCCCACCACCTTCATCAGAGCCACAGCCTCACCCGCAAATGGGGAGCTGAACCAGTTACCCCGAGGGCCTCCTGGTGCTACACATCCAGGTTAAGATGCCCGTGACATTGTGACCTGCTTGTAACCACAGATGTAAACAATGTGATTGCTGTTTGTTTCAGCTGTGTGGGTCTCCTTGTCCCTTCCTGGGTCTCTCCACCCGTGCCACGACTTCTGACAAATACTGACTGAACAGCTCTGGGCACCAGACCCAGGTAGTGCCAAGCCCAAAGCACGCTGTCTGAGGCCACCGCGCAGCATGCATGGAGACAGCTGCCGGCCGTGCAGTGAAGGGGAGCAAACAGGGTACATGCGGGGCAGTGACCATGGGCTGAGGACTCTCTAGGGCCAAGGAAGGCCATTTTTCTATTTTTAAAAAATTGATGTATAATTGACATAAAAGATCCAGTTCTAAAGTGTTCTGTTGGTGTGATGATTTTACATACCTGTGGTGGTTTTAAAACATGCCTGAAAATTATGTGACATTGTCCCTATCATGTCCCTCTCTTGAATTTATTGACCAAGTGTATGGAATGTGATTCTGAAGACTAAGGCTGACAAGGCCATGCCGCTTCCACCTGGCCCCCACCTCTCCTCTTCTCTCTTCCCTCCCCTGCCCTCCCCTCCCCCCATTCTCTCGCCCTCTTCCTCTCCCTGCCTCCCTCCTTCTCTTCCTCCCTCTCTCCCTCACTCCGCCCCCTCAGATGACTCATTCACTATTCTGTGAGGAAGCCAGGCAGTGCACTAAGAGGCCATGCATACATGTCCTGGCTGACATCCTGCTGTAATTTGGATCTGAAATGTACCCAGAGCTCCCCCCATCCCCCACGTTGAAGGTGCGGTCCCCAGGCTATGTTGCACCATTAGGAGGTGAGGTCTCCTTGGAGTTAGGTCATTGGGGGTATGGCCTTGAAGGGCAGATTGGGATTCCAGCCCTTTCCTTTTTCATGATGCTTCCTAGATGTAACAAGGCGAACAGATGTCCCCTGCCATGTGCTCCCCCATGATGTGCTGTGCTGCCACGACTCAAAGTGACAGGGTCTTGGTCTGGGGATTTAGCTCAGTGGTTTCGCCGCCTGTCTTGCAAGCGCAAGGACCAGAGTTCGATCCCCGGCACCAAAAAAAAAAAAAAAAAAAAAAAAAACCCGACAGGGTCTTGAGTTCACTGGGTACCCCAGGCTGGGCTGGAACTTGAGATAATCCTCCTGTCTCAGCCTTCACAGCTGACAAATTTTGACATATTTTTTTTGTACCGGGGATTGAACTCAGGACCTTGCACTTGCAAGGAAGTTGTGGTGCTACTGAGCTAAATCCCAGCCCTAATTTTGACTTATCTTAATGCCCAAATTGTCTCAGATTTGGTCAGCAGAAACCCTGTCCCATGAGCCCTTGTGTCCCTTTGGTATGCTTCAACATTTTCAGGGTATGCACTTTCTTCCCGGCACAGTAAGTTGTTCCAGGCTTATCTACTTTTCTCATTCCAACACCAGAAGCAGCCATTGCTCCAAGCTACCCTAGAGTCTCTGTGTTCTGGGAGGACGCAGGTCTTGGTCTCAAGCCCTCAGAAGAGCTCTGCCCACTCCTGTGATGGTGTGCTCCACTCCGCCTACGATGAACCCATCCTTCAGTCCAGGTAAAATGAAATTTTATCTCATTTAATTATATTTTGTGTCCTAATTATTTGTAATTAAATTCTGAACGAATTATTCATTCTGAATGACTGTTCCTTAGAAGAGGCTTTTAGAGTAGTGATTTCTAGGAACTGGGAAGGGGAGGGGAAGATGGATGGATCAGTGTACGCTGTATGTGTGTATGAAAAGATCACAATGAATCCTATTTATATCATAATTAGTGTGTACTAATAAAGAAATTTTAAAAAAGAAGTGGTCAAACCCAGCAGACACAAAATTTGTAAGGGTGGATCTGAACTTACAACACTGTTGATTCGCTCTTGAGGGCTGACATTGACAGACTACTTTCATCCAACTCACCTGTGCACACTGTTCCCAAGCTCAACTGGGACAGCTGTTCTGGTAGCCACATCCGAGCCCTGACACATCCTAGGAATTCCAAAGACTGCAAATCATAGGGTGTCTGCTTTCCGATTACAGGGGAATTTAACACAAACTAATAGACAAAGATCATTGGTCTCTGCTAACATTTTGGAATGAGGTTATCACAGGAGGACTACTTAAAGGCATAATGTTTAGTATTGATATATATGTGCCAAATATTCATCAATGAAATAATATGATGCTCTGCATTTGCTTTAAAATCATACAGGTGGGGAAAGGGATTTACAGGAGGAGAGAGGGAGGTGGAAATGAAGTGGAAGAAGAGGAGATTTAAAAAAAAAAGAACCAAGCTGTATTACATCCATGTACTCGCCCTCCAGGACAATTGTAAATTGTATTACCGGAAACATATCCTAATAAATAATAATACAGGTGAACAGTGGGCGAAAATATAAATAAAACAAGATTTTATGTATGTTTGAAATTTTTCATAATAAAAAGTAAAAAAAAATTAGTATCAAAAAATATAAAAGAAGTGAGATTTTTAATATACTCTATGTGCTTATTTTTTCTTTTACAGTATTATTAGAACATGCTTGCTGTACATAACAGTTGCATTCATTGTGGGGAGTTGGTACATGTGTATAACACATCTTAATTCATTTTCTTTACCCTTCCAGTCCTCTTTTTCCCCTTCCCTCATCTCTAGTTCCCTTCCTATTTACAGAGAATCTATCACCCTATTTCATAATATCACTCATATATTTTGCTCATGTATAATATATATATTATATATAATATTACTTATATATTTTGCTCTTTGGGTTTCTCATATAAGAGAAATGTGATATTTAAGCTTGCATATCTGACTTATTTCACTTAGCATTATGGTTTCAAGGTGCATTCATTTTCCAAAATGACTCAATTTATCTTTATGGCAGAGTAGTATTCCATTGTGTATAAATACCATATTTTCTTTATCCATGCATCTGTGATGGACATATAGGCCACTTCCATGATTTAGCTAGTCTGAGTTGTTATGCTATAAATATGGATGTACATGGATCACTATAATATGTCTTTAACTCTTGTGGGAAGGGGAATAGCTGGGTCAAATGGAATTTCTAGTTTTAGTTTTTTGAGGAATATCCACACTGATTTCCATAGTGCTGATACTAGTTTAAATTACCATCAACAATGTAAAAGGGTTCCTTTCTCCCCACAGTGTCACTAGCATTTGTTATTATTTAATTTCTTGATGATAGGCATTCTTTCTGGAGTAAGGTGGAACCACAGTGTTTTAATTTGCATTTTTTTCCTAGCTAGAGATGTTGAACATTTTTTCATGTATTTACTGGTTATTTGCAATGTGCTCTATGTGTTTAATACATACTGTAATTTGTATGTCTCTCTGCTGGGTGGCCTGAGCCAATGGTGGTACATGCTCCATTGGGAGGCTTTTTGTTAATTTTATTAGTGTTTAGATCCATTTTGTACCACCAGTAGTATAAGCTGCTCTGTGGGTCATGGGATAGTCATGTATGTACCACCAGTGGTTCAAGCTGATGAGAATATGTTCAATGCTGTATGAAACATAGGTGAAATATGGTTTGCTACCTTTGGCATGGGTACAGCATGTAACGACAGCCACATGATGGGTTGGGAAAGCTGTCCCTGGCTGATCTGAATGCCCATGTAGCCATCACATACAGTCTTTGTTTGCATCAGAAAATACATCCTGAGGGTGAAACAACCAATTTATAAATTACCTTCGACAGACAGGTAAGATGATTCAAAGGCAGTTGAAAGGAGCTAGTTGGTGAAGCTTACATTCTCCTTCACTCCCAGAGAGCCTTTGTTCCCATCCCTCTGTAGCGACCACCTTTTCTTGGAAATCAACTCCAAGCTCACCTCATTCAGTTGGTAGCAAGTGTCATTTGCAGCTGATCTGCCACATTCTGCTAGAGTCAGACAGTGCCTGCCAGAGGAACCCCAGGGGAGAAAGGCTTCCTCCTATGTCATATGGCTGGGGGTATAGTTTGCCCAGTGTGAGGACATGCAAACAGACAGGTGAGAGAGGGAGTCATGGTTTATATCTAGATGGCCCCCAAAGCCTCATGTGCCCATAAGTGGATTTTGGGAGGTGATTAGATCATGGGGCATGGTAGTCGTCATTGCATTAGTCCACTGATGAGTTTATAGCTAAAAGTGATGTTGGGAGGAAGAGCCTGGTTGGAAGAGGCAGGTCACTGGGGGTGAGACTGGAAGGGTCTATCTTCCTCCCTTGATTCTCCTTCCTTGACCTCTGCTTCTGTTGCCATGCCACGAGCAGCTGTCCACTGCCAGCCCCTCTGCCTTGCCGTCATCCTTCATCGGAGATAGCTGGCTACAGACTGAAATATGTGCCAAAATAAACCTCTCCTTCCTTAAACTGTGTGGAGTATTGTGTCCCAGTGGCAAGGGAAGTGACTAAGACAGAGGTAACTAGCAGATGTCTCTGAGGTTCCCAGTGTGGCAGCAGCAGCATCTTCTGGGACCTACTGAGAAATGCATGTTCTCAGGCCTCTAGCCCAAACCTCTAGGTTTGATTCTCAGCGGCGAGGCCCAGGAATCCGTGTTTTAACACATCCTCCCTCAGAGGATTTTGATGCTACTCAGATTGGGGAGCTTCCCTTCCAAGAAGGGGATCAGGTCCAGGCTGACAAGTGAGAGCACCTTCTGTGCAGTGGTGGGCTGGGGCTGTATCCTGCCTGGGTCTTGCCAAGGATTCCCGGGTGTGAACAGAGCCAAGGGTTCGGTGAACCAGAACCTACAGGAAAAGGTACCCAGAAGAGAGCCCTCTGTCCACAGAAAATCACCACATCCCCAGATGTGGTGACACCATCACCATCCTCAGATACCGTCTCCAGGGGTCCCCTCACCCAGGCCTGGTCCCACTTATAGAGCAGTCTTTTGGGGATGTTGCTTTTTCTATGTGATATGTCTCAGCTGACAGGTGATTCTGATGGGTGAATGTGGTGACAGAGACAGGAGCTTCCTCTTGAGCTGTCTCTGCCTTGCCTGTCCCACTGCAGGGATTCAACTTCACCCCACCCTGTGGGGGGACATGGCCACCTTAGGGATTCTGTCTATAGCCATAGTATGGGAGAAGATGCCTGTGGTCTCAAACTGCTGCTATAGTAATATTTGTCATCTATTTATAAATATCAGAATAAAGCTTTTTGCTGCCCTAGAAAAGAGACTGGTTGTGTTCAGCAAATGAACTTAGGTAAAATAGAGAGGTCCGGAGGGTCATGGACAATCTTTGTGGAGAATGTGACAACAGGGACCTGTTGTACTATTCTGGACCCACAGATCAGTGGTCATCTCTCATTTTCTTAAAATAGAGGATCAAAGTGACTTCAACTCTGCTTCTCAGGAAATTCTACAGCTAGGGCCAGGGCAGATGGGGTTCCCATCAGGGCCACGTGGGCACCATGAAGATCCAACACTCTTTATTTAATGATGAGCTCAGGCTAACATCAGCCTTCAAGGGGAAGCCACCAAGTCTCTTTTCTCCTCACTCCAGAGCAGGGTTTGAGAGTCCTACTGGGCTGAGAGGCTCTTCAAGGATCTCGAGTTTGCCCAGCAGGAACAATACTGACCTTTCATTTTTAATCAGTGCTTCTTCCCTGGAGGCCATGTAGCAGACGGGGCCTGCAGTCTGCCCTTTCACCTTCGTCTCTCTCTTTCCAATTCTGGCAGTGCAGGCTCCTTGTGAAGAAATAGGTAAGCATTTCCGTCTGAGGCCCAAGGTCCCCAGTGACAGCCTTCGGGGTCTCCAGAGTGCTTTGTTTCCCTAGTTTCCTGGGTGAGAGGGTGGAGAAGGGCACTGTTGACACCACGGGCCGTGGTCCCTCTTCTTCCAGGTAGAGGACTTGAGGGGAAGGACTCACAACTGACAAGGTCTGAGATATGAGGAAGCCTTTGAAAGTCCTTGTGAAGAGTTTAATGTTGATCAGGGTAAAATGACGAGTCCTCCATTTGATTTAAAAGCAGGACAAACTCACCCCAAACCTTCTGCACCCTTCCAGGCAATGTCAATAAGAAGTGTGGGGGCTTATTGGGCAGATAAGGCACCAACCAAAAATAAAAGTACTTGTGTGTGGATGCCTGGTTCTTCATGCAAAACAAAAACAAAAAACAACACACACACAAATTGGTTTACATGTCATGGCTAGGGTTATGGCTTCCCATATCTGGCATGGCTTTCTGTTTCTAGAGGTGGCTGCCCCCTGTCCCACTGCCAGAGGCTGGAAGCCTAGTGTTTATTTACTACCCCTCAATACCACACAGCAAAGACCTTTTCGCCTTCCTCTTTGCTTCATCGAGAAGCAACCAGATGTCACTCTAAGTAGCCCCCTCAGAGCAATCATCTCTACTCAAAAAAGGTCCACTGAAGGAACCTGAGCATTTAACCATAGAGTGGTTTGACCTCTCTGGGCACATTCCTCTGTCAGTATTTACCACACAGCTCTGTGTGGTGAAGACTGAAAGTTTTCCACCAAAATCTGCTTTTCTTCCAAGGAACATGGCTGCACAGCTGGTGATTGTTTTCCAACCAACTGTATGGCTAGGTATGGTCAAGGGCTAAGTATTCACCAGTGGAACATGAGAAATTCCCATGCCACTCCTGGGAAGGAAGTAGGACTTCTCTCTCCTCCTCTCCTTGTGCCTGGTACCCAGGTTGGGCACACAGACCAGGATGGTTCCCTGGGGAGGTGGAGGAATCAAATAGGAAAGACTTAGGCTTCTGAATGCATGGAACAGATCTACCTGCTAAGCCTGGGGCTCTTAATGGTTGTGAAACAAACTTCCACATTTCCCAAGCCAATGTACTGGGAGCCTGTTTGTCATAGCAGCTGAAATATCACCCTAAATAATTCACAATGAGGTGACAGTGGGCTTTTTTGTTCAAGTCTTTGAGGGCAGAGACCATGCCAAATCCATCTTACCATAGATCTGGTCTGCCACAGTCCTGGGGCATAGCAAGTCCTCCTGAATGGATGCTCCTATAGAATAAGAAACTGAATAACAGCTTCTTAAATTGTTGTACAAATGCTTCTCTGTGCCTTGAGACTGGATGCAGGCATATCTGAAAAGGGAGACTGGTCCTTAGCAAGAATCCAGCCCACATGCACATCTGACAGTGCTGTCATGGGAAAGGAGGGGGTGCTGTCTGATGTTTGCAATTGATTTCACACCCCACCTGAGTGTGCTTGCAAGTGCTAGGAAGGCCCAGCCAACAGGACCCTACAAATGCTATTCAGGGAACTACTGTGGTGATTAAACCACAGGACGCCACAGAGTGGCTCCCTAGCTCTGACCTCTAGCATGCTTCCTCAGTCGAGTGGCACCAGGCTCTCCATCTGGTAAGGCAGGCGATGGCAGTGGTAGTGTCCGTTGGTATCATCTGTCCTCATCTTTGAGCTGCCAGTATGACAGCTGGGGAAGAGTAGGATCAACTTGACTGGCAGAATGTTTTACATTTAATGAGTTTGTGCACAATAATAGTATAATAAATAAGGCTCTAGAGGAACTCAGTTATCACACACATTCCAAAAGTGAGATACGGCCTTACCAGAAGCTCACAGAACCATCTGTCATCAAATATGAGTCTTTGTGTCAATGGCTGGACTAGCCTGAGGAAATGGGAAACATCAGCAGAGGGAAGCAAATGACAATATGTCATTCAAAAAGACTTAAAGGGAACTACCTTAAGGAATCAGAGATGTCCAGATGATTTTGAAATAAATATCTACAACTACTACTGAAAGCAGTTAGACTTGAAGTCTTGGCCGTTGACTGCTAATGAGTCTATTAGACAAGTTCAGTTTCTGTCACTCAGGGTAAGTTCATGAGCACCATCCTTATCTGCTTGGACATTGGGCTAAAATTATTGTGATCATTGTTAATGTATTTTTGTCAGTTTGATCCATCAAAATCTGATTGTCACCCAAGCACTGTGTTCAGGTCACTGCCATTAATGACAGGAATACTGAAAGTGCATGAAAACTTGAGAATTAGATGAAAGCTGTTAGTATTTTTTTAGATGTTTGGTTTCCTAATTTTTGTGTTATTGAGGGGATACAGTAAGAAGCTCACAGGCTATCACAGTGTTGGGGCCTAAATAAATCTCATCTGTCAGTAACATAAGTGATCATTGAGTATATCAAACCACAGGGTAACTGGGAGAGCCAGGGAAGAGAGAGCAATGTTTGATCACTTAAAAAGAATTAGAAAAACAATTCATTATGATGAAAAATTCAAGGACAGCCAAGTCCCAGTGGCAACAAATGCAGGAAATTTTATGACAGTTATCTGTGTATGATCTTCCACCAGGACTTACCTCATTAAGGTTTATGCCTGAACAAAGTGTGTGTGGGGGGGTTACAAGGATGAGTTTCTAGCGACAGGACTCAGTGAAATTGACTTTAGTGGTTCACAGAATTCATCTCTGGATTTGGTTTCCCTGTTGAGAAACTTTCAATTATATCCCTGGACCAGTCGTGGTGGATATGTACACAGAATATGGTATAAGAGTATTTAACATCCATTTCAGCCCCTTCTGGTATGTTTTGCTATGTTGCAGAGCCTGGAAAGCCCAAACCTACATTTCCTAGATTCCCTTGCAGCTAGAGTTCTGTTGTGATTTAGATCACTCCTGCCAAGCACGAGATTTGGAGAGTGGGAAGGAGGCAAGGCTCTGCTGCTGCTGCTGCTGCTGCTTGGGTTAGGAGCTTGTTTGTTGAGGGTCAGTGGAGGACCCAGGGTGTCGAGGCACACCACAGGATATCCATTCTGCTGGTTGGATGGTAGAAGGGGAACACAAATCAGGAACTGGCAGGTGTTGTGGGGATTTTTTTATTGTGGTGGTTTCCTGATTGTGGCAGCTTTCTGATCACTGTGGCATCCTCACTGTGGCAAAGGGGATATTTCTGGAGCTGGTAGCCATTGAGTAATGTCATGTTTTGGCAAGAGATCTCTTTGGACAAAAGATGACAGATTTTTTATGGCCTCTGTCTTGGGGTGGCTCTACTCACTGCCTGTGGCTTCCCTCAGATGTACATGCCTGGCTTCTCAAACTTCCTGGGGTCTCCACTATACTTGGCGGCTTCACTCTTGCATCTTAAAGCAGCAGACTGCCTTGCCTCCAAGGCCTTCTTCTGAACTCTGAGTGGAAGCCTCCATGACCCCACAACTCTTGGATTCTGCATGCCTGAAAAATCAGCACACTCAAGCAGTAATCAGGCCCCCTTGGATCATGGCTACAGAGGCCTCTGAGTGAATGCCTGGATAAGGGAGCACTGTGAAATGAATTCTGGGGAATCATTTCTTTAGGGGGGTCTTCTTGAGAAGGGTGTTGTGGAGCTGTGTTCTTAAAGCAAAATCTTTCAAAGGACTTTACCATTACACTCTTGAGCCAGTGAAGAATGAGGTCTTACTAATTTCTGAGATGCTCTGAAGACATCTTTTCTATTGTCCTGATGCAAAGTATTTGGCTTCTTTTTAATGCTAATCTTTTCAGTAATGACATTCTCCTTTGTCCTAACTTTGCAGGTACTTCCTTTCTGATGAAACTATATGATTTCTACTGCCATTTGTTTCTGATTTTTACTATAAATCTCACAAAAGGTAGCAAGTAGTACCCATGCTATAGCCTAAACACTGAGCTGCCTTGAAATTTCTTTCACCAGATTAATTAGTTCACCACCCTTAATCTCAATCTGCCATTGACAAAATGTAGACAAATTTTCTGCCAGAGCATAATGCACATGGTTTTGAGTCCAACTGTCAGTAGAGACACTGTACCAAAATGAAACCTCCTGAGCCTGCCCTTTACCAGCTGCATTTCTTTCAGCATTCTGATCTTGAGTTGCAAATGGAATTTCCCGTCAAGCATAGTTTACAGCATACTAGGGCTTCTCTTGTTGATGTCTCCAAACCTTTCCAGACTCCTCTCAAGAACTAATTCCAAAGGCTTCAAAACCATATAGTCAGGTATAATCATGGCAATGGCTCCAATTCTCTAATACCAAAATCTTAGTCACTTTCTCATCACTGGGACAGAATACCTGACACACATAAATTAAACAAGGAGAGGTTTATTTTGGCTCACAGTTACAGTCAATTGTCAGCTGGCTGTAAGGCAGAACAGCATGGGAGAGAGGCCATGGAGGAAAGCTGCTCACATCATGGTGGCCAGTAAGCAGAGTGATAAGGGAGGAGTCAGGGAAGGAGCTATACCCTACCAGGTTATGTCTCCAGAAAACTGCCTCTAACCAAACCCTAGTTCCTAATAGCACACTCAGTGAATTCATTAGTGGATGAATCCACTGATGAGTATAGTACCACCAAGGTCCAGTCACTGAGTACATGAGAGTTCTGGGGGGACATTCTAGTTCTAAACCATAATAGCACATCTAGTAACTACCTTAGAAAAATGTAAAAAGAAAATGGTAGGGAAAAAACCTACCAAAATTAAGTTTGATATATTTTAATGCAACATATCCAATATATCCATTTCAATGTATGTCCAATATTGAAATATTTTGGTTATTTCTTTCCTACCAGTCTTCAAATCTTTTGTGTATTTCTCAATTTGTACTAGCCACATTTCAGAGATTCCAAAGTCACATGTGGCTGATGACAGCTGCATGGGACAGTATGGCTCTAGAGTTCATATTTAGGAATGGAATCATGGTGTCATGGGTGTACCCACTTGTAACTTGATGTTATAAAGGTGCACCTCATAGTGTATGAAAGTCCCTTTCCTAAAGTCCTTCCTACCATTATGTGATCCACCTCCTGATTAGTGCCAGTCCATTGGGTATGAAATTGCACTCTATTGTATATTTCTTTTATAGTTTGCTTCTGTATCTCTTTATGTCTATGATCATCTGGGTTTCTTTTTCTACAAATTGCTCATTTCTCTCCTTTGTTTTTCCACTGTGTTTATATTTCTTATTGATGCAGATATGGGATAGATATACAGTCTATAAATGTCACTTTTTAGTTGATGACTTATCTTTTCACATTGTCGGTAATTTTATCACACAAGAGTTTTAAATTTTCATGCAGTTACATTTATTGATATTTTTCCTTTATGACTATCTTTCTGTCTTGGTTACAAAATTATTCCTTGCTCCAAAGTCAGACAGATAATTGCCTTTTAAAAAAAAACTTTTAAAGTTTTTCTTTTCACATTCAATTTTTTACTCTAGGTAGGCTTTCTCTTTTTTGGGGGTACCCGTGATCGAACTCAGGACCTTGCACTTGCAAGGCAGGAGTGGTGCCACTGAGCTAAATCCCTGGACCTGGCTAGGATTTCTCTTGTGTTAAGGTAGAAATTTAGTATTTTTCCACATGGATCACCCACTGACTTGGACCCATGTGTATAAGATATATTCAAATAATGGCAATAACCATTACAGTTAAGTCCTGTTTTTTTTGTTTTTGTTTTTGTTTTTTTAATATGGTAGGGAAGAAGAACTAATTGAAAGAACAATGCTGGAATACACAAAGTTAAGAGTTTAAAAACCAAAAAATAAAACATTTTCTTATTAGAGCAAACAAGTAAGCCAGAACAACATAAACAATGCAAAACAAAGACCAAAGTTACCAACAGGTATTCTTAAGTCACTAGACCCCAAAATGTATTCACCAATTTCCTTTTATTGAAAAGTACTGATATGTAATTCATGTTGTAACATACAACTCATCTTTTAAAGCACACAATCATTGTTTTTAGTATATCCACAGAGTTGTACAATTGCTACCACTATCCATTTTAGAACGAAATTGGCCATATTCATTAGTAGTCAGTCCTCTCTCCTAACCCCAGGTCTAGACAGCTACTGATCCATTTTCTGTCTGCATAGTTTTCCCTATCCTGGCCTTGTCATGCAAATGAATAAGTTATATAGTCTTTTGTGACTGAATTCTTTCAATTAATAGTTTCCAGGTTCATCCATATTATAGCATGTATTGGTATTCCATTCTTTTTTATTGAGGAATGATACTCTTTTGTATGGCTATACTACATTTTGCTTATCTATTTACCACGTGATGGATATTTGTTTCCACTTTTTAGTTAGTGAATAATATTTTTTGGAATTGTTAGGTCAGGGGGTAACTCTATGTTTAACCCTTTGAGGACTGTTTCTCAAAGTTTCTGCACCATTTCACATACAGAGAGTTTCAGTTTGTTTAAAGACTCTAATTCCAGCAAATGTTACAGCTTGTTAGGTGTAAAAGTCATCAAAATCATCAGAGGATGCATCATGGTTTCTAGGACGTAAGGCAGCTTCAATTTCTGAGTTACTGTCATCAGACTCCCCCCAGAAGGCTGAAAGAGAAAAGCAGATAGCTGTGTAACGTTTTTTGTACTCTGAGTTTATAGAATAGTACAGCAGGACTGGTTAACTGGAGCCTCAGCCTGCAAGAGTTTGAACAGGGTAACCATGCAAGGCACCTGACCAGACAGACACACCCGGGAATGCAAGCCCACACACTTGGCTGTGTTCTATGCATTGTGGGATACTTCCCTTTCCTTTCTCTGTGTCCAGCTCTGCTATGGGACAGAGGAACAGACAAAAATGCCCCCAGGCTGCTCCTCCACTTTGACCTCCTGTTCTCTCCCAGGGCAGAGGGCAAGGGAAAGATCAAGCTGGTGCTGGTCAGCAGCTGGCTGTGGAGGCCTGGAAGCCCTACAAATACAGATGGCCATGAAACTGCTCAGCAGTGCAGCCTATGGTACCTGTATGGCCCTGTCACTGAAATCCCATCCCTTGAGAAGCCCTCAGATCCCACCTCAAGGGCCAGCAGGGTGGCTGCCCAGGACCAAAGACACTTCACAGTCCTCATGTGAGAATGCAAAGACTACTATCTGGCAAAAACAAAATTTTTATTCAAATGCAAAAAGAAGATCGGTGTACAGTTATTTCTCTTACCATTTGACTTTAAATGTATCATTAATTTTTTTTTGTCTTCATGCCTGTAAAAGAAAGAAAATAGCCTGAAAAAAATGACAGACAAATAGTTTTAGAACATTAGGGGAGAAACACTGTTATTCACAGGAAGGCCAGAAACTTCTCTTTTATTCCATAGATTTTTGTGTGTTGGGTTTTTTTTTTGGTACCAGGAATTGAACTCGGGACCTTGTGCTTGCGAGGCAGGCGCTGGAACCACTGAGCTAAATCCCTGGCCCAATTCCATAGAGTTTTAAAAGCATAAAGACAATGTCAAGACTCACTGTGGCCACCTAGAGCAGGGAATACAAGACGCTTGTGAAAGGCAGGTGTGTTTCTGTGCTGTCCCTGATTTTGGTGAGGAAATTCAAATCCTCATCCCAGGTGAGGCTGTGACAGCAACGCCAGCATTTTAACAAAGGAGAGGGCAACAAACATGTTGCAGCAGCATGACAGACGCCTATGCTTGGGGTTTAGGGTTGTGGAATGCACAAGACACTAGTGCTGGGTGCCAGTGCCTGTGGCTCATCTGCCAAGGTCAGCAGACAAGAAGGCTGGCTCTGCCATGGGGCTCTCAGCACACCTTTCAGGAGCTTTGCAATTCTACAAACTTAAACATCCCCTCTGGGAACAGCATTTATGTTTTTTACTGTACTTCAATTCTTGAAGGTCCACGTGGAGGAGGGATGAGGTCAAAGCAGATGTTAGGAAATGTCCACACCCACTGGTACCAGCACAGCTCCTCCAGATGCAAGAACTCCTGGCCAAGCTGGCTGACCTATAGCTTACAGACCTGCCTTTTGTCCAAGCTGCCATCGTTTACTTTTTGCCTTATAAACAAGCTCCACTTCAGAATCATTTTCTGTGTCAATACGATGAAGTCCAGTGCCTGTCAGGTGATGCAACCAAGGAGGCCTGTAGCTGTCCTCTGTGAAGAACAGAAGGCCCTATGACACCTGGTAGGACTCGGCAGCCAGCCACAGGCAAGGTGCTGTGAAGGTAGGCATGCCCAGAGTGGGCCCAAAGGAGTCATCTTAAACCAATGCACATGCACGCGTACATACACACACACACACACACACACACACACACGCACGCACACATGCACACACAACAAAGGCAAGAGGGATGCTACTCTTTACACACTTCCCATCACCAGAAGACATTGGGCTGGGGGTGCAGAGGAGAGGTGAATTCTAAAACTACTGCAGGCATGAAAAGGCGTGAATCTGTAGTCCAGGGAAACTGTGGACCAGAGGAGAAGAGCTAGGGTGGGAGGACAAGCCTGTCACCGGCTGGGTGAATGGAGTGCTTGGTGGTGGGTGATGGGTGCAGGCTGCAGGATCCCTGGGGAGGGAAGATGCCTTTGACCTCAGATTTTAGAGATGGAGAGGATATCGCAGCCAGGACTGAGGGACAGGGTATGGCAGTATGTACAGCGGGAGCCTTGATACAAAAACAAGGGCACAGAGGAAGGCAGGCTCCAGATGCACAGCCAGTGTTCCTCCGACAGCCGCCCTTGGCCTCCTCCATGCACCTGAAGTCAATACTCCCATCTGCAAATAGACTCATCATCTTTGCTGTGGTCCCCACCCAAACAGTCCAGGCCTTTCCTTAAATCTCAGAGCCTGGGGTACCCAGCCTCTGGTCTCCCCACACCCCTTTCTGCTCCTCTGCCACCACCCATACAGCCCTGGGTCCCCCCAAGCTGAGCTCCTCGCACTCCCCAAAGCCCTTGCTGTGTCCCCACCAGCTGCCACAGCACTGGCAGATCAGCCAGGGTCTTCTGGCTGGATCTCAGCAGTATCCTCCTAACTGGTGACACCACACCCATCCTGTCCCTGTCACCCATTTCCCACTCCAGCAAGAGTGAGGTTTTTGAAGCATGAATCTGATCACGTCCTTGTGTAAGGCTCTCAATGCTTTCCCACTGCTTTGGGCACAAAGACTGAAAGGAGGCATAGGGCCTCCAAGACAGCCTGGACACGGGACTCTCCTTGTCTTTGTCCCACACCTGTCCAAGCTGCTGTTTATCATCTGCTTGTCCTTCACTGATGAGCTATCCTTCCCCTCCACAGCATACATGCTACACCTGCTGCCACTCCTGGGGAGCCAATGCTTAGTGCTCAGGAGGTGCTAAGGGTGGGGGATGAAGGACCTCACCCAGCATGGGCACCGTATCACTTAGGCCCATGGTTAATGGTCACAGAGAAGCATGGCATGCATGTTTAGAATCAGGTGGTTCAAATTTCTTTGGCTTCCCTTCTGGAAAAAGAGAAGAAAACCCAGAAAAGGATCCCCTGCCCCCCTCAAAAAGCAAAAGCCTTGTATCATGCTGAAACACAACTGTGGAAATTGCCCCTGCCAATGAGTGTTTGTAGTCATTGGGCTTGGTGGGAACAAGCAAGTGGCAACCTGGGTCCCACTCAGAGGGTACATACCAGGCAGTCAGGCACTCTCTGCTCTGCACAAGGCAGCCAGGCTTGCCATGTCCCCACGAGGCAACGTGAACCTGCTTTTGCTGGCCATCCTGTGGTTACACAGTGTGGCTTTAAGACTAAGCCATGGGGAGCTAGTCAGCATCCTGGTGCAATGTGAATTCATTGCGCAGTGGCTCCTGTCTGTTTTATCAGTTTTCTCACAAGAAACATTTCAGAACCATGTGCATATAGCTCCCCCACTGAGAAAGGCAGAGGATGCACGGGGGTCTCCCAGTCCCATGACTGAGGGGCAGCTAACTTCCCATAGGGAGCCATCTCCAACAGTTGGTGTGGCACTGCCCTTGAGGTGGCTATTTATTATACCTGGTTCTCAGGGCTGACATGTACAGCACAGGCCAGGCAGGGATGGAGGGAGAAGCTTCCCTGGAGTGCTGCACACACCCAACTTATTTAGCTCTACAGGTGGTGAGAGAAAAACAAGAACACATTCCTGTCTGAAGGCCTCAGATGTGGAGGAGCAAGGTTCCAGCCTTGGGCCTGAGCACCACCCCACCATGTGCAAGCCACCCTGCCTGCCTGGTTGCCAGCGCGAAAGTGACACTTCTATCTGGTAGGGCAAAGGGCACAATGGGAGCAGAGGCTGGGTACATGGGCCACTGAGATGGGAGGAAAGGCACTGGCCATGTGGCCATCACAAGTGCTCTGCTCTGGCTGTGGCAAGAAAACAGCAAGGACAGAATATTAACTGAAGAACATGTATTCTGATGAAACCCCATTTACAGACAATGAAATTGGAATCTCGTGCTCTCAGGCACCATGAAACATTATTCTTCTTTGGATTATTTCCCCTGCCATGTAAAAGTGTGGACACCGCTCTTAACTCAAGGGCTGTACAGAAACGAGCCTGGGCTTGGCCCAGGGCTGTCACTAGTCCTGCAGCAGAGCCAGGGCCTGCCAGGCCCCTTTGTTGAACCCAAGGTGGAGGGCATGGCATCTTTTCCCTAAGTTTACAATTAAGACTCAGGTCCTGGCTCAAAGCATAAGGTACCGCAGACAATGGAGTACATTAAAACGTAACCACTGCTTCCACTGGTTTCATTAGAGTGGACAATTATCTGTGGCATTTCCCAGTGGCCAGAGTGATTGTCACCCCAACTGCACTGTAAGCACCATGTGCCATTCTGGGGTGCTCCAGTGAACACCTCTCCATACCAGCGTTTTCAGGCTCCCCTCTGTCTCTCCATCAAGCCATCCTATCTGCTGATGCATTTTGGTAACTGCTTATGAGTTCTCCTGGGACTGAGAAGCCAGGTTAGGCTGATTCTATTCACAGCCACTTTCTCCACAGTCACTTCTGGAATTCTCAAGAAGCCAAGTCAGCCAAGATGCTGCACTGGAGTCAGAGTAACAGGGTGTGCTAATGGAACCCCAGAGAGTGTGTGTCACTGTTCTTGTCATCTGGGCAAAGAGGTGAGGAACTAGAACTAGTCCACATGGTCAACAGAAACACAAAATTAGATGATAAGGATTACTGCAATTACTTAAGTTTGCTTTGTAGAACCAGTAAATAGACACAAAATGAGACCCAGAAAACCTAAGGCTAAGAAATCCATATTATATGAGAAATGAGCATTGATGGTTAGAGAATTAGAACCCCGAGCCATCACTGAATGGGGAACACAGCCCAGATGGCTGAGGGATGCGGCCCAGCCACAGAGCCAGCTGGCAGCAGAGCAGAACTAGACCATGACGCTTTTTCTGGGCTTTTGCCCAGACCCTCACAGGGTCTCCCCCTACCTCGTGAGAAGCTGTGAACCCTGGGACAGGGAAAGGGCTGGGTCAGAGCAATCAGGCCCTGGACACCATGTAACCTGCTTTCAGATGCTGGGATTGATGAGCACTGGGCCAATCTTAGCTTCAAGCGCCCAACTTTGCTCACTGTGTGGCCCTAGTAAGTCCCCACCTCTTGGGCTCAGAATGGAGACACGCCTTCCTTGAAGTGTCCTGACTTTTTAGTTCCAGGCCTATTGTGAGACTGATAATAATGACTTTATGACAAGGTGTGGTCTCTAGGTTCTGGAGTCAAATACTTTCAATGATTTTGACTGCTAGATAAAATCAATATTAACATTTCTCAAGTACTATCTCCAGTTGGAATTTTTCTCAAAATAGATATATATTTTTGAAAAACAGGAGGCAAAAAAAAAAAAAATTCAGAACAAAAGAAAAAGAAAAATTCCAGTAGCCACACCAACAAATCTTTGTAAAAGCGAATTTCAAGTTTTAGAGGCCCATGGGGCTGTGGTGGTGTTAATTTGACAAAGTCGGAGCGCCCCCTGATGGTTACTCGTGGGTCCTACAGCAGATGCCGTTTTTAACTGTTAGGGGTCAACTTGTGAACAAGTGATTTTCTTCTGCAGAAATCCTCTGTACAGAAAATAAAGACAAGGCATGCGGGTTTATGATAGGGAATTGAGGAACACCGGGGAAGCTGCTAATTCAGTGGGACTGAAGGAGAATACATGTTTGCTAAACCGGAGACAGGGATGGTCATTTATAAGAGAACCTAGACCATTTCCAAGAAAAACTTGTCATTATTTCCCTGGACAACTGAGTCTTCGTGATCGGGATATTATCCAAGGGAAAACAGCACAGTGACAGGGCAAGACGGCTGCCAGGTCCCCATCCAAGCATCGGGCACACGCTGGCGCCCTCCGCTGGCCGCTCCCGTGGCTGCACGACAGGCAGGGAATACCACCCACAGCGACCCTGGGGTGGGTGCCTGGGTGATTTGTTACCTTCCCACCAGCAATTACGTGGCAGGCACATACCCTTTCCTTTTAGCAAAAGCACCATCTCGATGCAACCAGTAAGCTGACGTTACAAGGCAGAAAGCAGCAAGTTGAAGTTAGTTACATAGCAGGCTGTTAAAATACGCTCCTCATTGAATAACCAGATCGGCAGAGGGGAGACCGCTTCCTGGGGAAGGTAAAGGGAGACAATGTCTGCAGAGGAGAGGAAGCTCTGGCATGCACCCCGAACAAAAGGGAACAAGTGGTCTTTACTCAGAGAGCAGCTTCCTATTAGGGCTCACTCCTTCGAACATTATGCCTTTCATCCCCACTCAACCACAAAATGATTTTGCTGAAGCAAATACAATGGTAGAAAAAGATTTACACTGAAAGAATCTTTAATAATAAACTGTTGCCGATCTGCCTACTTGCCCATGATTTATAATACAATAAACATTGGATTCTATTACGGCTCATGCTCTGGAGCCGCTGCTCTGAAAAACGGAACACGAAAGCACCCACAGCCCAGCACCATCACAATGAAACGAGCATGGATAAATGTGCTAAGAGTATCTCTTTGCATCTTTTATAGCTGTGTGTATTAATCTGTAACGCTTATTAAGAAAGTCATTGCTATGCAAAGCAGCACCCAATCCCTTTCTCTGGCTTTTCAACAGAGTGCACTGTTTAGCCAATAGGACGGGCCCTCTGGCCCTCATTCCGCATTCATCACAGGCAACATTTGCACAATGTATCTCTCAAAGGCGGCTGAAAAGAAGGCCTTAATACTCATGTAAACAACTGCAAACCAATTACTTAATGAATCAGGCCCACACATAATGAGGTGCAGACAAAGAGCTATAAATGCATTTTTTCGCCCAAGCCGCTGCTTTAAAGTAAAATCCCTCAGCTGTAGTTTGGGCTTAACTAGCACATCATAATTATTGTCTGTAGGACATCAGAGGAAGCCATTTTTTTTTAAGGTTCAGCAGGGTCTTTTTTTTTTTTTTTTGAGGTTGCTCATCAGCTCACTGACAAAACAGAGCAAAGAAGAATTTTTAAAAGTGCTACAGCAGCGCTGCACTGTTATGTTTATTCTCAAGTACTGGGTTTCGAGACCACTTGTAAAAGCAATAAAGCACAAGGAGTGAGTGCAGTAAGTGGGATCCTTAAATGTAAGCCTTGAAAAAAATTCAGCGATGACTCCAGGCTCAAACAGCAAAACGGGCTTCTCCAAAGCCAGGGTGCGGAACTCACAATACCAGACCCAGCCCAAGACCCACAGCACAAACAGCTTGTCAGACCCACACACTCGATGCCTGGACCTTTGGTCACGGGGCTGTCAGCAAGTGTCTAGAACCAAGATTCCTTGAAGACCTTTGTTTTTCTTCTTCTTTTCAAAAGGGGTGATGAGATTCCTTGTCACTTGTTAGGAAATTAATTTCATAAAGAAACAATAGTAATAACTAAAGACCTCTGCCTTCATTTGGAAGGCATTTTTGGTGAAATATGGACAAGATGTGAAATTATCAAGTTGAGAAAATGTTTTACGAAATTCACCTGTTTTTGAATATACTTAAAAACTGCCCAGTGAACATTTATAAAGAAATATTTAAGAAGAATTTATTTTTTAAATTTCTCTGAAATATAATTGAAACACTTCTAACCATTAAAAACTGAAGGGCTATACTATCAAGCCAAATGGTAACCTTAAATCCTAAAAACTACAGAATTTATTGTTCTTTAAAACTTCTTATAAAAGACTGAGGGCTCGAATTTATAACATCACCGTAATAATACAATACTTTAACACTCTTCCTTACTAGTTATCTGACACTTCCTTCTGCAAAATGGATGAAAACACAAGCATTAAAGACAGTAATTTCTCACAATTAAATGATCGTTTTGGATACTTGTCAAATTACGAAATGTAGGAATTTTAGAAAGCCAACCTTATTTTAATATATTCAAGGTCCTAAAATGCTGTAATATTCTCACAAAATGTAAATGAAAGTAGGATTTTTTTTCATTTCAATATGGTATTTGTGGATCAGATCATTTTAGGTAATGGGACAGTAGATTTAACATTAGAAATGTAAAATTCTTGTTTTAAAATTTCATCTGGGTCAAGTAGTAAATTCAAATGTAATGCAATCATCAAAAGGACACTTTTTTTAACAGTGTTACTACAATAGGAAATTTGCTGTACTGTTTTAAATGACAGTCAGCCTAAAGTAAAAGGGTAGGCATTCCTTCAGATGACTGTTTATATCCCACTGCATGATCAGTATTTTATATTGATGACAAATTCTGCTCATAATTCACTTGTCATTGCTCAAAAAATCTTACATGAAGTGCTATAGCTTAACAAGTGTAAAAAGATAAATTCTGTTCTTTAAAAAAAAAAGGAAAGTATCAGAGATGGAAATAGTAATGTAGCCTAAATACTTGGTAAAAAAGAATACAAAAACTAACATCCAGCAATGGCTAGTTTATCTATTAGCCGCTCAGAAAGGAGAAACTGGCCACATTTTTCTTTGCAGGCCTGATGTTTTCTCTCTGCCCTTTTCCTGACAGCCCCCCATTGTGTGGTCTCTAAGCAGCCCTACTGCAAGCAGCTGTAGGCGCTAATTTGTGGTTCACTGAGGTGTCAATTGAGTCTTACAGCAAGGAAACAACAGCTGCAAAACAATACTTGGCTGTGGGGCAAATATTTTCAAAGGTAGACTAAAGGTTTGACTGTGATTTTAGATAAACAACAAAACTTGCAAACCATAACCCTCTATCAAGTCACACAAGAAAATAACATGCAGCCAGAGTTGAAATCATTGTGGAATGACACTTCTCATCTTGTGCTGCTATTCAGAAGGGCTCTCATGATTTACCTTGACAAAGGACTTCCTTTGCAGGATGAGAAACTAGCTTCCGAAGCAACTTTGTGAGTTGCTTTTGTCTGGAGCGCACTGCTGCCCATATTCAGACCTGTGACGGCACAAAGAAGGGAGTGTTAGCGGCCAGTGCGGTGAGACACATGAACAGAGAGGCCTCCAGGAACTTTGCAAAAACCGATGCCACCACAGGAAGATGGCAAGCACGTTGCTGAGGTGAGGAGCAGTGTGA
Organism: Heterocephalus glaber; assembly: GCF_000247695.1. The sequence continues at coordinate 21,658,526 of NW_004624741.1, read as the reverse complement.
GTAAGGAATGGAAGGAAACAGGGATTTCCCTTGTGATGCTTAATACAATCATCCAAAAAAAAAAAAAATCCTGAAGGGCTCTACACTGAGCAGGATTCATGTATATGTGCATCAGCCTCTCTGATGGTACATGGTACTGAACAAGGCACACTGCTATGGCATGCCAGAAACGATGGCTTACACAGCAACCGGCACTGGGAAACAGCTCTCAGGAATAACCGGCACCCCTGGATCACAGCACCCACCCCAACCACTTTCAAGCTCCTCTGCCAAATCACATATTCTCCATCCCGCTGACGTTTCTCCACTGAAAACCATGCGGGCCACTGAAAACCAGCAGAAGGGCTGAGGAAGAGGAGGTAAGATTCCCCCCTTCCTCGGGCTGGGGGAACAGGCCGTCCCACTGCTCCCAGCCTGCAGGAAGTCCCCTGATCTCTGGCTCTTGGGGCCCTGGGCCTTGAGGTTTCTGCTACATGTCTGGCTCTTAACTGGCAGTCACCGAGAGCCCAGGCAGAGAGTGCAGTATCTCTGCAGAAGGGTTTCTGAGTTTCTGACCTGCAGTGTAACCTCAGCAGCAGAGCCACTCCCTCACCGGTGTGTCCACAGTCAGCCTAAGGAGACTCCTCAAACCTAGCAAGGACTTTGGGATCTGAAAACAAAGGCTCATGGCCTGAGTGGCTTTCCTTAGTGACAGGTACAGAGACCAAGGACTGCAATGTCTGATTCAGAAAGCAACCCAGGCACGCCCTGACTCTTCATTGTATTTGGGAGAAGGATCCCAAGTTCTGAATGCATCCCCCTCACTCTCCTAGGTGGCCTCTGCTTCTCTCTGTAGCTCACACATGTCCCTGGGGGAGAGGGAGAGTGCAGTGGAAACTTGGTGGTGACCACAGACAAAGCAATGGACACCAGAGGCGCTAACTACGGCGACAGCCACACTATCAGGAGATTTTGTGTCATTTTAACTTGGGGAAAATACTCAAATACCTTGAAAGGCAAAGAGGGTAATTCTGAGTATGGACTTAGGGCATTAAATCTCGGGGTGCTTGACTACATAATTTATGCAGTGTTATTTTACCTGTGAATAATTAACAGGGTGTTAATTATCAGTATGCTTAACAGCGCCGTAATTTTTGATACACATCCGAGGGGGTACAACTTATGCCAGAGTTACTAATCCTTTATACCCGTCCAGTTAGGTAACCAATGCACTTAGCAAAAGCTCTCATGGAGTTAACATCCCACAACATGTGTGTCTGCTCACAGTTGCATGGTGCCAAGCAAGGCATTACTCTTGGGACTGTGTGTGTAAATTAAGGCAGGGTAACTGCCTTCTAAAGTCCCCCTGGATTCTAATTCAGTGGCTTGCATGTGAAGAAGGTGATGACAGCAAGCAGTCAAGAGTCAGCCAGTGTTCATCTCACTGAAGTGACAGTGACCTCCCACGGGATGCAGGCCAGCTGTCTATGCACACAGCCAGGATGTCTTAAGTCTTCGGAGCACCCACCACCACCATCCCCAGGGCCGGCTCTCCTCAGGGTTCTGGCCCCAGGCCCTGGGCCTTTGGCCTGCAGTGCTCAATGAACCAGCAAAATTGCGCTTTTCGGCAAACAGTCTACCATTAATGTTACCCAGGAATTCCCTCTCCAGAGATGGGTAATTCTGATGTACCCTAAGTGTAACCCTTAAAAGCATCTATCTGAAGAAGACATCCACATGTGAACTAGGAGTTACATGATATTAAGAAAGCACTTTCCATTCTTACTGGGAAAATTGTAGCTCACACAAGTCACACTGTGGCTTTATAAGAATTAAGCCATTAACGCAAATTTCCCTCTGTATTAATCGATGTACTTTTACAAAGGGGTCGCAAGGTGAGTAATACTTTGAAAAGAAGGTACACTATAATAAAAGGAAAACCACTGCAAATAATAAATGTACAATAAGAAAGTGAGAGAAAACAAACAAAATTATAATTCAAACATACCCTAGATTAAAGGAACTACATTTAAGCTAAAAATGTACCTTTCCTGGGATCTGCAGTCTTCCCATGCAACCCTCCCAACACTCAAGGGAGGGCAGGCCGGTAAAACTCTGCTGACCTGATGACTAAGAAGCTGGGAGCTTCAAAGTAGGGGATGAACTAGGGTCCTCTTCTGTGGCAGCTGGGGACAAGTGACTACTGTGACACAGGAGGCAGAGACCAAGGTCTTCAGGGCGTGGCCATGCTAAGCCAGCACACATCCAGCAGGCAGGGCTCTTCCAAAGGCCATTTGCTAAGGATGGAAAGTGCTAGCTCACTCACTCCAGCCCAATGACAGCTTCTTACAAAGCAAACTCTACAAGCCTTCAGAGAGTGCCCACCCTGCCCCAGCCCCACACAGGCTTCAAGTGCTGAATCTGCCCTTACCTGAAAACTGTGCTGCAGAGGCATGCGCCCCTCGGAGTCTGTCTCCCATCTGAATTGTATGTTCCTGAAGGGTGGACTTCTTCAGCAACTGGTAGGCTTTTGTTTCTACAGATTAAAGAAAGCATAGAACACTGAATTTCCTGCTGTCCAGAGAGGTTTCATAAATTATTCCTATGAGGTTAGCACTTTCTTTTCTTTTTTTTTTTTGAGGTTAGCACTTTTCAAATGCATGCAAATTTTCTTTTTTGAACTGTCACTTTTTCAGAAATTCTGCAAACAAAACACAATTTAGTTGAACCCAGGCTTCAAGACTCAAAGAAGAGTCGTAAGACTTCACCTGAAGCAGAAAATCATTTCCTGGGGCAGGGTGTGGGGGGATACGAGGCTCAGCTTCCTTTCCCTCCAGGCTTGTGGGAGCACCAGGAGCCAAGGGAAGCAACAGCCAAGATGCCCTAGGTGGTCAGTGCCAGGAATGGTCCTGCGTGCTCAGGCTCTCCCACAGGGGGCAGGGTCCTGGAGAGGCGGGTGAGTGGTCAGCGTCAGGGTCCCACAGCCTAGGAAGGAACCCCAGCGGGGAGAGAGGCCTGTTTGCAGGGGGCAGAGCCTGGCCTGGCCAGGTGCCAGCTGCACCTGGAGGAGTTACCCTGGGGATGCTGCAGGGAAGACAGCAGACAAAAACTACACAAGGACCCAAGCCACACAGCTGGCCCATTCCCTCAGGTCTCAAGGACATGTGGATGCAACGGAGGATGGAGAATTTATTCGAGCAAAGACAAAACAGAACAGCACCCACATCCACATCTTCAATGTGGCCCCAAAAGGATTCCTGCTATGGACATCAGCAACTGGTCAGGTTCCTGCTTTTTCTGGCTCTGTTTAAGACCCTAACTTCAAGGCCCTTATTATTGGATTAAAACCACCATTAGGCCAAAGAGCAAAGTATAACTCATCTTGCCCTACTGAAAACCAATCAAGTCAAAATGAGTATTTGAAATGAGCACCGTACTTGGGAATATTAAATGCTGTATCATTAAAATATATATGGATCAGGAGCTCTTAACTCTGAAGACAGGAAATTCCAAAGCAGCACTTTTAAACATCACTGACCTGTGAAATCAGCTTGGTGTGATGGAACTAGTACTTTTTAAAAATTTAACAAAGAAAATACTAGTTGTAGCATATGCACAAGGGAAAGAACTGGTCTGTGTAACATGTATGTGTGTGTGCATGTCTGCACCACGTGTGTAACATGTATACATGTCTGTATCATGTATATGTTGTTTGTGTCTGTGCCACATGTGTAATGTGTATGTGCATTGTGTGTCTGTGCCACATGAGCTGTGGCCTGGGACTGAAAGTGCTTCTTTGCGGCTGGTGTGGTGACATCACCTGCAACCCACCTATGCTGGAAGGTGACCTGGGGAGGAGAGACAGCAGTAAACTCTAAAGTTAAAGAATCATTAGTCATGACAATATCTTTTGTTCCATAAAAATCAACCAAAGGTTTTTTTTAGCTTTTAGGATACAAGTCTTAATAACCACATGTCATTTCTGCATTCATTTAAACTTATTTGGTCAAAGAAAAGATAACAAAGATAGAAACAAAATTAAGAATAAAAATGGAGCAGCTATTGGTCAACAGAAGCATACAGACATTCAGAAGGAGAAACATCAAGCTGGTGTGCAAGGTGATTTCAGACAGGGCATCAGGCATCTGTTCAATCATAAATGAGACGGATGATATCATGATGGTCTCAATCTAGCAAGGAGGAAATCACCAATGTGCAGAACTGACTGTGATTAACACTCTGTGCTCCCCACACTTCCCATCCTGGTCTCCTTCCCTTCCTCCTGCACGACCTGGGCCCTGTTACTGACTTCTCCTTCATGGGTACCTGAGTGTGCAGGTTTGGAGAGTGGTGGGAAGGTAGCTCACTCTTGGCTCCATCCCACCCAGGCCCCTCACTGGCATGGCCTCCTGGGCCTGCTGCAGCCTTTGCCAATCAGAGCCACTGAAGGCCACCCAAAGTAAAGCAATTTCCAAGTGGGACGCAGCTGCCCTGACCTGAGGAGTCAGGACCTGCAACTCAAGACTAAGGACTGCTAGGCACAGTGCCACCCACAGCCCTGGCACAGGCTGCTTCTGGTGCTTTAAGGACAGAGAGAAGTTTAAAAGGTGTAGGATAAAGTGCTGTCCTTTGCAGAGAGCAACAGTCAGTAACTGAGGCAGCACCACAAACACACAATCATGTCAGTTGAATCAGACTGGAATGTCCCCCCAGCACAGGCTGTCCAGATGTAAGTCAGAACTGCCACACTGGGAAACCATCCAGATAGAGAAAACAGGATGAATGGGCCTTGATTTCAAAAAATCAGGTGCGGCTAAAGGCCACACAGGCTGGCACAGGGAGGATGGGCTCAAGGACACAGATTCTGCAAACGAGGTACACAAGCATGAGTGGGTCTGTGAGCAAAGACACCAGTGAAGCCACCCAGACACCCACACAGAGAGGACTCTGGCCAGATGCAGCTGGGGAGTGCACCCTGTCCACAGGGACAGCTGCTCCCTGGCCTGAGCCAAAGCTTCCAGGTGGGGAAGTGAGCCTGGTTTCACCAGACTCCAGCCTTTTCCTTTGTTTTAAAAATATGTAAGACACTACAGGATTTAAACAGAACACATTTGCAACCTGGAAACAAGCTGTCAGTGAGCAATCTTTATGTTTACTAAAAGTGGCACAAGAATACTTAGGGTACTCTGCAGCCAAAGGATCCAAGCCGGACCCTGGAAAAGCTTTCTCATTGAAGGAGCTGCGACCTGGGACCACACCAAGGGATTGTTAAGTAGCTGTCTGTATCAAACGGACCAGGTTTTCCATTCTTTGGTGGCAAGTACATATTTTGCTAGGGGCTCTTAAACAATTCAGAAAGCCTCCTGAAACAGCCTAGAAGGATGCTAACTTCAAGTTGCAAAGAACAAAAGCAATGGACATGAGTTTCACGTCGACTCAGACCCAGGCTTTTCTGGAAGGAAAAGGGACAGGAACAAATCAAGCAGTTATAAGCTGCATTCGAGTGGTGCACACCTGTAATCCCAGCACATGGGATGCTGAGGCAGGAGGATCACAAGTTTGAGGCCAGTCTGGGTCACACAGTGAGACCTTGTCTCAAAAACAAAAAAAAAGAAAAGAAAAATAAAAGCTACCCTGTGTTGCCTTACTCAATCACAGTTATTTAATGAATGAACAAGGAACAAAAGTCACAAATCTAGAAGTTCAGGTTAGCCTTCTATCAATGACAAAGGGACAAAGTTTCCCTCCAAAGGGAAAAAAATTCAGTCTTCTTAGCCACAAGTCTAAAAATTTGTGGACAAGGTAGCCATTATTCACCTTCTAGCTTATGTCTCAGAACTCCAGGGAAACGCTTCTTCCCATTAGTAATGTTAACTCTCAGAAAATTACTGAACATGAAAACGATTACATAAAACAAATGTTTCTAAAGCACCCACTTCTTTTCAGTTGGAACAGTCTCTCAGACACAGAAAGAACACACATGCAACCTACAGCTTTCAGTTCTGAATCTCTGTCAAGCATCTACTCTATTCAAATCTGTGTCAGAGTTTAGTTTAAAAGTAGAGAATATTACAGTTGAAAACATGAAACAAGGCAGGGGCCCCAACCCATGCAGTGTCCAGCTTGAGAAGATTAAAATCCACCCTGTCTGCTAAGTCCACACTAATGACATGACCAGTGAACCTATTTCCCCTACTCTGTTACATAAGCTGCCCAGGCACAGTCATCCAGCAGCGTGCTGAAGATCACTGAGACTATTGTTTTCTTTTTGATATGCACTTTGTATCTAAAAATTAGAACTGGCTAGAGAAAGAGTGAAAACACATTAAGTACAGGGAGGTAGGAGAGAGATGATGTTAAGAAGAGGAGAAAGAAAAAGCCTCAACTTCTTATCTTTTATTCTCTTTTATATGCAAATGTACACCTGCTAAAATACTTCTAAATCTACAAATAAAAAGAAAAAGAAAATATCTGATGAACAAGTGCTTTTAACAACCCATTACAAGAGCCAGATAAATGCGTGCTCACCAGCCTCTAAGGGGTGTCTGAGGCAGAGGATCTGCCCATTGCTTTTGTAGAAATTCTTCATGAAAAAAGAAGACTTGGGCTGGAGAGGGAGGAACAAAGGGAGACAAACAATACTATCACTGGAGCTGGGAAAAAGTGACCTTGAACCCACTAAGAAAGAAAGTGCACACTCCTGTACAAAGTGGGTAGAAATTTTAAAATTTAATTTGAGAAATACTTTCTGTTCACTGGATTTCCTAGTGCCATTACTTCCCACATAGCTCTACACATGTTAAAAATGTATTTTTAAATGTTCCACTAGATGTGTTGATGTGGCAAACCCAGGTAGTTGCTTTTGCAAAACGAAGTAAAAATATAAGATATATTTCTTTAATTAATTCAAAAGATAAATAGTATTACTAGAAATCCAGAAAACATTTGTCTTGATAAGGTACATAAATGAAAATAAGAAAATGTTAGGGTATGGGTGCTTTTTAAATTCTGAAAAACACGGAAAATTCTTCTATCTTTAGAACTTTCTTTTAAAGGCTGTAAGTCTATGTGAGTGTGAGACACATGTTTTTATCCATGATGAGAATTACTTTTCACCTCCAGACTTCCTGTGATAAACCCAACCCTGCCAGCAGTCCCAGGCCTGCAAATCTTGCCAGGTTTCTCTCTGCAGCCTCATCCAGAGGGCTGGTACCTGAGAAGTGAGATCCTAATTCACAGAGCTGCCAAGGCTGCACCAAAAATACAGATTTGCAGGACTGTCTTAATGACAGTAGCAACTCAAGAACTACACCAAAAACAAGTGGCAGGCTTGTACATGAGCTTTACAAACACTCCCAAGCTGAACTGAAAGTTTGGGGGTACTACATTTGGCTCTCTGTATCCTCAGGTTCTACACCCACAGATTCAACCAACTCGACTGAAAATATTAGGGAAAAATTAATCTGTATACTTAATATTATGGACATTTTTTCTTGTCATTATTGCCAAAACAATACAGTATTAACAACTAGTTATGTAACTTTTACATTGTATTAGGTATTACAAATAATCTGGAGATGATTTCAAAGTTTATGGGAGGATGTGTTCTGGATTCTAAGCAAATAGCAAGCCATTTTATGTAAGGGAATTGAGTGCATGGATTCTATTATCCACAGGGATCCTTGAACCAATCCGCTGTGTACACCAAGGAACAGCTGCACCTCTGACAAATACTTACCAAACACTGTTTAATACCAGGAGGTGCATTTTCAACTCTCACACTAATGGAACCCTTCAGTTTTCAAAGCTTGAGTAATCCTGATCAGAGGCTTGATTTTATAATAAACAGTCCCTGGACTCCTCCAAACTGGGGATTGAAACTGGGGCCTTATACATGCTAAGTGTACATTTTACCATGGAGCTACATTCCCCAGCTTTAAACTGTTTTTCTTTGTCTTTTGAGACACAGTCTTGCTATATAGTTCAGGCTGGTGTTGAACTTCTAGGCTTAAACCTTCCTCCTGCCTCAGCCCGTAGTGGGGACAACAAGCATGTACCACTGCAGCTGGCTAAATTTCTGGTACCTTGTTAAATCAGCCCTAGAAAAATAATGACTCTGATCTTTTCAGAATAGCTAAACCCTGACCTCTCCTCTCTCAATTTTCTCCCCAAGCCTTGGAATTCACCTGGATATGTTACAAAACGCCTATGCCTGGGTTCTCACCCAGGGATGCTGATGTAAACAGTCAAGGATGTGGGAACTCCACCTGCAACTCTACTGTGCAGCCACTACAGAGACTTTCATGTCCTTGGATATAGAACCATCCAATCAGCAGCTCCCCTCACAAAGGTATCCTTAACTCTTTAATGCCCACATTGAATAACACCCTGCCCCTGACCCCCACACATTGTAATGGAGATGTGTGCTATCACCAGCAGTGGGTTGCAGGCACCATGGCTGACCCCTGCCCTGGAGACAGGGCCATGTGGACAGTGATGGACAATCCCACAGCACACACTGGCTCCCTGGTTTTTCACAAATGTATATGGTTCCCTATGTCTCCACTGACTGACATCAGTAAGCACTCTGGGGATAAGGCAGGTGAAGCATATTCTTAGCAGTCTTGGTACTGGAGATGACCCACCACTATACTTCAGTTGTCACTGTGGTCTTTTCTTCCAGGATAAATCCAGTCACTAATGATGACCCTTTTCCAATTTGGTATCAAACTGAAGTGATAAAGTCTGGGGAGGCAGTGACCACAACTCCGAGTAGCACCCTGCAAATGCAGGCCGATCCTTGGAAAGATTCTGGTGCTGGCTTAGCATGACCCGAAATGCTTCAGCTTCCAGACTGTCCTTGAGGAACGCCCAGCAAGCAGCCACTTTCCACACAGCTTGACCAGGAGAATTGGTGTCAGAGAACGAGCACTGAATGGACATTCTTAGAGGCTTAATCCTCTTGAGATAAAAGCCGAGGGCCCTTTTCACATGGGGCTTAAGGAGATGAGTTTTGCCAGGATGGGCACGTGGGGTGGGAAAGTGCTGGTGGGGTGAGTGAGACAGGATTCTGGCCTGAATCAACAAGCATTTAGAGAAACTCCTCAATATCCAGATTTTTATTCATTTGACAAAATAAGTACCCACTGTGTGCCAGACTGTCAGGTGCTGGATTTGATGACATTTAGTATAAGCTCTGTCATTGGCTGAAAGGGAAACAGAATGCGAATACAAATAAAACTGCCAATGTGGGGACCTGAACTGTGAGGATGTGAGCAGCCCACCTGGAGATGTTTTTCTGTGGTCTTGGAAAGCATTGCAGTGCTCCTGCCTGTGTGTTTCCAGGCCCACACTGGTTGCAGAGGCAGTGTACTCCTCTGCTCACTTCCAGAGGTGCTTCTCTCACATGACCGGGACTTGGGAAGCTCCCCAGGCTAGGCCTTCGAAAAAGGCAAGGTTTGGCTTTGCTCCTCCTTGCTCTCCACAGCATCCCTGCAGAGGTCACCTTCTGTTACAACACACACTTGTGCTTAGCCAAGCCTACCATCTTGCTCCAGGTGCCCTTCTGGTAAGAGGAAAGAGGCAGCCTGCAGAACAGGAGGAGCTCAGAGTTTCAATCCAATCCAAAATTGGAGCTCAATTCTAACTCCAACATACTGGCCACATAGCCCAAGGAGGACACAACCTCTCGGAGCCACTGTTTGACCACTACAGGATGAGTTATTGATATTGGGCCTATGGGACCATATGAAGATCAGAAATGCTGGGGGCTTCTTGAGGGGAGCAACCAGGTATTTTCTGCCCCTGCCACCCCAGGATACAGCCCAAGAAAAGGGGAGCTACATAGGCGAATGATATGTTATTATATACAGAGACCATGTATTCTGAGACATCAGAGTTGATTGTTGATTTCTACCTGGTTACCTAAGTGAGAACATGAGGGGCAGATGGTGCTAATGAAATTGACCCCAAGGTGCAGAAGCACTCACACTGGCTGTGGGTGTAGACATGTGACAGGAGCCAGTTCCATGTGAATCTTGGCCCGGAAAACTTACAGATGCCTTAGGAATAGATGCTTTAAGAATGAGCCCCTCTCCCAAGAAGACCTGAGTTTTGTGGTGATAAGCAGGTAAGAAGGGTAAATACAGATGTAGGAATGTTGGCACATGTGATTCCTTCAGCACGATCAGAATCACAGTCTTGGCAACAGAAGGAATATCTGAAGTCCCAGAAACAAGAATGCACCCCCAGCCCTCTTAAAATAGCCATGTCCTGCGGGGTTCCCAAACCCAGCATGGATGCTCACACCTGAGAGACACTGTGCTTGGTTCTGGTGCAATGAGGAGCTCTACAGCTCTTTTGTCCCTGACCACACTCTGTAATTATTCTTGGTAGATGCTCTACCAAGTATGCAGCAGCCTCTTCACATACTTAAAGACAGCTATGGTACCCTCTTCTCAGGCTGAACATCCCCACAACCTTCATCTCTGAGAATGGGGTCACTTCAAGGCTCCCTCAGCCTAGCCTCCTGGACTACCCTGACTTCACCTTGGCCCCTTGTTCTCCTGCTTCTCTTGGGGAACTGCTGCAGAGCAAATGGTGGCCCACAAGAGGACCCAAATGAGAGAAAGCCCCTGTGCACAGGTGCAAATGACAGAGGCAACCTCTGGCCAACTCGGGGAGTGGCTTTGATAAGGAGCTTTCAATGCCTACATCACACCAGAGTCTCATTAGAAAGCAACCAGTCTTGTCCCAGGGGAGGCTACCACCAAGCAGAACCACAGTGCATATAATAATATTAACTCCACTGAGAAAACTGACCCCATTAGACTCATGGTGTTCAAAATCTTTCATTTCACGTGTGTGTATGTGTGTGTGTGTGTGTGTTTGTGTGTGTCCCTCAGCACTGCCCAGAGCACATCTATTCTGCTGGCTGTTAACAGGAGGGCCCCATTTCAAACAAAGGGAAGTTAGCTGAAACTCTAGCCATTTGCTTTTTAAACAGTCCTCTCCTGAAGTGATCTTTGAGTCTCCACTCTGCTCCTATGCATTCGGTATGCTGGAGGGTGAGAGTGAGATCACTCAGGGCTTGGCACAAAACATGTATTTGTTCATGTACTTCCTGGGTGGAATGCTGCACAGCACACATTCTGGGAAATGCTGCACTGTCCAGCAGCACTGAAGAGGCAGTGCCTGAGGGTGGGCTGCTGCCGGGTGACCAGGTGGTCTAAAATGTTCCTAGCTGGGAGCACACATGGGTCGCTGCTGAGGGTGTAAGGCCTCCTAGGAAGAGATGGCTGGCCTTGCCCAGTGGGATCCCAGGAGCCGCTCCATTACCTTTCTAGGAATTCATCTAGTGTTTCCTCACAGGACTTATTAGAAGTTCCAAACATTTCCTGAAACTTCTTCAAGATTCCTTTTTGGTAGGTACACATTTTTCGGGACTCAGACCATCAACTGTTTCCTCAAGTGGAAACTCCTTGCAGAAACTAAATAAGCGGCACCATAGGGACACACTGTCCCAGGCATCTCAGCAGTACATGCCCGGGCTGGTCCTGGTCCTGGTCCTAGGTGGCTCCCACTCTCAGGGGAGGGAGAACACTGCACTGGAGGGCCTGGACCTCTTTCAGCTGCATCCCTATCCCTGCTTCTGTTGAGTTTGTTTCATGAAGTTCCTTTCATGTCCCTGGTGTAGAGACAATAAGGACTTGGAAACCAGCAGAGACCAAACATGCTTCCAATATTCATAGGAGAGTTATTACACATCATAGATGGTAGGTACTGAATGTCTAGTTTCTGCTCAGCACTTTTCCACATGGTTTCTTTGAACTTGAAGATGATCCTGTCAGGTAGAAGACTTGCTTTTCCTGTACAGAGGCCTATGGGCTAAAGAAACAGAGCAGCGGACAGGCAGGTCTGCGGACGCCGCGGCAAGGTTGCGAGTCGCACGGAACATGCTCATCCAGCCCGCACCCCAGCAGCGATCCACTGGACACCCCCCCTCCCCACTGCGCTCCTCTGGCCTCTTCTCTGTACTGCCACATGGTTCCACACTACAAAGACACAGAGGACACCGGACCACCAGACCACTGTACTGGGTAAGTTGCAGTCATCTTCACCTCCCATCAGGACTGGGACTATCTTCAGGGGAAGGGCAGCTGGAACCTGCAATACAACCCTGCAGAGTTCAACCCTACAGGAGGACAGGGAGCTCAACTTGGAACTTGCAGCCAGAAATCTCCCTGAATCTCACAGGTCTGAGACTGGCTTGCTGAGACTCATTGACTTAGATCTCCACACTGCTACCCACATTGTCTGTTGTAACAACAGAGACATACCCTGAAAGAGGCTCTTCATCTTCATTTTTATTTTTTATTCCCAAAATTAGTATTATTGGGTTTTTTTCTCTTTTTTCTTTCTCTTTGCAAATATTTTTCTCCTTTTTTTCTCTTTTCTTTTCTTTTTCCTTTCTCTCTCTCTTACATTCACTCTCTTGCTTTCCCACATTGTTCATCTTCCCTTTTTGTCCATGTTCTGGCCCTCATTTGGAGTTCTTTATTTTCCTATTATTCTCTTTTTCCTTCTCGCCTGTGTCCTCTGGCCTTACTGCTAACCTTCCTCTATCCTTCTACTTATCTATCCCTCCCTCTCCAACCCTTTCTAACTCCCCATCCCCAAGGGTAAAGTTGTTATATTGAAGAGTTTATTCACTATATGTTGGGTTGGTCCTCGATCTTGATTTAATTCACACAGCTAAAGGTGATAGATTAATAACTACCACAAAATGTCATTTTCGAAGATGTACTTGATGCAATGGTGTTGCTGACTGTATCACTTGGACTAAGGTGTTGTTATTGATCTAGTCAGTGATCCTTCCTAGTATAGGAAAATGAGATAGCCTTAGAGTTATTAGAGACTCAAACCTTAAAGACCAGCTATATCTGGAAGACACCTCTGAGAAGCAATCATTCCATAAGGGTTCTAATTACAAGCAACAAAGATACCTACAATAAGCAATTTCAAACTATCAACACAGGAGATAAACCAAGGACAGTACCAAAAACAAAAATGAGAAGACATTTAAGCAAGGCACAAACACAGACTTCCACTCTATCAAGGGTAAATCCCGGGGGAAATGAGATGGAAAAGTCTGATAACCAACCACCCTGATACTCTGAACTGATAGCACAGGAAGTAACAAAACAGATGAATGAGGCTCTAGAAAACTTCAAAGCAGAAATAATCTCCCAGATATCTACAGAGATGGTGAGCAGAGTGAAAGACATGATTAGAGGATCGAGAACAGAAACAGATAAAAAAATAGATGAGCTCAGAAACATGTTGGAAGCCATGAATACCCAGCATAAGAAAGAAATGGAAACCATGATCGCCCAACATAAGAAAGAAATGGAATCTATGAAACAGATTCAAACAGATATTCAGGAGATCAAAAACTCCACTGAAAGTATCCACAGCAGATTAAGGGAATCTGAAGACAGAATATCAGATATAGAAGACAGGATCACAATTAGGGACCATGAAAACAGAGATTTCTTAAAAATAGTAAGGGACCACGAGAAATCAATCCAACAACTGCTAGACGATGCAAAGAAGAATAACATAAGACTGTAAGGAGTGTATGAAAAAACAGGAGAAAGCAACAATTGACATAAAAAAACTGTTCACAGAAGTGATAGTGGAAAACTTCCCAGACAGAGGTAGAGAATTGGACATAAAGATAAGTGAGGCATATAGAACTCCAACTAGCCATGATCAAAAAAATCTACATCTAGACATATAATAGTCAAGATCCCAGAAACCCAAAAGAAAAACAAAATCCTACAAGCAGTTAGAGAAAAGAAATAAATCACCTACAAAGGGCCCATCAGAATCACAGCGGACTTCTCAACACAAACCCTCAAGTCAAGGAGAGCCTGGAGTGAAGTATTTCAAGCCCTAAAAGAAAATAACTTCCAACCTA
>NW_004624741.1:21600417-21640838 GCF_000247695.1 Heterocephalus glaber | reverse complement strand
GAACAAAAAACCAGAGTCATTATAGCTAAATGGATGCATATTGAGGCCATACTCTTAAGTGAAATAAATAGGACACACATATGTAAATACTGAATAGTTTCTCTAGTGTGAGAAACTGATAGTGTAAACAAGGGTTAAAATCATTAAAATTAATAATTGATAATTTGAAATAGGAAAAAAGGTAGAAAGACGAAGGGGTGAAGGGAGGGGAAGGGGAAAGGAAAACAGGAAAGGAAAAACTATGAGAAAAGAAAAAAAAATGGAAATGATGTCTATGTAAATAGGGAAGGATGGAGGGGGTGAAGGGTGCACAGGTAATGGGGAAAAAGTAAGAACCAAGATTCATCATGTACAGGTACAAACACCTAATGATAAATGTAAACTAATTGTATACCTAAAACGTACCAATAAAAGAACAACAAAAAAACCCCAGAGTAGCAGGGGAAAGACAGCACTGGCTGATGCCATGTCCAGGCTCAACTGCTCATTTCCTCAACCTCAAGGGATAGCCTCTGGAATATTCCTTTTCTTTGGAATATTCTAGAAGGAATGCCACCCATGCAAGCACAACCAACAGGCACCTACACAAACAGGAAATGGCAAGAGAACTATTACAAGGGGGTGAACAGATTCTATCTTAAATCGACCTACCTACACAATTGCCTTACTCTATCAAAAGCCATGCCAGACACAAAAACTTAAGGGGATGATGGTCAAAAATTGAGAGACCAAAGCAGTTGAATGACTGACACAGCAACAATACTATGCTGAGCTGAGCGGAAATGCTGGGGGCCCTCAAATACGAGCTTGATGGGAGTCGGAGGAGGGGGCACAGAAGGATGAACCTGGCTGCATGGACAGAACAGCAAGGCTCCAACAAATTTACTGAGTTTCTTTATTAAGTTTCTTTTGTGTTTCCCAAGGTTTTTTGGGTTTTTTTGGTACCGAGGATCAAACTCGGGACCTTGCGCTTGCAAGGAGGCACGAGAACCACTGAGCTAAATCCCCAGCCCAAGTTTTTGTTTTTTATGTCTAATACTTTTCCATACAACACTACAAGGTTAAACTGCCAACTACTGGTTGTTGGGATTAGGAATCCTTATAAAATCTTAATGGCTAACAGCCCTGATTACTACCTCTAGGCACTTCTTCAGCATGGAGAGGGAAAGCTCTGAAGCCTATACTTTCCCTAGAAAGGAAGTCTCTGAGTTAATAACATTTGCATTAATTTTGGAGGGTCACCTATTCACAGAAAGGGAGACTAGAGAAGTAAGAATGGATACTAGGTCACTTCCTGGTTTCTTTTCAGTAAGAATTTGTAATTTTAACTGAAATAAATGCAGAGGCTATTTGGTACTTCTGTATTCAAAGATAAATGCAAGGAGAAGGCATGTGAGTGACTTCTCGATTACCTGCAGTTGGAGATTGTCTACATTTCGCCTACTAATCAAAATAAGAGAGGACCCTACCAGAGTTTTCTCAAAATGAAGAATAAAAACCACAATAAACATCAGTGGGGGAAAATATTTAAAAGAAAAGAAAATTTCTGTATTTTGGAGTGACATATTATCTGATATATAAAATACATAGTCATGCCCCACTATAAACTCTTTTTTCAAAACCAGAGTTCTTCACAGAAACATGAGTTTAAAGAATTAATCATCATGCCGTGTATTGCACAAAGTAAGCCGCTCTTTTCTGCTTGAGAATAAGAACAACATGGCACATATGCAGATGCATGCCTTGCCTCCTCAGTGCAAGGGTGGAGTCACTTGTATAAATATTTAAAGTCAGACCTTTGCATTCATAACGAAGCCGCACACCACTTTACAAAATAAGGTACTAATAAATTTAGATGTACAACAAATAGGGCTCTGTTCAGAATACTAATTGCTGCTGTTGATATTCTAAACCTAAAAATTATAATGATATCATTCAGATTCCATCTGAACACATATAACACATATTCAGAAATTTTAACAGGTCTTGATAAAGTCCGACTGGTGAAATTTTCAAATTGCTAGACCAGCTTTGTAACTGAGGCATAGGTGAGCTTCCTGTGTGGCATGTTTTTTCTGCTCTTGTTTTAGTGATGCACCTTCAGCTACTCCTGGAAAGAAAGGAGTGAAGTCAGAAGCATCTCCAGCCTGCAGGCTAATGACTTGGTGTCCCTGGGGAGCCTGCCCAGGAGGTGCTGAACAGCTATGTGGTGGAGAAGGCTGCAGGTGTGGACTGGTAACATCACAATGAGGAGCTCCCTGGACACAGTCATCTGCCACCTTAGTTTATGCGACCTAGGCATGGGCACTATGTTCTTCTGTCTGACCTCTGCTCCAGCAGGCAGCAATGGAATACACTTGCTCTTCATGAAGGCCATAAACCGCTCACCTAGAATGTCCTGATTATACAAGACTGCACCCTTCATTGGGAGATATCAGGCATCTGTCACCTTACCTGTGACTGGCACCTTTGCACTCATGCTTTCTTGTTTGCTTTCATCGTCACAGCCACTTGAAACTTCTGAAAAGCAAACACATGGTAACAAAAACGTATTCCTTTGTTATCTGCAAATTTGGATGGGACAAGTAAGCCACAAATGCTGGGCACATAAACCAACTAACTTCTCAATACTTTCTGTGAGCAACTCACAGCTGTCCTGGAAGTTACAGGGCAGGGACCAGCCCAGGCTGTGAGAAACACACAGAAGACTGGCATGTCTAGCAATAATGCTAAAATATGATTCCTGGATACTAAAATGGAATATTGAATTTTGGGGCATAAATTCATTATTTAGACTTTGATAAGGTTCCATTAAAATTAAAAAGCACATATAAAATTATAGGTAAATTCTATTAAGTAATATAAAAAACTTCACAGCACAATATGGAATCATTTTAATGGAATTATCTTCAAATTGTGGGGTCAAAATGATCTCCTGCCAAGTGATTAGGTTTAAGTTGCATAATTTAAACACCTATTTCATTAGAAATTGAACAGAAGTATAGACCTACTATTAGGTTTCTCATTCCTGCAGCCAGCGGTATTTAGAGGTGTGCTGTGAGACCAGATGTCACCTTGACTCTGAAAGCCTTTTTGCTGTGGACACTCTCTAAGAGCAGTTACCTTGGTCCCTTGTGTGAAGACTGCTGAGCCAGAATTTGGGTTTTTCTCTCTTTATCCCAGCATTATCGTGGAGAAGAGATAGCGAGCTGCATGATTCATCACTGTGAACAGCCAAGCTGGCCTCACACTCCTCTCTGAGAGCTTTTTTCAATCCTGCTGCTGCCTACAGTGTTTCAAAGAAAGTACAAAGAAACCAAAACAAATCATAAGCACATTCCCCTTCGTCTCAATGATCCAGACTTTAAATATAATTTTAAGTTAAGATTTGCTTAAGATTTAGTTTGCTTCCAATTCTAATTTTGTTAACCAAAATTAAAATGTCAAGATAAATAGCATCTGGTCATTTTGCAGCATAATTTAATTCTTTATAACACTTTACACTCATAAAAACATATTTTTTAGGACTGAACTTAGGGAATGTAGGTGTTCTATTTGTGAAGCATGTATGTATGGTGATCGGCTGCGTTGATCTAGGTTGCTTTATCCTCCCTTCAATACACATAGAAGTCAGGCCCCATTTTCTGAAGGAAAATGAATCCTATTTTCCAGGTGTATAACATAGAGTTGGTTGGGACCAAGAAAGAAATCTGGGAAAAATGTCTAGAAATGACCTCTGAGCCTCCCTCAAAAGGGAAAACTGCAAAAAACTTGGTGGCTGAGGAGGACTGGGCAAAACCACTGCTACTTTGTTTTTAAACCCTACTCTTCAGTCAAGGATTAAGGTAGTTCTCAGGGAATTGGGGACACTCGCCTACCACACTGCCTATCTTTTTCATAGGGCACCAGATTGGACTGTCCTAACCTATACAGGGGACAGATTCATCACAGCCAACTTGAGAGGTAAGGAAAAAAGTTATCAATTCTCAGATCAGGTGAGTACCCATGTCTTTCAACTTCCAGGTCATAAAAACAGGCAGAAAATGAGGGTTAAGCATTTAGCAGACAACCACCAACCATGCTGTCCCAATGCCAGAGTGTGTGTCTTCCTCTTGATTCCAGTTCAGAAGTGGAGCTGGAGAGGACACCTCAGTGACAGTTGGAGGGATCTTCCACCGCTATTGACAATGGTGGCACATATAGGGCAGCAACCAGCCCACCCTGTGAGAAATGCACAAGAGACTTCACAGGTAAAGCCTCAGAGGCAGCCTTCAATCCATGATTGAATAATCCAGTGGCCAGGGAGAAGCCACTTGCCTGTGATCCACGTGAGAGAGGGTGGACATACTCTGAGGAAGAATCACTGAGGCAGAGCACAGGAGACCTGGCTTTGTAGCTCCTTCAGCCTTGACCTCCTGCAAGGCACTTGCCCTCTGCCCTTCCTAAGACTGACACCCTGTGGGACCTGTGGTACTAGAAGAGGGAACAGCTGGTTTAGTGAGGGTGGTGGGGGTTAGAGTTCTAAACCTTGGCCAAAGGATTGGTATCAAGTTAGCCTTTCAGCCAAGGCCTCTTGTAGCCTAGGGGTGAGGACTCTGTTGAGAAAACCTCCTGCATATCCCCATTCCTGCAAACTGGACTTGCACACAGGGGCCAACTCTTGGAGCCCAAGCCAAGGCTGGCTCCCACCACGGTTCTTATTTAGCCCACCCTGCTGCTCACACACACCCGTGCACTGTGCCTACTTCTGAACTCTGCCCAGGGAGAGAGAATAATGTAGACAAGACCTCCTTAAAACGCCAACCTTCAACTGCCAGTGTGCTCTCTGCACTGTCCTGGGGGAGTGCTGTCTCTATCCATCATGGTCCAGTCTATGTCCAATAATCCTGGGTCTATGAAAAGCATTTTATAATATGAACAAAAAGAACCTAAATCCCATAGTGAAAGCTGTAATTTTCGTTTTCTGAAGTTTAACACTAATTCACATATCCTGAGAGACCTTTAAATATGTACTTCTAAATTGTATCACCTTAAACAATGTAACTAGTGGGGCTGGGGATTTAGCTCAGTGGTGCTGTGCCTGCCTTGAAAGCAGAAGGTCCTGAGTTTGATCCTCAGTATGGAAAACAAAAAAAACCAAAACAATGTAACTAGTAATTTCTTGACATGACCTGTAAGTCACCATTTTAACAACTTTTTAAAGAATAAAACTGTTAAAAGACTGAAGTTTTTTATACTTTCTACTGCAGATTTACAATAATTTAAAGATTCATAGGTCTGTATGAAATTTAAAACAACTTTCCTCCTCTGAATGCTGAAACTTTTCAGTACTATCAGTGACACACATCACATCTCTCTAGTCCCCTGTACAAGTTAACCAGGATCAAAATGGAGTCACTTATGCCAAGGTAACAAGTCAGAGCCAGGGGGCCATGAAGGAAGAGCAACAGTCCATGAGAGCTGCCTGCATAAGCCCTTTCCTAACAATGCCCCCGAGCCAAGAGAAAGCCCTACAACAACCTCCTGTAATGAAGGTCTCTGTTTCAAGGTACCTTGCCTGGACTCCTTTTGTTAATGTTCCTCTACTCCTAAAGCTTCCCCTTTGGTGCAACCCCTTGGATGCTCCTATGGTCCACCAAGCACATATGTCCAGCACTGCAAGTCACTGCTAGTCCCATATAAACTCTTAGCTTGGGACACCTGGTCTCAGTTTCTCATTTTAGGTTAATACTCTCAATGATGACAATTAAATTTCTTGCTGCGTTGTACATCCATTTTCTATCAGATCCACGTTTACTTGAGTTGAATTTGAACTGGGATTCACAGAATGAAGAACACAGAATACAATGCTACAATAATCCTGCAACTTCCCACCACTGCCCTTCGTTCTGTGCTGAGCGCTCTTTTCCACTGTGAGGGGAGTAATGTGGTGAGCAGATTGCTCCATCAGTTTCATTTCTTTTGTACATTTTGCCCCATATACCTTCACTACTCAATACTTCTCTTTACTTTTTGATAGATTTCTTTCTCTTTTGATAGAAACATTTATAAAAGAACTCATCTCTTATGATAATTCTACAGGCAATTTTTCAAAGATGAGTTATATATATATATATATGAAAGTGTGGCAGATGGTCAAATTGCAACATGAGAATGGTTGGCTCAACTCTCCTGGACCATGAAGCCCAGAGAGAGAGCAGTGGATCTGCTCAGGAAGCTCTCTGCAAAGGAATCCACAATATATGTCCCCAGAAAGCAGCAGACAATGGACACATGGAACAAAAACAAATGTCAGCCTCACACAAGGACCAGTCATAATATTTTAGTCAAAAATCACTTCTGCAGAGTCAGGAAAAGCATCAGTGACACATTCTCAGAATGCACTGTTTGCAGATGTTCCAGAACTGTGTGTTTCTAAGGAAGCTCTGAGCTGAAGAGACTTATCCAAGGGTATGGGCACTAACTCTACCTGCAAAGGGTAGAGAAGACTTAACAAGCTCCTTTACACATCACATGCTGCAAACCAGAGCTCAGCCTCTGAAAAATACCTCCAGGTGCCAGCTTTCAGTAGGCTTTGGATAGTGCTTGTGAATGGACCATGCCTAGTCTCAACTTGTCTGTTAGGAATAAAGGTTCTCTTGGAACCACATACATCTGGAGCTCAGGAAGGCAAATGAGAATGTTTCACTGATCTCAGAAGTGTGAAACCCCATCAAGACCAACAAAGAACTACTCCTGTTCTACCATTCCAGGACCAAGAAACAAGACATGGGAGTAGCTGTCAGGACACACAATGTTTGCAGAATGGCTGAGGTTGGCACCACCATACTTCACACCTAATGGCAGGTCAGCCACTCTATGAATTATACTTAGTAGGGTGGGGGATTTAGCTCAATGGTTACGCCGCCTGTCTCAAAAGTGCAAGGACTGGAGTTGAATCCTTGGTACAAAAAAAAAAAGAAAAAAGAATTATACTTAGTAGTATTCCTAGAATCATGGCATCAATTCTATTAGAATTTCCCTCACAGTTCAGTTTAAATATGGATCCTGTCACATTTAGAACCATAAGTGACATCTAGGCTGTTAATTTATATCCAGACACTTATCAATTATGATATTTAAATGCACAGACAAATGAAGCTATTAGTGGGAAAGATACTGTGCCTAAAACACTATTAAGAAAAATGAAAGACAAAGATCAAGCTGTCAAAAATACGGTAACAAAACGTATAAATTTGAAAAGTTCTTATAAATCAATAAAAAACCTATTACTTATCTAATAGAACTGGTAAATCATGAAAGAATACAAATGGCTCACAAATAGGTAGGAAACAAGTTTGACCTAAATTGTAACAAAAAGGCCAAATGAACAAAAAAGATTGGATGTCATTTTCAACTCTCAAATTGGTTTTTAAAAAGTCAATAGTATTTAGTTTTATAAAAAACTCAGAGAAATGCCATTTTCATCCATTACTACTAACTCTGATGACCCTTGCAGGGTGAGATTTGGTGGTACATAACAAAAACTTGAAAGATGTAGATACCTTTTGACCTAATAATTCTGTACCTGGGAACTCATTCTGAGGAAATATCATGGATATCTGGAAAAACTGAATTACATGGGGTTTGTTTCTAAAAGTATCTTACTGGAGGAAAGGGAGAATAAATTTAAATGTCTGACAGGCAGCTGAAGCAAGAGTGCATAAATCCACTGGAAGTGAGGTAGGGATACAGGCAACGGCAGGGAAGGAAACTCTTTGGTATAAAGGGGGAAGGGGAGGCTATGCACACAAGTAGTGCAATGCATGTTTGTCAACAGACAAATATTAGGGCCACATGCTTCAGTGTCAACAGGGTGATACATGGACAGCAGGATAAGAGGCAGTTTTCTGTCTATTCATCTTGATAATTCAGTTTTTCTTTTCTCCCTGTTTATTTTTTAAAGAAAACACAGGCTATGGCTAAAGGAATTTGATTTCTGCAATGGTGGTACAAATACAAAGAGACACTGAATATAAAAGCATTTGGTAAAATCGAATTCCTTTCTATATGTAAAGCAGTGCTACTACCACAGTGATGGAAAAGGAAGAGAATTAAAAACCATGGCAAGGGCCGGGGATTTAGCTCAGTGGTTTCGCCACCTGCTGCACAAGCGCAAGGACCCGAGTTCAATCCCCGGTACCAAAAAAAAAAAAAAAAAAAAAAAAATTAACACTTCTAAAAAAACCATGGCAGCCGAGAGCAGATGATGTCTTCCTCTCACACAGATTTAACTACTTCTTCCTCAAGAACCTCTTCTTGGACACTGCAAATGATTTCTCAGTGTTTAAGTTGAACATGAGCATCATCACTTAAGTTACGTCTAAGTGAAGGAGAGGAATGGATTTTATCCACAAAGTAATTAAATGAAAGAAGAAAATGTTGTTATGAGCTAGCAAATCAGTATTCAGAAACTAGTAAGTAAGACAGCTGATCATTAGAGGACAGCCTTCCTGGTGAACAAAACCAGTGTGCTTGTGGCGGGTCCACAGGCCCTGGTCCACTCTGAGTGACATTAGCAGGCTGCTCGCTGTGTCCAAGTTCTGCTGGGTGGAAACAGATAGCACTTGGGAGAAAGGGAATATGAAGCCACTTTGTATTTTAACAAACACCCAACTAATTTTTTTCACATAAGGTAATTATAAATTTTTCTGAATTAAAAGCATGTGGCTCAGTTATGTAATTGCCTAACAGGTTATGTGGGCGCTGCTGGCTCTCATCTGGTCTCCAGGGGATGCAATCTGAGTTTCGGCAGCTTTGATGATGAGTTTACTCAAGAGAACCAGTTGACAGCACCAGCACCAGGACCCACAGGTAAACATCATCTACATGTGGCTGTTTAATTAGCCATTTACCCAAGAGATCAAAGTAAATATTTCTGAGCTTCATTAGAATCTGAACCAATGAATTCATAAGAGATTTCTTAAATTCTGAAAATCACTTACTTTTAAGAGTTTATCAAAGGAGAGATAGGTAACCCGCAGTCTTTACTAAATGTGTATATCATTTCAATACACAGAAACAACTCAAAGACACTTTATTTTGCTAACTATATAATACAAGGATGATGTGGGCTATGGCTGCTACTCAGTAGCAGAGCTTGTGCTTAGCATGTGTGAGATCCTGGGTTCAATCCCTAGGAATACACACAAGCACACACATGTACACACACACACACACACACACGAGATAGTGGTTTTAGAACCCACAAATGCTTTTGGTCCTGAAGTATACACAGCTGCCTCTGCCTATTTCATTTTGCTAACACTATGTTTTGTGCCTGTGTTTTCTTCAGCCTCACCTAAATGGGTGAGAAACCACGTTTGCTTCCATTTTTAAGCACAGATTTTGCCACTAGTACTGCTAATTTCTACTACTGTCATTAAAGTGAGATCATGATAATTAAAAAATCTACTGGGGGAGGCCGCATATCATTTGACTCATTAGTTATTCATTGGGCAGCTCTCCTCCTGACTAAAACTGGAGGTATTATTTGAGAAACTAAGAGTAGATTGGTTGTTTGGAACTTGGAACATGTTTTCTAAATTACAAATACCCTTAAGGGAAAAACAGATGATCAGGTAGCAAATGGCAGTCAACCAACACTTATTTCCTCCTTCACATGGCTGAGATGTGGTGTACTTGGAACAAGAATAGAAAAGAATGTTTCATAATAGTGCTAAAAAAAAAGGGACAATAAAACCTGAAGGAATCACCTTAAGATCTACATTAGTCTTCAAAGATGCAACAGATCTAAAAAAACACAGGTTCTTTCTTCTTAAAGCACATTATTTGAAAATGGTCCTGTATCTTGAACAAAACACAATGATGGGTTATTTGAGTCACACATTATGCGACAAAATGAAAATGCTCGGAAGAATGGCCCCAAGCCTATCTTTGAAAAGGGGCTGGGATCTGTGAGAGGCACAGGGGCTACAATCTATGTCTTCAATAATTCCTTTCTTCCACCTTGCATATGCCTTCTTCTGGGAACGGGAAGTACTATGATGAGAACTCTCCTGAATGTGGACTGCTGGTTCCTCTCCTGGGCTTCCCTTGGGCATTTGCCCACTGTTTCTTCTCCTGTTCACATGTTTGAACTCTCCTTCTACACCAGCTCCTCAGTCAGGCTGCTCTTTCCCCTTGCCCAATCTATGGCTGGGCTGCCTCCTCCCAAACCCCATAGATGACATTTCCTACGGATTACACAACTCATGTCCAGTAACTATCCAAAACATGCTAGACTAAACAGTGTCCCCAGCCTAGGGCCAGCATGCTGCCCAGCAAGGCCCAAGACTACCTCTGGGCTCTTTCCTACCAAATGAACTTGAACTCATCCTGCTGCCTCAAGCATGGCTCTGTTGTCTGGATATGTACTGTTTTTCCCAGCCTGCTTTCTGGCTCTTAACTGCCCATCCCTGTTGCCCCAGTGGGCCCCTAACTCTTACCCTGTCAAATATCTGTGCCCAAGGGCTCCTCACACATTCCTGTGCTGCTTCCAACCCTAACACCTGCCTCACCGCTTCTCCAGGTGGCCTGGGCCCCTTTTCTGAGGACTCATGTTCTTTGTTGTTCTTTTATAACCATCCTGCTGTGTCATCCCCAGGGAAATGGGACCACATTTTAGTTACAGTGATACCTCAATACTTATTATTAATTGGTTCCAGGAGACATGATGAGTACAAAAATGACAAGTACCAAACAAATTGTTTTGGCTGGAATGGGGAGCAAGTCTTGAGCCAATCAATATCTATAAGTTCTAACTTCTGTGTCAAGTACCAAACAAAGGACAAGTACCAGAACAAAACTGTCACATCAAAATTCATCGAGTACCAAGATAATGAGTTTTAAAGAAGCTGAGTACCAGGAATTTCTTTCCTTCAAATAGATCTGGGCTAGTATCTGTGTAGGGAGCTTATCAGACAATGATATGATCCCTGTTCAGAAGTGGAGCTGGAGAGGAGAACTCTGTGACAGTAGGGGGATTTTCCACTGCTATTGACAATAGTGGCACATATGGGACAGCAACCAGCCCACCCTGTGAGAAATGCACAAGAGACTTTATTGGTAAAGCCTCAGAGGCAGCCTTCAATCCATGATTGTCTGAATGACCCAGTGGCCAGGGAGAAGAAACTCCTTGCCTGTGATCCACATGAGAGAGGGTGAACATGCTCTGAGGAAGAATCAGGGGCAATGGATGGATATATATATATATTTGGTAATGGATGGATATATATTTGAAATAACATGAATGACCTCACAGCATTTTGCAGTACTGTATGGAGTGGACAGAACACCATATACTTCCAAGCTCCCCAGAAAATGCTGTGGTAGGTTCATTTAATCAGGTCATTGACATTATGTCAAGATTCCCACACAAAACATTAGGCAAAAGGCCTAAGATTAGAAAGTTAGAAACACACCAACCAATCCCAAACTCTTATTTATTCCTTTTCTCATCATTTTTTCAAATATGATAATCATTTTTGAAACATTATTTCCTCAACTGAATAACTTTTAATCTTTAAATTTATTCTTTTAAAAAATAAAAATTTCTGACCTTTGACTCCTGTTCCATACTTTGGACTGAACACAGAGAGCTGAGCCACCTACCTCTTGGTGGAGAGACTGGCCGAATTCTTTCAGGCTGGCAGCAGGCTGACCAGATGGTATGCTCAGGAAGCCTGGGTCTGGTGCCTGTTCAGATCTGTGAGACAGGAATAGACGTGCCACATGTTTACAGTACTAAGTGATTTACAACAGTCCAATATTTCTAAGGACTTATAGCCAAGTTCGAATAAGAAAGCTTATCCAGAGAAGCCTGCAACCTACCATATCCTGGACTAAAGAAAATTTGAGCCCAAATATCATTTTTTTTAAGCTTTTAGATTTTTTTGGTAGTAATTTCATTACTAAATGAGCAGTCTTAGCTTTGGTTGCACACAGAACCCTCTGGGGAGCTTTGGAACACCTGGGTGCCTAACCCTCCCTGAAGAGGTTCATGGAATACGGCCCAGTACTGGTGCATTCTCAAGATGCACAGTGAGTCTCAAGTGCAGCTGTGCACCTGGGAAGCATGGCACATGTAGTCAGCCTCCTAAACTTAAGAAAAAAAAATTACATCTTCATCTCAAATACAGGACTTTTATTACTCTTTTACTATGATCTACCTGTAATTTTTAAAAATTAAGATACTATCAGGAAAGAGTTGAAAAGTAAGTTTGGATTGCTGTGCAGACTCTGATATTTATTATACCCAAAGGAACCATTTCCTGATTACAGAAAATGTACAAGATGAGCCTGGAACATTCACTGAACATGAAAAGAAGGACATTCTCCTAAATTACTGATTCCTATCAAATAGACTTTGAGCTTATCTTAAAGTGACTCCTAATGGTCAAAGATGGGTCGATTTGAGCAGCAAAATAACAATAATGATGATAACTGCAAGGGGCTAAAACACAGCTTATTCATAAAAAATTCATGAGTTCATTTAAAACAAATAAAATACAACTTAAAAAATAAAAACCTTGGGCTGGGGATTTAGCTCAGTGGTTCCACCACCTGTCTCGCAAGCGCAAGAGCCCAAGTTTGATCCCCAGTACCAAAATAAAATAAAATAAAAACCTTTACACACAGCCTTAAAAAGGAAAGAAACCTTAACTCTTATTATAACATGGATGAATCTTGATGATGTTATGCTATGTGAAATAAGCCAAAAACAAAAAAGAAAATACCGTATGATTGGACATCAATGATGTGCCCAGATATGCAGACAGAAAGGGAAAGGGGATCTGAGGTGAAGGAGAAATAGAAAGATGTTAAATGGACAAAATTTCAGTTTGGTAAAATGAAAAGGTTAATGAGATCTGCTGAACAACAATGTGAATATACTTAATACTAGTGAACTGCACAGTTAACAATGGTTAAGATGGTGGTGACTGAGGCAGGAGGATGAAAGTTTGAGTCCAGTCTGTGCAACTTAGTTTCTTAGTGAGTCCCTGTCTCAAAATAAGAAATAAAAAAGGGCTGTGGATGTAGCTCATTGTGAAAGCCTTGGGTTCAATCTCCAGTACCACACCACCACCACCACCACCACCACACACACACACACACACACACACACACACACACACACACACATACACACACACACACACGCAATGTTAAGATGGTAAATTTTATTAAGGTAAAACTTTTGGAAGCTATTATTCTGAAAACTGGTCTGTCAAGGGATTAAATCAAGCATTCATCCTGACTATGTAGTTCAAACAAAACAAAACAAAACAAAATAAGACAAAAACAAAAAAACACTTGTATTTCAGAGTTACAAGCAGCTGATGAGTAAAAGTTCCTCCAATAAGTGCAGAAGAATAGTCAAGCTGGGAAAGCCAGATTAATGAGTAGATCTAGAAAATGATCCCATTTGTAAAAACTGCATAATGGAACACCTTACAAAGGAGGCACTGGTCTCCAAGGCATCAACCTATGGGCTGATGAGCCATGTGCTGTCTTGAGCAGATGCCAGCAGACATCAGCACCACTGTGACATTCAGCTGCCAAAAACATGGCCTGATGTCCTGTAATAAATGTATTCTCTTGCCAAAACCCTGACTCCAACAGAGGAGGAAGGACATCCGCAGCTGAACCCAAGGCCAGGGGAACCCGGCTCCAAGCCTCTATGTTTGGAAACCCCTGCCCCCTGCCTGTTCTCTAGCCCCTTTCCTGAGAGGGCGGAGCAGGTTCCGGATCAGGGAGCAAATCCAGGCACAACAGCTTCAGTCCCAAGCAACACTAGTGTTAAGCAGGGCCTGTGGCTGATGCTGGGTTGTGGGGAAAGAGGGGGAGGTTGCTACAGGCTCCAGGGGCAGGGATTGACAGGGGGAGGGAAATACATGACCCTTAGTGAGGGCAGATGTGAGGCTGGGCTGATTAGGGAGGAGTCCCCAGCAGAATTGTCACAGGGTTGCCTCAGACCCTCGGAGTCACATTTGCTTCTTTTCTGAAGGTTGAGAGTGCTGGAGAGAAGATCCTGAAAATGTGATCAAGTGAAATACATCTCCTGAGTGGTCATCTGCCAGTGGACCACCTGCTGTCCATTCCTAGGCTCCAGCCAGCCGTTTAGACTGGTGCTGTCCTGCCTGGATCCCCTCTGCTTCCCCAGATGAAGTGAGGGGTCAGCGTGATCACTTGAGGCCCACCATGAGCCCACACAGACTCCTGGGGCGGCTTTGCCTCTCCTGACCATATCAGCCCATTCCTCTAGTGCTACCCAGTGGTCCTTGTCATCCCAGGGCCCAGTTACTGCCAGGAAGCTACTCTGACTTCAACATCTCATGCCCTTTTGCTCCCATTGTGTGATTTTATTAACATGTCAGGCCATTTCCTCTTGGTGCCAACTGAAGTAATCTTTCACTTAGATTCCTAAATGCTTGAACAAAAGTCTGAACAAAGAGGGGAATTTCTATCTGCTGTTTTGGTTGTGTGTGATCAAATAATCCTCAGAACCCTAACAGCAACCTTGTTGTTGTAAGGATCCTGCCACTGAAATGTGTTGAAACTCACACTTTGGGAACTATTCGTGTATCCTCTATTTTAAAAAAGCATTAAATTATTTTTATTATGTCTTTTGATAACTTATCTTCCAATATTAAAATAAAGATATTTATTTTGAAACAATAACAACAAAAAAAAGTGGCCTGGAACAGCACCACACATCTGGACCTAACCAGCAGGTTACAGTACCAAGCCAGAGAGAGGAACTAGTCAAATAACACCATGCAGGTACAACCAGACAAATCCAGCATGAGAATGCTCTGTGCAGGTGCTCCAATTCCTTCAACAAATCAATGGTATGAAGAAATGCAGGGCAGGAATGCTGTAAAACTAAGAGATTTTAGGAGACCCACTGACTAACTGTAATATGTAGACCTTGTTTAGATCCTGATTCAAACAAAACAAATGTAAAAAGAAATGGATTAGGTATTAGATAAACTAATATCTAATTAGATAATATCTAAAACATTCTGTTAAAAGATATTATATTAAATCCTTATATGTTAGAGATACAAGGACTTGTAAGCAAAATGGTATGATGTCTGTTTTAAACTACCCAAGAAAGGGCTGGAGGTTTATCTCAGTGGCACCAGCACCTGCCTGGCAAGTTCAAGGTCCTGAGATCAATCCCCGGTTCCACACAAAAAGTTAAAAAATAAACTACCCAAGAAAAGTGTATGGGTTGAGGGAAAGAGATAAAACAAGAATGGCAAAATGTGGGCAGCTGGTGGGTCTGAGTGACAGGCATGTGGGGATTCAAAGGTTTGAAAATCTTCAAAATAAAAAAGAACTTGAAAGTAAAAGGTTGAAAAAAGAGCATTAACGTCTGCCATTTTGAAACCTACAATAAGAGATGGAGGATAATAGACAGACACATACAGAGGGCCGTGAAACAACCACGGGGATATCTCGTGGGCAGTAGATGTTCATGGTATGGTTTCTTTTGCTCTTCTTCATGTTTGGCATTTTTCACAATAAAATGTTTGGAAGAGCTGAGGGTGCAGCTGAGTGGTAGGGGACTTACCTAGCATACAGATCCCCAGCAGCATTCAAGCAAACAAAAACAAAAAACATTAAATGTTTGGGGGAAAAGTAAGCCTAGATGCAATTCAGAATCTTCTTCAATAAACCTTAATTTCTATATTTGCTTGAAATATAGAAATCTTAGTTTTTCCCAAGATCTGAATAAAGTGGTTGAGTCACTGGAGTCCCTTACCTTATTCAAAAGCTTCTAAGGATGAGTCTAAGACTTCCAACTCCCTTGATAAAAACCCCTGTAGCAACCTGCCTTTCTTGCTTCCTGCTATTCTGCAGGAATAGTGATGTCAAAACCAACACTCAGGTCCTCTGTTCTGACTCTTTATCCACTACTTGAAGTCTCACTAGATCTCCCTACAGGAAAACACCCTGGCTGTTTCCCAGCAAATTCTAATCGGTTCGGGGGGTTTATTTCCTTAGTCGATATATCAATTGTATTTTTAGCCAGGAAGCAAGTTTGATTAGTAGAGATTAAATGATTCAAGTTAGTAAGGTGAATTAACTGATGAGAGAACAGTCTCTCTGGTGACAAATACATTCGATTTGCTGAAGAGACAGAGCCAAGGTGAGATTCTAGTTACAATTATTCCCACCAATGGCAATTGCCCTGTGGATCCTGTTGTGAGAGAACTATCTTAGGTTTGCTCTTTTTTTTTTGGTACTGGGGATCGAACTCAGGTCCTTGTGCTTGCAAGGCAGGCGGCGGAACCACTGAGCTAAATCCCTCGCCTTATTTGCTCTTAATTATTGTATCTATTTCCCATAAAAGAGCAAAATCGATAGCCAAGAGGTAAAGAAGGTACTGCATTTAGGATCTATTACTGCTGCGCAGCTAAGCCATGACCCACTGAACAGAGCCCAGCTTCGCTCAGACAGGGCTGTCCTTGAACAGGGTCTCCACCCACAGCTCCACAGAAATTCAACAAATAAGGACACCAGCAAAAGGGTAAAAAAATTTAAAGGAGCTTTTTTTTTCTTTTGTTGACTTTACCATTGGAAAACCTATAACATCAATAGCACAGAAAAAACAAAGTTTGGTGTCAGGTAATTTAATATTCCTGTAATTTAATATATAATAAAAGTACTTTAATCTATAATTAATTTCATATACCTGAAATGGTTGGTTTCTATCAGAAACTACAACTTAAATATATCAGCATTTCCTATCTACAACTGATTTACCACAGACTGATAATTTGACCAATATTTTAATCATACAAAATAATAAATGTCCTAAATTTTGTTCTGAACATAGGCAGAAAAAAATAGTTTTTATGCACTGTATTTCAAACAATATAAGCTGATTCAATTTTTCAGCCTGAGTATCAGACCATAATAATTATTTCTGAAAATAGTCACTAATAGAGATAATTAGTTGCACCTGGAAAAAATATAACAAATGATGAGTAGTCTTACTGTGTTTTTCATACATGATAAAACTACTTAATATTAAAGTATGTTTTCCTAAAAGCAATAATGAGCAAAACTTTTTAATCAAATACCCAAATGACATGAATCATATTTTAATAATTCATAATTGTTTAAAACAATAAGTCTCCCACCTAATAATAACATGCTCTTCCTATGAAGGTCTCTGAACACTTAATCTCTGGTGTAACATAAATCAATAATGCTATCAGCGGTGATTTTTTCCTTTTTTCTCTTAAGATGCTCCATTTTGTGAATGGGAGTAGAGAAGTGCTCAGATTATTTTCTAGGCAAGCACAGACTCGGGGGCAGGCATCCCACTATACAGATACGGTGAGCAGACAG
Organism: Heterocephalus glaber; assembly: GCF_000247695.1. The sequence continues at coordinate 21,623,432 of NW_004624741.1, read as the reverse complement.
CTGTGGCTGCCATGGTTGAGTCAGGGGTCAGGGGTAGACAGAGGGCTGTTGCACCACACATGCCTCTAGTCCATGGGCTTTAAGGACTTCCTCACTTGCTCTAGATCCCCCTGTCCCCCACCAGGCTTAGAATTCTGTCATCACTCAGTAACTACTGAAGAACAAAAGTAGACCACTGTTCCCGAGCCAGGGTTTCTGGAATAGTTTATCAAATTGGCTAGTGGACCGCTTGGCTTCAGGGAGAGCCACAGAGCAATAAGGACCATTTCCAGGAGTTCCCAGCAAGAACCCTGATGCTGAGGGGTGTAGCAGGTACTAGTACAAGGGCAGGGGGAGCCTGGTGATTAAACTCCATAGAATCTAGGTTTCAAAACCTGGGTGCTTGTCTCTCAGAGGCCACAAACACTTCGCACTTTTTCCCAGGGCAGAACACAAACAAGTAACAGTGTCCTTACATGGAACAGCATCTCTGGTGACTACATACACAGCAACTGTCATTGTGACAGAGCATAGTGCTGACCATAGACACCATTTCTGACTTCTTTATCTGGCTTTAAAAAATGATTGTGGTAAAGAAATGATATCAAAGACCCCAGATTACTAATTTTAAAATTTGTGTTGGTTATAGAGAAGGATCATTTCTAATTGAAGGCTGATCTGTACATAACTGTAGGTCAACAGCATGTAAAATGCTACCTTCCATTGTGGAAATTAATGCTCTGTTATGAATGGTAAGAGACTCTAATGATCATTAGTGGAGCAGATGTAGACATCACATCATATCACCCACAATCTCAGTCGGGCAGCCTGAGCTAAGAGTCTCACAACCAATCACTCAGGACAACAAATCAGTTTACACAGAGAACTACAAATGCATATATGCTTTTGAGTCACACACCACAACTGTGGCTTATGCCAAACAGTATATAAGCAGACAGAACACTGAGAAAGAAATGAGTGATAGAGCTTTGTAACACAGAATCAACAAATGACTGAGGCAGCTCAGGAAGACTCTTCCCCCAGCCTTGCAAAGGGATAGCTTAAAACTGTAGTTTTGATTCTGCATGACAAAAAACGTGGGAGAAGTTGAGAAGCTTCTGACTAAAGAGAGCATTTCCAGCATCCTCCAGGGTTCAGAGATCATCAGTGCAGATGAAAGAGGTAATGTAAAGTGGAATCACCTGCAAAGCATGGTGGCACGCACCTGTAATCCCAGCACCCTGTGAGGCTGAGACCATATGATCTCAAGTTCAAACCCAGCCTGGGCACCTTAGTAAAACCATGTATCAAAATGATTTTTATAAAGGTCTGGGAATATAGCTCAGTGCAAAAGCCTTGGGTTCAACCCCTAGTACTACATAAATTAAATGAATAAATAAATAAGGAACCACCTAAGCCCGTGAATCTGCTTGTGTTAAGGTCTCAGTTCAAAGACTGGTCCTGACTCCTACATACCTCACAGTGAGACTAAATATCAGACATAAGCTAAATTTGACTCTAAAGGAAGATGGTGACCCTCCCTACTTATACCACCAACATGAAAGGTGGAGGGATGCCGAGGGTATAAGCTGAGCAGACCTGGATCTTCGCACTCAGCCAGGCAACGTCCCATCAGATGGGCTTTCTCAGAGAAGTGTCTCCTATGGTAATGGTTTGCTTCCTGCTTCAATACAGGTGGCTATATTTAGTAAAGTGCATGCCTCAGAAAGTCCCAGTAAGGACACCAGTGCATCCGTATAACATGAACTAAGCACCTACCAGGCCTCAGCACTGGACAAACCACTATACATTCTGCATGGTTAGTATTCTGTGAAATGACTCAATGGGTCAGGTGCCACAAAGTTTTTGAGACCACGACGAGAAACTCAGACCACCTATAAGTGGGTGGAGGGTGTAACTGATTTCTGACTGGACTAAGAAGGTGTCCTGCCTAGAGGACTTCCTAGAGCCTTGGCCCACATATGCCAGCTACCCTGGAAACTGCTAGCCCTCCTCTGCCCCAGCTTTACGGTCACTTAAGGCACAGCCTGGATCGGTGACTCTCCAACTGGAGAGAGCAGAGTCCCCTCAGGGCTCACGGACACCCAGATGCTTGATCCCACCCTCAGAGTCCCTGAATCAGGAGGTTTGCAGCCAAACGTGGAAGGGATCCAGAGTGGGTCTTGAGTAGCGTCTGGAGTAGGTTTGAGAATATTGGTTTCTAGCAAGTTGCCACATCTTGTTGACGCTGCTGGGCCCAGAGATAACACCTAAACCAGCTTCAGACTGGGGGTATGTATCTAGGGTGACCTTGGAAATCTAATAACCTCTCTGGGCCTGGAGCTGCCACCAAGGACCTCCTCTCGTTGATGGCTCTGATGAACCTAGTCTGGGTTGCTCACTGAGATGGATTAAAACACCAAAAGCTACCGACCCTGTCCCTCCACACTCAAGTCTTAGTGTAAACACAACCCACATCTCTCAAACATTGCTACTAGTAGGCAGTCATCCAGCAGACACATCCACAATTAGAAACAAATACTGTACATTTACAAAAAGACAGATGGGACGGCCCACAAAAAAAGTTAATCTGACCACTCCAAGTGTCTACCCTTTTGCTACATCATAACTCTTTTTGATTTGGAAGCGCTGGGAACAAGAACAATCCAAGCACAGCACCAATTTCATGCCAATGATAGAGACCAGCTTTTTATTGCTGTCACCCCAGCTATGAGTCTGGGAAGCTGGGGAAGGACAGCTGCTTTGAAAGCCTCAAGGTCTTCTTCTCCAGGAATGTCACTGTGATTACAGAGCCTATAAAATAAAACAGGCGCTGCCAGAGATGTTTAAGCACAGAGCACCAGCTTCTAGGATCTATGCTGGTTCTTCCTTTTTTATTGAAATATATCTGTAATATAATCTAGACATAAAAATGCAGCAAGTATACTGTCTCTGAATGAAGATGTAAAAAGAGGCAGTTTGAAAACTTGCTTGTGTATTTGTGGCAGTTTTAAATCCACCTAAGGGAGTAGTTTTTAACCCTTTGATGACTTCGGTGATCCTTGAATCCATAGCTGGGCAATCTTACTCCACTTCCCACATACCTGACAGGAGTCTAGTAATCTTAACAGCAGAAAAGGCTAATTTTATATTGCCAATCATAACAAATGTAGATCTCTACAACTCACATGAAATTTACTTAAACTGTCACTGCTAAGAAAGTGAAAACTTCTGGCTGAAGTATAGGTTACGTCCTCTATTTCTAAATGAATAGAAATGACTACTATTTTTCTATTCAGATCCCATCACATCAACATTTTATTTATTCTAAGAACAAGAGGGTGTGGGAATGGAACAGATGTCTACTAACTGGGAGAACCTAAGGATGTGGCCACTGCTCTAGATTGGACTATGTCAGTGTCACAACAGCCTCTGAACAGATTGGGTTGTGACCACCTTTAAAAAAATGTCTGTTTGAGAAGCTACATAGCTGTGGGAGAAAATATCAAAGACAAAACAGTGTTTCTACTTACAGGCCCTAATCACTGTTGAAAATATTCAACACATATAGTCCCCCCTCAAAATGAAGATTGTGTGCAAAGCAAAACATTAATTTGCAAAGTCTTTCTCGTTGGTAATAGGAGTATAGTTGGATAAGTTCCTGAGTCTCTTTGCTGGCCAATGCCAGATATCCTAGGAGGGAGGAGTCCGTCTACTAGAAGCCATGGAACTGCAGGCTCTGCCCAGCCTACTCCCTGCTGTAGCCAAAGCAGGCCTCTGTATGAAAGGAAATATAAATGGCCCCACCAAATTCCAGCCCTGCTCTGGCTCTGGTCTTCCTTTCTGATGCTTTAGCATCTTCCATGTCCCAAGCTTTTAGCCTGGACTCCTAGTCTTTGTGGCCACATCCTGGGCTGGGCCCTTCACCCTACAGCTCTGCTGCTCTAACTCTTCCAGACTCCAGGCCTGTTTGGCTAGTTGTAGGCATGTCTATCTAGGCATAGTCTGGACCTAATTCTTCCTGCAAGACTCCTCACCCTCCATGTAGTATCAGGCATGTGGCTAGCAAACAGACTCAGGAACTTCTCCACCTGCAGTCCTAGTTACCAATGAGAAAGACTTTGCAAATTCTGTAAACAATCTTCATTTTCTTCCTGCCACTCAATTCCCAGAACACCTGCTTGGAAAAAGAGGTAGATGACTCCTAGAAGGAAGCCAACCATTCAGCAGTAAGGAGAACACACAATCATGATAAGAGGCCTCTGACAGGCCCTCAGCCTATCAAGAAGCAGGAAGAGATGGAGAGGAACTGAGGGACTAACTTCAGACAGCCAAGTTTTAGACTGGGGGGAGAAGGGGAAGAACAGATGGCATTCATGCTAAGGAATGGCACAGGCAGCAGAAATGGCAGGGTAAGAAGGGTGTGTGGACTAGTAGGGGAGACAAGTTTGCTGGGTAGCGTTGGGTGATAATGAGATTAAATTCATGGAAAACTTTGGAGAGAAAACAACTCCTCGCTTTCTGAGCTGTCAGTGGTTTCTGGAAAGCAGTGGTTTTGAGAAGGCCTGCATAGACAGAGTTGGTGGGCAAGGCTGGGACGTGGCCCACAGACACTGAGCTTGGTAAGTGTGGGAGTGGGCAGGGAGCAGAATGGTTCACTGGCTGTGATGCAAGCAGTGCACAGAGCTGCCACCAAGCCCAGGGCTGCTGCCCAGGTGGGATGGGTTGGGGCTGCAAAGCCAGGGCAAGGTTAGACTCCACCAAAGGGCCAGATACCCTTGGCTGCTATTGTGAAATGTCTGTCCCAAAAGGTCAGATCTTTCCAGCTTTCAAGAGGAGCAAGGTTTATTTTTATGTGGTATCTCCCAGTTTTCAAAATGTGGCAACTAATTCAAAAGAAGAGAAAATGCTGCAGTAGCTACTAGAAGCCTTCTGTGGCCCAGATCAGGGCTGGGGTTTCCTGCTCAGACAGCCTTTCATCCTCCTTCCTGGCCAGGCTGGACATCTGGTGGGCACGAGCGGCTCTACATTCTCTACAGAGTGGACACCTCATGGGAGCTGGCTAACAATCATGCTGGGGTGGGGATGCAGCCAGCACAGCCCACCAGCAGGGAGCATTTCATCCCTGCCAGTCTTAAGAATGGTGCTAAGAGAAGGCGGACTGATGTCAGCAGTTTCATCACTGTTTTGAAATTCTCCACAGAAAACATACCCCCTTATAGCCTACATCTGCATTCCCCAAGTCCTCTCACCACCAGGGCAGGTCAGTGCTTGGGATGCCTGATTGTCACTGCAAGACAAGGTCCAGTTAACCCTTGTTCTCTTCAAACGCAATTGCTCCAATGTCAGGCTTACTTGAACCAGATCCTCTCATCTCTGGAGGCAGCTGGTAGGTACCTCGGGAACAAGCCACAGCCAAGCCACCATGGGAAAGGCACAGTGCAATCGATCTGCATTCCCAACCCTGGTGCCTGCTGAACCCTGCTTGGAAACTCACTCTCTGCCTGTCTCACGGGTCTAGCCCCATCTTCCTTCCAGTCCTACTTCTGGAGCCTGGCTTCCATTCCTCCAAGCCCAGTATTCCTCCACGAGCCTGGCAGTGCTGCAATCCATTGAGGGTGTGGTGGGCACAAAGGGAGGGCTCTCTGCTGTCATCAAGAGCTGAGGCTAGACTGGTTCCCAACCTGAATGTTCTCCATAAGGGAGTGCTGGGCAGTTTGACTGCTTTCTCACACTAAACTCCTTTGGTCTGTGGCACTATGCTTTTGTTTCTGGTTTTTGTTTTGTTTTGTTTTACAAAGACACAAAATAAACTTGTTGATCAAAGTGATATACTAAAAACTTTTTAGGTGTAAATCAAAGGTGAGTTTTCTGAATGCCTTTTTCTCTTTTGTTCTCTCTTGGCACCTGTGCACAGAAACATAAAGGTAAAAGGAACAGACTTCCTTATTTATGATTTTCTTTTTTTTGAGATGAGGTCTCACTATGTAGCCCAAGGTGGCCTTGAACTCATGGCAATCCTCCTGCTTCAGCCTTCTGAGTGCTGGAATTACAGTCATGTACCATCATATTCAGCTAATTATTTTACTTTTAAAATCATAATAATTCTTTTTGCCTCTCTGAAGTTGAACTAGCAAATCCCGTCACTGTCTCAAAACTTTTTAAGGTTAGAAAACAAAAAATAATGTGACTTAGGTTGCTGCCTATCACAGCCTACCTCCCCTGGAACACCACAGGTCCAAGACTCCAAGATGGTGTTGTAATTTCCTGGGGAGCCCCAGGAGCTCCTCAGCCCCACACATCCAGTCCTCTGAATACTCCCTGAAAGGAGTATTATAAACAATGTGTCTACCTCCCTGGGTTGGGTGCTTCTGTTCTACGGGAAACTTGCAGACCTCAAGGTCCTTTTAGATGACATTTTCTGCCCTGCCCACTTACAGTAACCAACACAATTCTTTTTGCTCCCCATACAGCATCACTGATTCCATGGCTAGCACAGGGCCCAGAATGGACATAATAAATACCTAGTGAGTTAATGAACAAGACTTTATGATGGAAAGTGACTAGAATAAGTGCTGAGGTAGTCATTAAAATGTCCCAAATTTTCTATTTCTCTTTCAACCAAGCATTTTACCAATTTTCATTTATGTTAATAAGCAGTTAAGTTATGACCCTTCTTCCCCTATACTTGCATCCTCCTAGTTTCCTCTGCTGCCCTTGCCCCTTAGCACACGTTTGCATACTGTGTTTACAATTCGCTGCAACCAGAGATTTGTATCTGAAACTCTAATATGTAGTTCCAGCTTTATCCCAGTGAAAAGACAGTTGCTTCTATAGTCTGTCTATGGGGCAATCTAAACAACAGAGGGCTTTGAGCTTTAAACCACAAATATACAGTCTAGACAGAAAAGATTACTTTTAAAACTATCACCTTATCAAGTTCAGGCTCTTTTTTATATTTAATTCTCCCCCCCAAATTTGGTGATTACAATTAACAACATTTAAAGTCCTAAGACTCGTGAAGGTCCTTGGGTATGTAGCAGAGTGCATCCATGTACCAGACCATGAGGACTACAACTGCTATAAAATACAACTAATGAACCAAAGCCAACTGTTGTCCATCAAAAGCATGGACACTAACTCAATCTGTGTGGCGTAATGGTCACTGAAGCCATTTAGCACCTTTACCAGTTAAAAGAAAGCCTCTAGTAGACCAGGCATTTAGCTCAGTGGTTCCACCACCTGCCTTGCAAGCAGAAGGTCCCGAGTTCAATCCCCGGTACCAAAAAAAAAAAAAAAAAGAGAAAGCCTCTAGTGACCTCCTATCCACAGGTACAGAATACAACAGAGACCACAGAGGGGTCTGTAAAGTGCTACCTCCATAAGGATGCAAATTAAGATTTAAACAGTACAACAATGGGCTGGAGCTAATCCTTTTACAGAGGTGTAAATAGCTATTGAGAACTGAATTCTTGGCTGCTAGCTTTTGTTAAGTAGCACTGCAAACAAATTTCACCCAAGAGCAATACCAGCCTCTGACTCTGCTCACTGCTGATAAGTTTCATAAAGCCAGTGCAACTTGTTTGTTTTGATATCAAATTTCCTGGCCACAAGTCCAAGCATGTAAACATACACTGCATCAAGAATTAGTGCCCTGGGAAAATAAACTGGACATGACTATCTCAAGCCTGACCCCCAATGGGTAGAACAGCTGTAGCAGAGGCCACAGCGAAGTTTGTATATAGGGTTTTATTTGCCACACAAAACGGTTGTAGAAAGGACAAACACATACATAGTTAAACAGCATTTTTCTTTTAAGGGGCTGTCTTACAAAACCTATGTTTTGGTGGCTACCTCGGCCCCCATTGTGCAGCCCCCTGGGTGGTCCCTTCCAGGGGTCCACTTGAAGGGAGCACAATGCCCCAAAGGAGGGGAGGAGGCACCATGACACAAAGGCCAGCAGAACAGGGCGGTCTGTGGCAGGCTGTGGACCAGAGGTCAGCAAACAAGGCTGCTTCTCTTTACCCAGGAAACAAGGGCTCCTTCTCTCTACCTGGAAACAGCGTGATTAAGCTGACAGCTTGAATTATGGGCTACATTTTGTCGGGTACCATCCGACTGTGCTGAGGTCCTCTTTATTGTAGCAGAGAAGCACAAGCAAAACCCTGGCCTCTCCCTGCTTTGGCCTCCAAACAGACTTCATCATTCTGTTTCATTTTCATTCTCAGAACTAGCCCCTCCCATACCACTTTTTTTAAAAAAGTTTCTTAATGAGGAGCTGAAAGGCCTGGGAGAATTTATAGCAGATGCTTCCTTCCACCCTTCAACAGACATAACCAGCCGGAACTTGTCACGTTTGGAGCAGCAGGAATCATTAGTGATGGCTGCAGACATCCTGTGAGGAACAGTAAGTGGTCCCAGTCCATTCTCTTTTTGATAAATCTCTAGGGACCTCACACTTAACCTGCAGGTTGACAAATATCCACCTGGCTACGAGGGTGAAGACTGGAAAAATTTACTTGTGCTTCCTGGGTTTCTTTTAAATCAGCACCAACATGTTGGTAGAGGGGAGCAGTCATTTGGGTGCTACTGGCTGAATTCTCCATGTGGGATGTATAAATGGATCTCCAGGCTGGACAGAGCCTAGAGTGACCTTGCTTAAACCATCTGCTGAAAAAAAATAGTGTGGAGTATAAATGTCTTATTATCATACAACTTTATGCCTTCCCAAAATGTAACATAATCAGGCCCTGTCTTTAGAAAAGTTAAAAAATACCCTACGCATACTAATTTTTACATTCATTAGACATTATTCTATGAGTTCTATAATTAAACTCTAGAGGGTGCTTGTAGTAAAAAGGCATCTGATACTGTCAAGGTAGAACCATCTTTCCTGGGGCTTAATGACCAATGTAGGAACATAAAGTATCAGACTGTTCTATGTTGTTAGAGGTCTGTCTGTGTCTATACACACAGAAACACATGTATGCATGTGGGGGGGTGAAGAGATTAGGAGACTCGGACTGGGATGATAAGGGTTAGACTTTGAATGGATGCAAGGAGGAGGGAAACCAGTGGGTGTGGGAGATGGTGGGATAGTGGATGGTGGGATGGTAGATGGTGGGACAGTGGGTGGTGAGACAGCAGATGGTGTGTAGTGGGACAGTGGGTGGTGGGACAATGGATGTGGATGGTGGGATGGTAGTACAGTGAGATGGGGGGATGGGGGACAGGGGGATAGGGGGGTGGTGAGATGGTGGATGGTACAAAGGCTTACCCAGGGCTCAGGCAAGGCCCCAGACCCTCAAATAAGTTAGTGCACCACTGCTCCAGGATCACTGTTTCCAGAGGACAATTAACCAATAAGTGAGAATGGGGCCCAGTGCACAGCCATCATGAATTGAATGGTGCCAGGTGGGCAGGGTAGGGTCCTTCATGTTCTGACTTTGCCCAGGTCCACCCCTAGGATAATAATGAAATGGGAGTGGCAATACCTAGGGCAGACGCCTCCCTAAGGCTGAAATGCTTGGCTGTTCACATTTGACTTCTGCTGTCCAAGAGAGGTAGAAATCAAATACGAGGCTGCTGAAAAGATTGTGCTGGTTAATGGCTGGCCCTCCAAAGAGTCAATACTGCATTAAACTGAAGAAACCGAATCAACTTACTAGACAAAGACAAAAACAAAGAAACAAGGAAGTAGACAATAAATCATTATGGATGAAAAAACAAATGGATTATGAAGACAGTAAGCAGAATGTATGCAAGAAAATGACCAAAGCTCCCTGGGGCCACCTGGAAACCAGGTGATGGGGCTCCTTGCATCAGTGTTGGAGTTCAAGGATGTCAGACAAATACCTCCCACTTCTGGCTAAGTGCACTTTTCAACACAGCAGGCACCAATTCTAAGTATGCTCATGATCGCAGCTGGCAGTGAGACGACTACGTTCAGCAGTCTGCCTAACACACAGTCCAGAGGAACGTTTTTCATTTGGTTCTCTCATCCATTTCATTTATCTTCCAGTAAGGAAACTATAGCAGGTACCAAAGTTTTAGTAGAATGATTTTGAGAAAATTCTCAAAATTACAAAAATTCATTTTCCTATACATGTGGGAATTTGCTCAATTGTAAGATGATAAATTCTACCACTAGACTATATTCAAGAATCACTGCAATAAAAAAAATAGACTCTTCAACCAAACTACATCCTTAGCTCCCAAAATATGGTTCTGAGGGCTTTTTTTTAATTTACCTTTTTTTCTAATTATAAAAGTAATATATTTTCATTTCAGAAAAATTTCAACATGGCCTTCGCACTTTAAAGCCACCGGAGTCAGATACCTGGAACCTTGCTGGTGTGTTCTCGTTAGACCCAGTTCCTCAGGTGTGCTGGCACAGTGTAGCCAGCAGCTTTCAGGTGAGGGCATGTGCTCTACCACTCCGCTGCACCCTCAGCCCCCCCAAACTCTTCTTCTGACCAAGTTGAATAATGCTGCATTTGTCTCCTCAGTCTCCCTCTCCCTCTTTCTTCTTCATGGAACCCAACTCTGCTCAATGGTCAACCTCTCCCCTATGTTACATAGAGGCAAGTAACACTTGGCGTGGTGCAGGAGGAGGTCATGATTAGGCTAAGCCAGGGGTCAGCAAACCATCAATCTAATCCATGGATGCTAAGTCCAGACACAGCCTATTATATACAGTCCCTGAGCTCAGATTTAAAGTGAGAGAAGAGGAGAAGAGAAGTAAAATATTTACTATTTGGCTTTTTCAGAAAAGGCTTTTCTGCTCCATGGCAGTTATAATACACATTGCCAGTGGTTATCTTCAGAATGGGCCTGTGACCAAATATTGGTGACTGTGCTATGAGGGGAAGTCTCCCCAAGGCTTTCCTTGCTCCTAGCAAGAGACTCAAGGAGGAAATCTCTTCCTATCTTTGGAAGCTGTAGTGTCCAGATGAGATCCCTGGACTACAGGCTGGGGGGAGGGGACTTTGACAACACGAACTCATTGCTCATACTCCAGGAGGTCAGTACTTCCAAAATGCAGGGGCTGCCCATTTGGTTTGTGAGGCCCACCTCTAGGCTTACAGATGGCTACCTTCTTGCTGTATCTTCACAGGGTGGAGACAGGGACAGTCCCCTGGGTCCTATGATCCATCCTTATGACCCCATGTAACCCTCATTATTTCTCGAAGGCCTATTTCTAAACACTATCACTAAGGTTAAGGATTCAGGTAAAGATAGCCCTGCCACTGCCATTCTGCCCAGGGCTTTAGGAAGAAGACAATCAAAAAATGACTAAGCAAGAAAGAAAAGGACTGAGTCTTTCAGGACAAAGCAAAAGAAGTATCAACCAGCTGCAGAGCCTGTGGACTTCCAGAAGTGATACATAACAAAAATGCCTCTTTTTTTTTTTTTGGTACCGGGGATTGAACTTGGGACCTTGTGCTTAGGAGGCAGGCGGTGAACTACTGAGCTAAATCCCTGGCCCACAAGCCTCTTATTTAAGGCACATTAGGAGTGTTCTTGATATTTATAGCCAACAGCATCCTGTTACATCAAGGTAATTAACAGATGAATGTTCAAAAGGCCAGAAAGCTAAGTTTGGAAAAAGAACTGAGAGAGGCTTTTCAGTAACTCAAACTTACAAGGTCTGATCAAAGGCATGGTGAATGTTTAAATTAAAAGAAATGTATTACCATAAAAGACACATTGCTGTGAATCCCCCTCAAAATCCTCCCCCTCACTTCAAATATGGGTATCTCATCATTCTTGCCACTTTCTGAAGCAGCTCTGAAGTCCTGTTTCCTGATAGTCTTGTTAGTTGCACTGTCCTGGCCACCTCAATGTCCTGAATGGATTCAAAACACTGACTTTCATGGTCATTTTGACTTTGAGGAAGAGCCAGGAGTTCACATAGTGCAGATCAGGTGACTAAGGTGAGTGAGGACACCATGTCATGTTTTTATAAGCCTCCATTTCTGTTGGATGACACTTGGCAGCAGCATTCACTGTACTTTTGATCACACCTTGTAAAGATACAAACAAGGACTTCTAGAACTGCTTCAGAAAGTGGCAAGAACAACAGGATAAGTGTTTAAGTGAGGGGGAGGATTTGCGGGGTCTTTTACCATAATAAATTTCCTAAGTTTAAGCACTCACTGTATATTTTAATCATACCATACCTGTTTCTTTGAAAAGAATTGAAGAGGCTCTTAAAATGACAAATGTGCATCCTGCTCTGGCTCACTATTTCCCTGTTCTTCTACATGACGTCTCCTCACTGTTTAATTTAGTTTTGTTTTATTTTAAATAGGAGTCAACACCAGAATCCTTGCCCTTGGTATGGCTTGGCCAGTGGAGAGCAGGGCCAGGCTGCTCACTAGGTGGGCCTAGAGGTCAGGAGGACCTGTGCACACTCTGAATGCATCCCCAGCCTGTAGTGTTGCCCCATGCTGGCACAGCATGGCCAGCAGCTCCTAGGTACTGGCCCTGCCTGTTGTTTCCAGGCCTCTGCTCACAATGTAGCCTCTGCACTCCCCAATCTGCCATGGCTGATCACCTACAATGGCCAAACCAACTATCATGACTGTTTTAGTTATTACATAGCTAACTATAACATAAACCAAATTAAGTGGTATAACAAACAACCAACAACTTTGTATAAAGCTCATGGCTTCTGTAGGTCAGGAATTTGGACATGGACAGAGCACAGTAAAGGTGGCTTATCTCTTGCTATACAATGTCTGAGGCCTTAACTTGAACATCTGGGGAGAAGCGTGAAATGCATCTGGGGCCTGGGCTCGGTGACTTCAGGCTCAGCTGGGATAAGTGACTAGAGCACCTACCCATGGCCTCTGCCTGAGGCCTACTGCTACTTGGGCTCATTTTCTCAAGCCTGCCGATGTCCTGCTCTGTCCTGTCCTATCTTATCTGGGGCTTGGAACAGTCAGAACCTGACTCCTGGAGTCTCCTCCCTACCTCCTGAAACCATGGGAAACCTGCTTCACTCAGAATCAACTGCACTCAGATCTTAACTGTGTTTTGTGGGAATTCTAGTTTGCTACAGCTCTGGCAACCCTTGGCCTGACTGCAGGTTCTCCCCAACAGAGGCAGAAGTTCTCTATGTTCCCTCACTGAGCCCTGATCTCAGTTTCCCCTCCATTCCTCAGCCTTCCTCCCCTCCCCACTCTGCCATTGTTTGGCCCCAGAATGAGGGCATGGAACATCTTACCACTCCATTGTGATATTTCTCCAAAATGGTGCAATTTACTTCAAATCAAATAACAAAAGGAATTCTAGAAAAACAGTGGTAGAAGAGTTGTCACTGTCATCTTCATTTTTAAGACTCCGTGCATTGTGTGTAGGAGCACCTAAGAGTGACCATCCAGGAGAGAAAACCAGAACCTCATGCGCTTTTGAGTTTGAAAATTAGCTCGAGGGCCGGGGATTTAGCTCAGTGGTTTTGCCACCTGCTGCGCAAGCACAAGGACCCGAGTTCGATCTCTGGTACCCCCCCCCAAAAAAAAACAAACAGAAAATTAGCTCAAACACCTTAAGCAAACACTCTTATTGCATTGTTTCTGCCACTTTCTGAGGCAGTTCTGTCTCTATGAGGAGTGATCAAAAGTATGGGGAAAGCTGTTGCTGAGTGCCATCCAAAGAAAAAGCAGTAATAACAGAAGATTTCACTATCCTACTTTCAATAATGGATAGAATAACTGGACAGAAAATCAACAAAGAAGCCAAGGACTTGAACAACACCATAGACCAGATGGGCCTCGTGGACTTGTACAGAACATCCTGCCCAACAGCAGCAGAGTAGGTACACATGTTTTTCAAATACATATAGAATATTCTCTAGGGTCGATCATATGTCAGATCAGAAAATAAATCATAACAAATTTGTGAAGGCTGAAATCATAACCAAGTATATTTCTGACCAAATGCAGTGAAACTAAAAATCAGCAGCTTAAAGAAAACCGGAAAATTCAATGGTGTGGAAATTAATATACTTTTGAAACACCAATCAATACAGAAGAAATCAAAAGGGAAATCAGAAAATATCGTGAGACTAATGAAAAAGAAAATATATCAAAATATACAGGAGACAGCAAAAACAGTATTAAAGGGAACTTTATAGTAATAAAAACCAAGTTAAAAAAGAATGCACAAAACAATAACCTAAACCCAAAGTTAGTGCACAGAAGGAAATAATAAAAATCAGTGCAGAAATAAATGACATAAAGAATATAAAATAGAAAAAAGTAATGAAACTAAGAGTAGTTTAAAAAAACCAAAATTGACAAATTGTTACCTAGACTAAGAAAAGAGATGTCTAAGGTGATAGTTTTGCCAAATAAACTGCTATGATCACTACAATTTGTATACATGTATCAAAATATCATAACTTACCCCATAAGTATTTATATTATATGTCAATTAAAATGAAAATACCTTGGAATTATTAACAACTATTATATTCATGAAAATATTTTAAATAAAATAATTATACTAAAAAAAAAAGAGAAAATGAAGAAAATAAGTAAAATCAGAAATGAATGAGGAAACATTACAACTAATAAAAGAAATAAAAAAAGACCACAAGAAACTACTATGATCCTATTATCTCTCCTTTATCTATCTGTCTGTCTATCTGTCTGGGGGTCCATTTATAGATTACTCATATATGACAAAAACATACAATCAAAACCAAATCATGAAGAAATATAAAGTCTGAACATAAAAATAACTAGTAAGATTAAGAAGACTAAGTCAGCAATAAAAAACCTTATCTTCAAATGAAAGCTCAGGACAAGATGGCTTCACTGGTGACATCTATCAAACATTTCAAGAAGTAACACCAATCCTTTTCAAATTCTTCTAAAAAGTTGAAGGGAACACTTTCAAGCTCATTTCATTAACTTAGTATTAACCCGATACCAAAGCTAGACAAAGACACTACAAAAAGTAAAAACTATCAGTATTACCAGTGACTACAGATATGAAAATGTCAGCAAAATACTAGCAAACAAAATTCAAGGGGACATTAAAAAGCTCATACGCCTGGCCAAAGTGAGATTTATGCCTGGGATACAAAAATGAATCAACAGCCCCAAAAAATCAAACAATGTGATTTATCACATTAACAGAATGAAGGATAAAATTCACATGATCATTTCTACAGAAGCAGAAAAAGCATGTGACACATCCTTTCATGATAAAAAAACTTTCAATAAAGTAGAACTGGAAGGAAATTACCTCCACAATAATAAAGGTAATAAATGCAAAGTTCCAAAGCTGATACCATCCTCAGTGATGAAAAACTGAAAGCTTTCCTTTAAGATCAGGAATAAGAAAAACAGGCCCACACTTGCCAGAAAGCACTGGAAGTCCTAGTCAGAGCAATCAGGTGAGAAAAATAAAACCCATCAAAGTCAGAAGTAAAATTGTTCCTGTTGGCAAATGACATATTCATTGAAAACTAGACTACACATACTCAAACATGCTCTTAGAATAAACAAATTGAGTAAAGTTGGACACAAAATCAACATACAAAATTAGTTGTGTTTTTATATAATAACAGCTATCTGAAAAGGAAATCAGAATGATAATCCCACTTACGATAGCACCAAAAAGAAATAAAATAGTTGAGAATAAAGTTAACTAAGGAATAAACCAAGAAGGCAAGAGTTTACTGCAAAACACTGATGAAAGAAATTGAAGAGGACATAAACAGAGAGATAGACTGGTCATAGACTGGAAAAGCTAATATTGTTTAATATTGTTAAAATGTCTATACTGCTCAAAGTGACCTCCACATTCAATGAAATCCTGATGCAAATTCCAAAGGCATTTTAAAAAAACAGATGCAGAAAAATAGTACTAAAATTCACATGGTACAATTAAAGACCCCAATAGCCAAAGCAATCTTGAGGAAGAATAAAGTTTGAAGCTTCACACTTTCTGATTTCAAAATATATTACAAAGCTATAGTAATCAAAGCAGTACAATGAAAAGACAGACACACAGGGCCAGGGATTTAGCTCAGTGGTTCCAGCACCTGCCTTGCAAGCGCAAAGTCCTGAGTTTGATCCCTGGTACCAAAAAAAAAAAGTCAGACATACAGACCAATGGAACAGGGCAGAAAGCCAGAACTCTGTCCTTACATAAACAGACAATTGATCTTTGAGAAGGATACCAAGAATACACAATGGGAAAAGGATAGGCTCTTTAACAAATGCTATTGGGAAAAATGGATACACACTTTTTGAAGTTGGACTTATTTTACACCATACACAAAAATCAACTCAAAATGCATTAAAGATTTAAAAGTAAAACCTGAAACTGAAAAATTCCTACAACAAAACATAGGGGAAAGGCATTGTAACATTGGTCTTGGCAATGACTTCATAGATATGACACCAAAATCACGAGTAACAAAAGCAAAACAGACAAGTGTGTCTACCTCAAACACAAGAGCTTCTGCACAGCAAAGGAATCAGTCAACAGAGTGAAAAGGCAACCTATTGAATGGGACAAAATGTTATAAACCACATATTAGATAAGGGGCTAATTTCCAAAATATGTAAAGAATTCCTACAATTCCACAGCAAAAAACTAATTAGCCAATTTAAAAATGGGCTACAGATTTGAATAGATAGTTTTCCAATGTCTCCATAAGACACATAACAGGTACATGATAGGATGCTCAGCATCACTAATCATCAGGAAAATGCATATCAAAATCACAGTGAGATGTTACTTCCTACCTGTGAGGATGGCTATTCGCAAAGACAACAGACAGCAAGTGTTGACAGGGATGTGGCAAAATTGGAACCTTTGTACACTGTTGGGAATGCAAACTGGTATAGATGCTATGGAAAATAATATGGAGATTCTTCAAAAAAAATTAAAAATAGAACTACCATACCACGGAACAGAAATCTAACTTCTGGTATTTATCCAAAAGAAGTAAAATCAGGATCTCAAAAGTATATCAGCACTCCAATACCCATCAATAGATGAATGATTAAATGTGGTATGCAGAAATGCAGTATGTACCTATATTAGAATATTACTCAGCCTTAAAAAGAGGGCAATTCTGATACATGCTGTATAACATGAACTCTGAAGACATTATGCTAAGTGAAGTAAGACAGACATAAAAATTTTTACTGACAAATCTTCAATAGAAACTTCGTGATTCCTCTAGTGTCCAAACTACCAATAAGCTCATCAAAGGTATTCTTCATTTCTATTACTATGGTTTACTTCTAGCACCTTTTTAAAAAAATTTTTATTTTATTGGTACATTTTAGATATACAATATAATGACATTCATCATTGGAAATGTGCACCTTTACATAATCTCTCTTAGTTCTTATTTTTTTCCCCTTCCCCTGCCCTCCCTTCAACCCCTCCATCCCTCCCTATTTACAAAGACATTGTTTCTATTTTTTCATTTTCTCATATTGATTCCATTCCCTTCTTTCCTTTCCCATAACCCTCCCACTTCCCCTTTCCTCTAGCACCTCTTTTTGATTCTTTCCTTTAAGGTCCTGGGGATTCAATCCAGGGTACTGCACATACTAAGCATGTGCCTTACCTCTGAGCTACACCTGGACCTAATTCTTTATTTTCTATTTTTCTGCTTATATCATCTATCTGTTTCACATATTGTCCATTTTTTACATTATAGCTCTACACTATTAATCATAATATTTTAAATTCCCAGTTTGATAATTTCAACATGTGCCATATCTGAGTCTGGTTCTGATACTTGCTTTATCTAGTTAAACTAAGCATTTTTCCTTTTAGTATGCCTTCTAATTTTCTGTTGAAACAAGACATGATGTACTAGGTATTTACCTTTTAGAGTAAACAGGCCTGCAAGGAAAGGTTTTACATTCATCTAGGTAGGAGCTAGAGTGAAGGTATCAGAGGCTAGTATTTCCTTGGGTGCCCTTATTTTTGTCTCCTTGTTGTCTTTGAGTTTCCCTAGAGACTTCTTAAATAAGGCCTGGATGCACAGTTCTTTCAGCTGAATTTCCATTACTATGCAAAAGCTGTAATGATGTGGCAATAAGGTGTGTGTGTGAGTGTGTGTGTGCATGTGCACACAAATGTGTGTGGGTGTGTTGGGGATATTCTAGCGTCCTGTGATTAGATTTCAGTCTTTGAGTGACCTGTATGCCTGAGTACCATTATAAGTGCTTCTCAGTGCCCATCTCTCTTGTTCCAGGTCACCCAGGCTCTGGCTGAGGCCAGCAGCCTACAATGGGATGACTAGGAAAGGCAGGGAAACTGGGCTTGAAAGTTGGACAATGGAGTTTTTTAATATCCTCTGTATAGTGACACTTACTGTGATTACCACCTACTTTGCTGATGATGAGGTCTGAAGACTACCTCACTGTAAATCTCACTCTGAACTTTTGAAAATTTAAACCAAAATAAGGATAAGGGGGCCGAGGATTTAGCTCAGTAGTTCTGCCGCCTGCCTTGCAAGTGCAAAGTCCTGAGTTTGATCCCTAGTGCCAAAAAAATAAATAAATAAAAATAAGGATAAGGAAAACCTTAGATTTTTCAGATAAAAATAGGTGAGTTAACAGGAGAGACATAGACAAGACTGGGGAACGATGTGGCAAGCAGAACACGAAGGAGTTGCCCTGGTGAACACATTTAATGGCACTGGCTTATTTTCCCGATGGTGTAATACTCAACCTTACTCTGGAAACAAAGCCCAGAATCTGTGGGATGGCAAGAAAAGGTACACAGGCTACCTGTATTGAAGGGTCAAAGGTCATGTCAGGAAAAAAAAGTAACTGCTGGAAAAAATAGCCTCTAAGAACAGACACCTGAAGGCATCATCATATTTGAAGAAATGGTATATTTATAAATATACTTACAGTTCCTCATAAAATGAATTTAGGGTAAACTCTAAGAGAACATCATTCTACTCTATTATTCTAGGTGATATACTTCCAGCAGCAAATCTTCCTCAGATGCAATAACTTCTTTCCCATATTTAATTTTGAAGAGGGGTTAAATTAAAATCACTGAATGGGATTCAATCTATGTGATTACATTTTTTAGATCTTGAGAAACCAAGGCTTTCATTCTACTTAGTTTGAAAGGCAGCATTACATTCTGCTTTCAGTCACACTCCAAAAGAGAACAAACCAACTTTGCAAGCACTTTGTTCAGGCTTGAAGAAAGCACACAGCACTTCATCAGCCTATTTGAGGCTGGAAGACACAAAAATCAATGTGGATGGAGCAAAAGGCTCAACTGCCTCTGCCTAGTTTTCTTTTCTTTTTTCTTTTTTTAAATTAATGAATCTAATTTGTTTCTCGAGCTTCCTTTTTTAGCCTTATAAAATATCCTTGATGCTACTTCAGCTGTATTCCCAATGAGCTGCTGAGAGGCAGCATCAGGTAGCAACTGCACACCAGGCAGGCTTCCATGATGTGGCCTCCGCCCTGTGGCTCCCTGTACCTGCTATGCTCTTCTTCCAGACATATCCCACCCGCCTCCCAGGTGTGGGAGGAGAGGAGAAATATCCACTGAGAAATAAACATTCACAAGGGTGAGAAGTAAATGACAAAGCACTCAGCAGCCTCTGTGGGTAGAGAAGGGAGGAACACAGTGTAATGGGACACTTCCCTCACTTCTTCAGGCCTCCACTCAAGTTCCATCTTAACAGACAGACTTTCCCTATCTTACAACAATATATCGTACCCATGCCTTCTCTCTTCATGTAACTGTTCTTCATCATCACACTTTTTTGCGTGATTACTTACTGGTTTATATTTCCTTGAAATAAATACAATCACGAGCACCATAAAAGCAGGACCACTGCCAGGCACAGACAAGGCACTCAACACTTACTGTTAAGTGAATGTTCTCCTTTCCTTATCTGTAGACTCTGAACAAATTACCCCAAAACCCAGCATCTTCAAGCAACAGCCAATGCATTATATCTCATGATATTATAGATCAGGAAATCAGGCAGGGCTTGCTTGGTGACGCCTGTGTTTCACATGTTATCAGGAGAGGTCATTTGGTGACAGCTGTTGACAGACTTTTCTGGGGGTCCAAGAAGGCTTCACTTACTTGTTGGGCTCCTTGTAGGGTGGCTAGAGGGAGAAGGCTTGGCAGGGACTAGATGCCAGGCACCTACACATAATTTCTTCAGCAACTTCAGAACAGGCAGACTCTTATACAGGTGTTCATAGTTCAGCGAGTGTTCCAGCAAACAAGGTAAAAACAGCATGGCCTTTCGTAACTCAACTTCAGAAGTCATGCGGCATCAATTCCACCATGCTCTATTTGTTGGAAACAGTCATAAGTCCACCAATATTCAAAGGAAGGACAAGAGGAATGCTGAAGAATTTCCAGCCACATTTTAAATTGCCATAGTTTCACAGTTTGAGGAACAGAGCTTTGGGACTGGTAGGTGTTCAGAAAACTTTGGTTGAATCCAAATGGAAATTAATCAGTGTTTTTAATTATGGTACTATAATTGGAAGGGAAAATATCTTAATTCTTTAATATGTGGGCTTAGAACAATTAATTTGTTTTGTTTTGTTTTGTTTTTGTCTTTATGAGACAGGCTTTCACTATACAGTTCAGGTTGGCCATGAACTCACTTTGTAGCCCAGGCTGGCTTTGAACTCAGCAATCCTCCTGCCTTAGCCTTCCGAGTACTGGGATTAAAGGCGTGCACTACCACACCTTGCCAAGAATAATTAATTTAAAATGATCTACATAACTCAAAAAAGGAAAACCTTAAACTCAACAGAGCATGCCTCACTAGAAGACTGGAAATAGTGAAGAAAAGAATCATTAGCCAGGCATAGAGCTGTGGTGCCTATAGTCCTAGCTACTCAGGAGGCTGAGGTCCCCTGACCCTCTTTCATCCTAAGTGTTTAGGAACTAGCTGAGACAAGGTAGTAAGAGCCTGGGGGCGGAGGAAGAGACAAACAGATAGACAGAGAGAGAAACAGAAAAGAGGAAGGAGGAGGAGAAGAGGCAGCAGGAGGAGGAGAAAAAGGAGGGGGGTGGTGAGGGGGAGGAAGAGGAGGAAGAGAAAAAGAAGAGACTCAATGATTTGAAGATGCTGTTAATATAAACCTCCCAAACTGAAGTGTAAAGAGAAAGAAGGAAGAAAAACATGGAACAGAATATCCAAGAACTATGGGACAACTACAAAGGATATAACATACACATAATAGGAATACCAGGAAGAGAACAAAAAGAGAAAGGAACAGAAAAAGCATTTGAAGTAATAATGACTGGGAAGTTTCCAAAATTAATGACAGACCCAAAACCATAACTGGGAAAGCTCAGAGCACACCAAGGATAAATAACAAAAACTCTATTTCTTGGAATATTATAAAAATCCTTACTGTGCACATGCCTAATATAAGAGCATCAAAATACACAGGCAAACATGGGTAGAGCTGTAGAGAGAAGTACATAAATCTACCATTATAGATGCGGACTTGAACACATCTCTATCAGTAACTGATAGATCCAGCAGGCAAGCAGTGATGAAAGAGGTCCATCAATCAATTAGATCCAAGTGACACTTACAGAATACTTCACCCAACAACCCAAATGCACATTCTCTTCAACTCAACCTCACACAGAGCATACACAAGGTGAAGCACATTCACTGCTGCCAGGGATGCTGGGAGGAAGCTGACCAGCCACAGATTAACTGCAGGTTCTGGGGGTGAGAAGGCTGGGGAGTGGGCCGTAAAGAGGGCTCCGGCCCAATGCTCACTGTGCCACTTCTGCGCTCTATCCTTAGTTTCTTCATGTGTAAAATGTGAATCTACCTCAGGCTGTTTACTTAGCTTTTTTCTCACACCAAGAGAGGTTTGATTCTATTAGTACTATTTTTTAAACATCACAGAATCAGTTTAAACAGTTAACAAGCTTTATAGTCTATAGATCAGATACACAAAAACTTTCGATAATATATTTTTGCACCTAGTATCTCCAATCAATAGTTAAAAAGCATACATTAACTTTCATGACTTAGGTATTATAAGTGCTGAAAATGTATAACACTGATATTTGTATTTAGCATTAGAAATTCCAAGTCCTCACATTTACACTCAAAAAAGAAAATCTTGCTTAAATATATATAACAAATATATATATAACTTATTAGCTTATTTAGTTGTATGAGAAAAGTGACACTATATCAAGTTAAATAAAGATTAAGTAATTAGCTACAAAGTTCTTAGTCTCTAAAGGTGAAATGCTAGTAAATTTGTCTGTCACCTTCTATGGTAACAAAATTCCATAAAAATAAAATGGATTTATTTTTTAAAAGGCTTAAGAATAAGAGGTACGGTGATTTATAAATTAAACGGGGACTATCTGGATAATATAAGATGTCAATCACAATGATTCAGTGATCATTACTCTTAAAAAGCTAGTTTAAAAAAGAAAGAAAAAAATTAGATCTTATCTTTAAAAGACTACTTATGAGACTTAAGAAACATATATGTTTGTGGCTGAGTGTTCAACAATACATTCTTAGTGAAAGAGTCTCTAAAACTGTCTATGTTTAAGAACAGTAAGAAAAGAAAAAAGAACGGCTTACTGTCTCAGGGAGTTAGTGGAGGATGTCTTTTTTGAATCAGGAGAGCTCAGGGTTTGCAAAACACAATCGTTTTCTCCAGTGGCGAGGACATCTCTTTCCTGTTCAGTGTGGATTAGTGCTAAGGCTTGTATCCCACCTTCTTCCTCAGTCTGGGTGCCTGGATTTGGCTGTGGTTCTGGGCTGTATAAAATCAGGTCATCTTCACTGACAGAGACCGTGAGGTCACTGCTGCTGCACACACTTCCCTCCTCCTGCTCTTCCTGCATGTGCTCCAAGGACCTGTGTAACTCTGGGGGACATCACACAGATTGCTGGTCACTAACACCAGGGAGAATCAAGGTAACACAGAGCAGAACAATCCTTCAGTTAAAACACATAGAAACAATCCATAATTAATGACAGGATTTAAAAGTTCCAA
>NW_004624741.1:21576845-21598227 GCF_000247695.1 Heterocephalus glaber | reverse complement strand
AAGGGAAAGGAAAAATGATGAGAAATGGAAAAAATGGAAATAAAGTCTTTGTAAATAGGGAAGGGTGGAGGGGGTGAAGGCAGGGCTAGGAATAGGGAAAAAATAAGAACCAAGATGCATTATGTAAAGGTACAATTCCCAATGAGAAATATAGTTGTGTTGTATACCTACAATGTACCAATAAAAGAATAAAAAACAAAAAAAGGATCAAGTAAAGGGCCACGTGCCTGCTAAGCACATGCTTTACCACTAAGCTATACCTCCAGCTTTCAAAAATATTTGTAATTTTTTTTAAATCACTGAGTTTAAAAATCAGTAAATTCACTTTCAAAACTATTTCCAGGTACACACTGAAGAACTCATTACAACATAATTTGTTGACAATGTCACCATTTTGGTTTCTGACAAAGAGATAAAATGAGGACATATTTTGTCCTTACATAAGATCATTACCCCCGGGAAAAATTAAACATCAACAAAAACCAGGAAGTGAATGCAGCTTCTCATCCCACCTGAGAAAGCGGCCCCAGCAGAATGCTTCTCTGGAGACCACTTATTTTCAGATGCATAGTGTTCGGAAACTGATACGGTAGAGATAGGCGGGCTGGCACTGTCTTTCTCAACTTCAATATGTTCTCGTGTCAGTATTTCTCCCTGTAATCCCTCTGATCTGCTGCAACTGTCACGCTGTAAATCACTGGTTCTGTTCTCAGGACTTAATCTTTGCTGTGGCAAGGAATGGAGTTCTGCAGACTTTCCACCTTCAGATAAATTACTCTCGCTGTTCTGAGGGCTGCTTCCTATCTCCAAGCCAAGAATCTGTACCTCCTCAGACAGTGCCAGGGCTGTGACTGGCGTCTTCTCGCCAGTCTGAAGAGATGTCTTGCCATCTACTTTGTCAGACTTATTTAAGCACTGCATGTCACTAGGAGTTTGTACTACACCGCTGTCTGCCACTCTGCTGCTTGGGGCTGTCTGTCGGTGTGAATGTGGGTCAGGAATTGAAAAGTTCTTTGTGGGTTGGGAAGATTCCTGCTCTGTCCTGGAATCTCCAATGCTTGAGAAGGCTGACATTTGGTGGCCCATAAAGATTGTTGCTGGTTGATACAACCCTTTTGACATGGACATCTTGGAGTTAATTCCAGCTGGCACTGCAACCTGTAAGGAAAAATATGAGTTAAACATAATGTATAGAAACAATTAGTTTGCTTTCAGAAAAGGAGAGAGATAAAGAAAGCATGGCCATGGAAGTCAGCACCTACCATATTTCATGAAATGCATGCCTTTCTACATAGCAAATGAGCATAAAATCATGTAGTCCATACTATTTAATTTTAGTAGCAGTGCTGATTCATAAAGCAATTATGGCCAGGGAATATGGAAGCTATAATTTTGAAAAAGAAATGTATACACTTAAAGCAACTGAACTGCATGCTTGAAATTGAATTACATTGGTATAGTTTTTGCTATGTATAGTTTACCATGATAAAAAAAACAAACAAACAAAACAAAACAGCTATGAGTTCTAAGAGTTCTCCACAGAGCTCAAGATTCAATGAAGAACTTGACAAAAAGAGAAAGAAAGAAAAAGAGAAAGGAAAGGAGAGGAAAGGAAACAGCAGAACATACAAAAGACTACTGGAGGTTTCAAAATTATTTCTAACATTATGTGTACTATAAGTACTTCCAATAACCATCTTTGGGATGGCATTAAAATGTACTGCCACCTCCACAAAATACTCATAACTTATAGCCAAACTATAAATAACACCAAGTTTTTTTTCCAAACATCTTCAAGTAATTTTGTTTTATTGGGTTTTTTTAGATAGTCTTACTATATAGTCCAGGCCAGCCTTGAACTCACTATGTAGCCCAGGGTGGCCTCAAATTTGTGATCTTTGTGTCTCAGCCTCCCAAGTGCTAAGATTACAGGTGTGGTCCACCTACAATTTAAATTTATTAGGCAAGAATGAACATGGTCTCTTACTGAGAAAGACACAGAGACTGAGACAGAAGCAGAGGGACTGGTTCAGTGGCTTGATCAAGTATACACAGTGGAAAGCAGAACCACTGAAATAACAAGCCTGAAGCCTGCAGAAAGTTAAGTGTTTTTCTTCCAAAGGGACAAAAGCACTTCCACACATATGAGCATTTATTTCACAGAGACGTGTGGGGTAAATGGGAGATGTATCTGCACCCCTCCTCTGCAGATGGAAAAAGTGAGACCAACATAGTAAGAAATGTCATATGCATCACAAAAACAGAATCAAGGTCTTGCTCCCCTCCTCTAAGCTGTCTCTTCTGTTTTCAAAATAAAAGAAACAACTTTGAAGTCAGCAAATGATCAGGAATATCAGAGAGAGTGGTGGAATAAAATTCTCTGATTCTAAAGAGACAGCGCTGGGAAAATGTTCAGAATGACTTCTCAGAACTCTGGAAATTAAACAGGCTTGTGGCAACCTGACGAGCATTTATTCAGGAAAACCAGCTGACTCTGGGTCAGAACAGTGGGCTTTAGGGTATAGGAGCCCACATTCTTCCCAACACCCTCCCTAGGTCTGCAGAGCCCTGAAGACCTGTGCTCACAGTAAAAACCAGGAGCCCAGAAGCCACAGGAGCGGGAGAATATAATCCCATTGAAGACCCATTTCCAGAGAACTATTTTCTTGCGACCTGACAGTTCCCTGGGAGACCTTGCACAAGCACTGTTCATTTGACCTGGCTCTGAGCTTACCCAGAACAAACAGCTGTTTTCCCTGGGGCGGTTTGTTGAAAATTTTAAAAAAGTAATTGTTTAATAGGGAGGCTGCTTAAGGTAGTAGATAACTTGGGACAAACAACAGCTAACTTAAAATTCAAAGGGGAAGTTGGGGGCATGGGTCTGATGCTCCAATACTTTTCTGGGAATGTAGGAGGCACCTATACCCTGCAATCAGGATGCTGAGCTCCAGCTCTGCAGAGCAGGAAGCAGGAAGTGAGGACTAAGGAGGTGTTGCGAACTGCATGGACAAGTGCTCACTGAGTGCCCCCACACACAGGAGCCTCCAGTAGAGACTGACAACTCTACTTCTGGGCATTAAAAGCAAGCTCTGTCCTGAGCAGTCTGGAAGGGATCAAAGCACTGTTGGAGGAGAAATGTGTACACTTCGGTCAGCTTACAAATCACATGGTTTATTTTATACCTTTTAAGATCTCAATATTTAGAGGGTTCACACAAAGACCAGTGCCTCAGCATAGCAAGTCCATCACCCTGTGTGGGCTGCGGCCCAGGTGGAGGTTCAGGGCGAGTGGAATAGCACTGTCGATGACCAAGGGTGGCCTGGTGAGCAGAACACACCAACAACTCAGCACAAGTAAGGAATAAGCGCCAGGAATAAGCGCCCATTGTCCTCATCCACCTTCCCTGTGCTGCTGCTGCTATGCAAGCTGATTCCACAAGTGGCATGCATTTAGAGTCCATTTCTGAGCTTCTTACCAGCAACACTCCTGAGCCACAGGAGTCCACACTTAAGTGTCTAGAGATGGCCTCATCTACACGGCAGGAGCTGCTGCTGGAGCCTGTGCTCCTCCTTCCCATAAAGAGTCCATATGTTTTTCTTCCAAACAGACAAAAGCACTCTGTGTCTTAGTCCAGCGCTGCCACACAAGCTGATCACACAAGTGGCCAGTGCTATTTCCAGACAGACAGAGCCCATGCCATTTGTGGCAGTCCCCAGATGGACTCTGGGACTGGAAATACTTGAGTTTTATACTCTTTTTCTTGGGTGCATCTGCAAAGGCAGGCTGTAAGCAGTGGTGCCATGTGTTGAGTGGCTCAGTGTCAGAACATCTAGAGTTAGCAGCTTCTTGGTGTTCCCAGTCATTTAACAGCAGTGCAAGTATCTTGCTTATGACATGAGTGCATAGTGATGTTTCAAGATGGAGGTGCTTATGCCAAGGCACTGGTAACATTGTGCCATGTTAAGACACTCATAACATTCAGTCTGGTCATTGGCTAATCACTGAGCCAACTGGACAGAAACTTCAGTGACCACATATGAAAAAGAATGTGGACTTCACATAATGAATTAAGAAAGTCACCAAACAACACCAAGACAAACACCAGCAACACATTCAGGAAGGGGAAAAGCTGATCATAGAGTTACCACATTTTCTTATTTAAAATGTGTAAGTTTCAACAAAAAATTATGAAAAATGACAAAAAACTATGATTCTTACTCAGGAGGGAAAAAAAGCAGTCAAGAGAAACTGTCCATGGGGAAACCCAGGTCCTGAACATAGCAGACAGAGGCACTGAATTAGCTACATTAAATATGCACAAAGAACCAAAGGAAATCAGATTAAAGAACTAATCTAAAGTATGCGAATAATGTACATATCAGTCCCACAATAAAAACACAAGGGCTGGGGTACAGCTCAGTGGCAGAAGGCCTGCCTAGCATGCATGAGGCCCGGGGTTCCATCCCCTGCACTGCAAGAAACAAAAAGAAGAGAGACAGAAATTATTAAAAAAAAAAAAAAAACCCAAAAAAACAAAAAAACAAAGCCAGCTTGCTTTGGCAGACATTCCTCACTTAATGACCAAGTTAACATCCTAGGACTGGGTCATTAAATGAGTTGGGTCGCTAAACGAGGAACTATATATAGTGTGTACATTACAATATTCAGAACAAAGCTATGGTCAAATGAAACTCCAACTTGACAACTGTATTCATTTTACTTTATTTATTTATTTTTGTTTGGTCAAGCAAGCAAGAATTTTATTTGCTGGTGGCAAAAGGCCACAACACTTTAGTACTTAAACCTGCAGTTAATAGTGATATTTACACATGGTAAACCAAGGGCAGCTAAAAAGAATCTGAACAGAAAAGTAGGAGACCAGGACAAAGGCACTGGGAGCTCAACCACTGCAGGCTGTGATGTACCCCAAATTTCAGCAAGGTCAGATGAGCCAAAATTACTGCTTTCTTTACTGACCTTGAATAACCAGTATGTTTTTCCTCTGAAAGTCTTAATGATTGATTTGGTTGTATCCAGTGTAATACAGTAGTCAGCCCTTATATCAAATCACATTTTCTTGTAAGACATGCTTCACACAATACATTCAGAATCAGTTTTCTTTTTCTTCACTCTTGTCTTTTTTTCCCTGAACAAGCAGGTGAGGAAGTCTCTGGCATTTCCTTTACACTGGATACAGGCTGTTTAAAGACTATTTCATCATTTATTTCAGCCATTTCAGATTTTTGTTTCTCAAAAAATGTTGCTATACAAACTGGTGTGGCACTCTGGCTATCCCCGGTCTTATTGGGAGTGAGAGGAGAGCCGTTTGAAATAATCTTCCTCCTCCTCCTCCTCCTCCTCCTCCTCCTCTTCCTCCTCCTCCAGTATGCCTGGAGCCTTTTTCTTTTTTGCGGAAATCTTTTTTGTCTGAAACCTCTTTTTTCTTAGTAGATAAAACCATAGAAGGAAAATTATAATCAATTCCTTTTGCAATTAATTTCTTCCACAGTAATTTTTCTTTCTTTTTAAATCGATCTTCCACGCACAACTTTTGTAGAAGTGTCCGCTTATTATTATACCATTTCATTGCTGGGTATACTGGATGATGAAATGGAACTCACCAGCCTTTAAAAAGATCTTCATATACCTCTTCTGGTGGCATAAAACGATAAACCAGGAGTCTTTCACTGAAAGGTAGCTGTGGCATTGTCTGAGCCACTATCTTGGCAACATCCTTAGATACAAACTCCACAAAGGGGTAGCTTCTGCTATTTCCAGTTCTTTCACTTCTGGACAGTCTGAATCTTCTAATATTGCCAAATTGGGAGAAATATGCTTTGATCTGTGATTCAAAAAGTACTGGAGGTAGGTGACCCACAAAGATTACTCCAGGCATAAGTTCTTGCCTTTTTTGCTGGGTCATGTGATGCTGAACCTGCGCCACCTCTTTCTGAAACACAGCCATCTTCCCAAAAGTTCAGAGACAGAAATGGCATGGCAGGTTTAGAAAACACTGCCATGCTGAGAGTGTCCTGGCACCCCAGCTCCACCATGGGTTTTTTTGTTGTTGTTTTGAGGTAGGGTCTCCCTTTGTAGTTCAGGCTGGCCCTGAACTCACTATGTAGCCCAGGCTGGCCTCAAATTTGCAGCAATCCTCCTGCCTCAGCCTCCCAAGTGCTAGGATTACAGGCATGCACCACCATGGCTGGTTCATGACTGCATTTATTTGCACAACTCTTAACATGTAGTGCTATAATGTATAACAACATAAAACTATAGTACTGTACAGTACAATCAACAAAAATTACAGTACTGTATAAATAAGATATGCTGTACCAAAAAAAGACACTGAGGCTCTACAAACAAGATGTATAGAACTGTACAAAAAAAAAGACAGGTTGTAAATCTGAGCACCAGGTAGTAAGTCTGAACAGCATGTCTCAGGTCATAAGTCAGAACAGTCGTTAAGCGGGGAGGTCGTTAAACGAGGAATATCTGTACAGAAATGATATTCTCATGTCCATGAGACCCTAAGTAAGATCAAAGGTGGTATCTTATCAGAAACCATGGAGCTCAGCAGGCAGTGGGAAGACATACTAAACACACTGAAAGAAAGACTATCAGCCAGGCATTCTATAGTCACTGAAACTCTCCTTCAAAAATGAAGGAGAAATTAAGACATTCCTAGATAAAAGAGAGAAAGAGAATCTATTGGTATCATACCTGCCATGCACAAAATACTACAGAGAATCCTTCAGTCTGAAATGAAAAGCCACTTAAGAGTAGCTCAAATCCACATTAAGAAATAAAGACTACTAGTAAAAGTAACTATACCAGTAAATATAAATGATAGTATAAATTGTACTTATTATTTGTAACTTTTTCTCCTATATGATTTAAAAGAATAACTTCACAAAATAATTATAAATCTGTATTGATAAAAAGCACATAAGCTATAAAGACAGTTTACATTACAGTAATATCACAAAGAAGTAGGAAGAGAACAGAGCTACAAAGGAGCAAATTTTTTAAATGCCATTGAAATTAGGTTTATAACAATCCAAACTAGATTATAACTTTTATAAGCCACTATAACTTGCATATTATTATATTACAAGTATTAAAAGCCAAGATGTTGTCTTAGTTGATTTTCTGTTGCTATAATAAAATACCTGCGGTTACTTCATAAACAAAAGAGGTTTATTTCAATGACAGTCCTGGAGAATCAAGAGCATGGTGCCTGGCTTTTATGGAGACTTTCTGACTACATCACAGCACACCACAGCACAGCCAATAGCGTCATGGTGGGGACTGTGAGAGGACAAGATCACATGGCAGACAGGATGCAGAGATTCGGGGCCAGGCTGGCTTCTTTCAAGCAACAACCTGCTCTCCCAGGAACTAATCAGGGTCCTGCAAGAACTATACTAATCCTTCCCATGACCAAACTACCTCCCATGAGGTCCCACTACTTCAGCATCTCTGCACCAAAGACCATGTTCCCAGCACATGGACCTATGGGGAACACATCCAAGCCATACCCAGACCACAGGAGATGTCAGCTGAAGCAGCAGGGTACCCATGCTAAAGGAGATGACAAGAGAATTAAAATGGCACACTAGAAAATATGTTTGACACAAGTGGCAAAAGATGGATAAAGAAAGGAACAAAATACAGAGAGAAAACAGCCAAATGGCAGATGAGAATCCTACTTCATTGGTAATTTTATGAAATATAAATGGATTAAAGACTACAACTGAAGTCAGAGACTGGCAGAATGGCAGAGGTGGGAGAATGTGAAGATACAGCAGGACTAGACAGTTACCGGGAAAAAATTCTCCATGACACCCTCCAACTTTAGTCCTCAGTTTCCTCCCTAGAAACTCTGAGAAGCTTCCTGCAGCTCTTTCTAGAGATGTTCTATGCCCTTGCTAGTAAGTACGTGTGTGTTACCATTTTAATAGCTGCCTGTTATCTTCTATGGAATCACTGTACCTTATTCCACCCATCCACTCTCAAGGGATCTGCCCTAACCCTAACCCTGCTGGCTGCCTCTCTGTGCCATGCCACACTGATTGTGCCTGAGTGAGTTCCCCTGCTCATATGTGACTGGGTCAATAGGACAACTTCTTAAAACTCAAACTGCTGGGTCAAGACTCCTCAGTCAGAGGAAGCTTCTTCCACTCTAGGTCTAGCTGTTGCTGTTGTTTTTATTTTAGGGTAGGGGTGTGTGTGTATGTGCACAACTTTTTAATTTCAAACTTACAGAAAAGTTGCAAGAATCATATAAAAAATCTTCCTAATACTCTTCAGCTAGACTGACCGATGGTATATATGTTTTATCATTTTTAGTTCCCTCTGTGTGTGTCTATATATACTTACATATGCATACTAATTTTTTCTGCATCATGCAAACATAGGTCAAGACATTCTACCTCTCTACCATTAAGTACTTCAGTGTGTATTTCCTAAGTACAGGGACATTTTTCTTTTCATTAGCACAGTTCATGATTAAAATCAGGAATTTTTTTCATTTTTTTCGACAGGGTCTCACTGTGTAGTTCATTCAGGCTGGCCTTGACTATGTGGCCCAGGCTGGTCTTGAACTCATGGCCATCCTGCTTCAGCCTCCTGAGGGCTGGGATTACATGTGTGTGCCACCATACTAGGCTAAATTTTTAAAAACTTAAACTTTTAATACTAAATACTGCACTGGGTCCTAGGCCAGAAAAAGGACATTAATAGAAAAAGTAGTGAAAAAGATCTGAATAAAGACAGAGGTTTAATTACTAGTAATGTACCCATGTTGGTTTCTTAGACTCAACAAGTGTGGCACTGTGACACAACAGTCTTCCTGGAACTATTTTACAATACAACTTGCTATGGACTGAATTGTGACTGCACCTCTCCCAATTCATAGATGGAGTTAGAATCTCCAGTTGACTGTGTTATGACTTATGTCTAGATGTCCCCTCAAAGCCTCATGTAGTCATAGGTAGGGCTTTTCAGAGGTAGCTGGATCTGGAGTGTATGATGCTGGGATTAAGGGTACATGATTACTAAATTAGTCCACTGACTGGTTGGGCATAGTTCTGGGTAGGATTAAGGGTGCCCCACTCTGAGTATGAGTGCTACCCGCCCTAAGGGTGGATAGGCTGGAAAAGATATAAGAGACAGAAAGAGGGTCACTGCTTGTCACTTCTTTGTTTTGCTACTTCACTGACTGCTGCTTCTTGCTTTGCTGCCTTCTGCCCACCATGAACTGGTTCTCCTCTGAAATGACCCTCTGCCATGCCACCCTGCCTCGGACCCAACCAACTATGGACTGATACCTCTACAAACTGTGAGCTAAATAAACTTTTCCTCCCTTAACTTGTGGGTGTTGGGTATTTTGTCTCAACAACAAGAAAAGTAACTATGACAGACTATACTTGGAGAAAGGGCCTTGAAGAGAGGGTAATGATCAATGGGGGTCATAAGGGTAGGACTTTAATCAAATAGGATTCGTGTCCTTTTAAAAAGAGGAAGAGACACCAGGTCTCTCTATCTGTTTGGGCATACAGAGAACAGGCCATGTGAGAACCTATGAGAAGATAACATCTATAACTCAAGGAGAGAGGTCTCACCAGAAACCAACCCTGATGGCATCTTGATCTGGGACTTCCAGCCTCTAGAATTGTGAGAAATCAAATTCAGCTATTTCACTCCCCAGGCTGTGGGACTTTGTCCCGGCAGTCCTAGCAAACTGACACACTGTGTCAGTATGACAACTTGCTTTTCATTCTGCCACCAGGATGAATTATACTCACCACCAGTTTTGACTCAGGCCACAGAGATGTCTCTAGCCATTAAACCCAAAAGCCACTGAAACTATCTACACTGTAAAATGCCTCTGTTAAAATTGGGTTTTAATGGTGTATTCTGTAAGTTATTTAGTGGGTTGATCACTAGATAGTCATTCCAAGCTGTTACCATCAAATGGTGTTATCTCTGGTTTCTTTAATTCTAAGGTAGCCTCTCCATCCCCACAGTGTACTCTCCACCATTTTAAATGTGTGATAAGAAGCTGGGACCCTGGTGAGGTGACCCTGGTGGAGAATATGAAGGTGATGAAAGTGACAGTGCTGTGGAAAGAACAGTGCTTTCCAAGAAGCACCTTGATGGCAAGAATTATGACATTTGAAGAGGGGCCTACTATAACTTTTGTCAGGAAAGTCCCTGACAAACAACTGGTTGTGGAGATTAATTCATATGGCTACCCAAAGGTGAGGCACTCAGATTTCTGATAACAAAGAACTCACGTGATAAGGAACTGTTTGGGAGTTAGTCTAAAATAAGGATTAAGTCATGATTTTGCTGCAACATATTTACCTTTTAATTGACTTCACATCAATGGTAAATTGGAAAGGCAAGATGTAAGTTTCTCAAAATGTTATCTAATTGATTCTTATGTGGAATCATTAGTCAAAGCTTCCAAGGAGATGACACCTTTTACAATAAGAGAAAACACTTCTATTCTAATTATTAAGTGAAACATTTTAAGGAGTATGTCTCTTGTCTCTGTTTGAATATGACTTAAAAGAACACTCCATAATCATATGCAAGGTAAGGAATCAGTAGTGCAAATAGAAAAAGAAGTCTCCCCTTTTACTTAAGTACCACTGACACCACTGTACTAAGAATGTGTCTATCAGGAGCAGCACAGAAAGAACAAACTGGCTTACAGATTAAAAACATGTCAATTATTTCATGACTAAATGTCAAACAGAAAAACTGAGTGGTTTAGAAGTCTATCACATCATACCACATTGGGTCTACATCTAATGGCATATAAATCATTTATCATTAAAGGCCTTTTTATATAGGTCAAAGTTGCTGGAGCTTGGTGTTCTGTATCTTACAGTTTAAAGAATGCTCTAAATTCTAGTTTTTTTAACTTTCTAATCTATGGGAAAGAAAACTAAAACTTCCTATAAACTCAGATTAATGCCTGCTAATGCATGGAAGAAAGAAAAACTAAAACCTTCCTCCTACTATAAAAACAAAATAGTGTGGCCTCTGTTTCTTTTCTGATAAGAGTCTTAAATACCAAACAGTTAACTGTATAATAACATTTACTGGCAGCCAGGCAGCCTGCTTAGCAGATATATAAAGCAGGTAAAAGGAGAAAAAGTTAATTTCTTGGCTGAATGATTCCATCGGTAGCTACAGGGCAAACCTGAAAGTCTTTTAGTAAAGTAGCAGTTGATTCTTCTATCAATCTGTAGCACACACACTCTTCCAAGGAAAGCATTAAATATGAAAATCATATCCCGTTATCATCAGTTCCCAGCTTTCAGCCCAGTAAGCTTTTCTTAATGAATGCTGCAGCCTAAGGAACCAGCACGCTGCTGGCTTTTCTGAATAATGGAGTGATGTGAACATTTTTGCTTATTCCAATATCGACTGGCTGAGGGGGTTTCACACAGGCACAAGTGACTACTCTTGCCAGCATGCTCCAAGTTATTACAAGACGTTTTTAGACATTTCATCTAAAAGAGCTTTACTGCTTTTAGTGAAGAAAACATCTATGGTCTTGAACAGAATCATTTATATGGAGATAGGCGGGAGGATTAGAAGCCTGCATTACAGCAGATACATAGCAGAATTTATTTAAGTATTTCTTGCTGGGGTTTTTTGTCTATTGCTTAGATATGCAATCTTTCTTTCCACTTTCTCTATGAAAAGGTTAAAACGTACAAAATTACACACAGAAAGGAAAGAACCCAAATGCAACATTTTGTTTACTTTTCATTTAAAACATTTTTCAAAGTAAGACAAAAAGTAGCTATAAAGCATTATTTAGAAAAACGCAATTTTACCTGCTAACAAGGTTTTTCTTTGGAATCTAAATCTTAACCCCAAAGTGACTGCCTTTTGGCAAATTTAATTATACTTTAAAGCAATACTTTGTAAGCAAAAATCTTCAATCACTTAAGGTTTAATCAAAATGATCTTTATGAGGTGATTTTATTAAAATAATATCTTAAAATATAAACATTCCAGAAATCATCTGAAAACAAAAAGTTTATTATTTTAATTTATTACCTTTTCTCTGCCTTCATCTTTCAGTTCACCTTTTATTCCCAGGCTATCTTTTGAGAGTAGATGCATCTTCTTAATTTGAGTCTCATATTCAATCTAAATATAAACAAAGTTTGATTTTGTGGCAGATATCATTACAACTAGAAACTGTCTGTATCTTGCAGTCTTTACAACATAAAAGGAAAAGTGAAGTAGGAAGTATAAACTGATGTTGCCAAGAAATTCAACTTACCTTAGTTTCATAAATAACACATACCAAGTGTTGAATTCTATAGAATGTTAGATATACTGTTAAATAAAGCAAGGTTTAATGGATTTTTTAGTGTCTCATCTATTTATAGAATAAAATCTTGGTATAGATATGTACATATATGATACAGCTTGACAATCATAAGTTATGGTGAAAATCCAGTTACTTGAATATGCAAGTAAAATGTTAGTATTTTCTTTAAAAAGTTTTGTTCTAAACAAAGGAAAAAATCAATCCTACTGACTTCTTATGTATGCAATATCTACACAACATAATCTTCCTAATAATCACAGCAATTGAGTGTATTATCAGGTAGATCATCAATTTAAAGCAATTCCATTTTCTAGGAATAAAAA
Source organism: Heterocephalus glaber (assembly GCF_000247695.1). The sequence goes on along the minus strand of NW_004624741.1, from coordinate 21,585,537 downwards.
ATACTGTAGAAAGTCATCAGTACCATAAAACTCAAGTTTACTTTGGTACCAAAAAAGATGTCTGGATCATTACCCCACATACTTGATGAAAGAGCTTCAATCATAAAATGACCTCTTTCTTAAATGCAAGGCATAAAAAGCACTTTAATTCAGTACATTAGTAGTCAAAGCTTAAAAAGTCACTGATTATGGTCCATCACCAAGAAGTACAGTATTAAAACATTTTCTAAATTAGGAAGTTATGCACTGCAACTAAATATACACCTATGAGATCATTAACTTAGAAAGCTGTTTCCTTAGTTCTTGGCTTGAATATGACATAGGCCTGGGTTTGTACTGACACACAATATGAACCGTCACTAATAACCAAAACTGATGTGCTTCCCTCAAAATATTTTAAAAGGTGTTATATGCTGTCCTATATTTTAATAATAGGGATTTATTTTTCCTGTAGCAGAATGCTATTAACATGATGGAGGGCAGTAATGATCTAAATAGATACAAAGTTTTACAAGGCCATGCTACAAATGATAAAATAGAAAATATGAAGAAATAAGGCAATTATAAAAACAATTTACATCTCTCTATTCTGTATCTATGCCTTTGAATTTAGAGATATTTAATTTTTAATTCTAAGAGCTTTAAACAGGCATACTTCACAGATTTCATGGGAAATTATCTTTAAAAAGCAGTAAGAGATGGATTATAATATGTAATTACAAGTTAAACAAAAATTCTTTTTTTCTGTGACTACAAATGTTTTCTTTCACTCTTTGAGATCAGTGAGTACTGTCCCTGATCTTGTCACTATGGGGTCATTTCTGAGCTGTATCTCCCAAAGACCTAACACTTCCTTATGAAAGCATGAGAGTTTTATTCAATTCATTCCGCTAAGCCAAAATGGAAGTGATAACTGCATAAGCACTTTCTGAAGAACAGTCAGATATCTTCAAGAGCTCAATTTAGGTTGTTCTCCATACATCTGAAAAAGTTACCAAACTTTTCAAAATTACTGATGCAAAGAAAAACTGTACAATATTTTTTGAAATCAGAATGGTACTCTTAAAAATCAATGATTGATACAAACTCTAATTCTACATCACCTGGGACAACAGATTGAGACCTAAAGGGACTTTGTTCTTTATCTTTCACTTTTACATATGACACTTGATTATCACCCATCAAATCCACTCCTGAACACAGGTCAACAGGAGCTTTCAGCTGTTCTCTACAACTCCCTGAGGCTCCCTAGTCCCACTTCCTTAAGGATTCAGTTACTTTTAAAAGCTTTTTTAAAGTTTGTAAACTACTGTATAGACAAATGTTTCCAAGACTTTCCCCACTAAAAAATATATACTTTAACATCAGAGTACGTGTCTTCATTTGCATTTCCATCTCCAACAGCTGGTCTTTCACATGCTGTTGCTGATTTCTTTTCCCATCAGGCCTCAGATGTTTCTTCTATTTCCACATCTAGGCTTAGCATGCATCCTTTTTTGCTAGTGCAGACTCCTATCCCCGATTGCTTTCTGCCACTTGGCCTAGATTTTTCAGTTAGACTTGCTGCTTCAGGGACTACCTAACTCATGCCCAGCAGCATGGCCTAGTACAGAGCTGCTCCAAAATAATCCCTTCATCCTCTGCTCCAGCTGGGAAATCTGGTCTTGGGTGGTAAACCAAGGGCATTGAGTCCAGGCATCTGGTAACTCATTCTGTCTGTTACTATTTGCTTCATGGGAGTGGTTTGATGTTGTACAACAAAATTGAGGAGGCTTTCCCATCTGCACATGCACATGCACATGCACATTACTTCGGATCATTCACTGGAATATTAACAAGGATCTAGGGTCATGGGGAGGGCAGCCAGAGGTACTTGCAGATGCCTCAGGTCTCTGTCGTGTTTCTCCAGGCTCACCATGCACCCTCCCTGTGTTCTGTCATGCTTCCTCTGTATCCTCATGCTCACACCTGAAGTGTCTCTTCTGTCCCAGTGCTATGGTCCTGATCATGCCACCACTGCCTTTTTCTTTGCAAGCTTCCTTCTTTCCCTGGTTTTCGGATTGTACAGAGATTTCTCTGTTACAGAACAGGGGAACAGTTGAAATGAACAGACACTGAAGATCAGCTGGCTTTGCCTCCTCATATTACAGTTGAAGAAATGGGTACAGAGTCACATTAGTTGTCTGATTTAATTCTCAAGTGAATTAAAGACATAAAACTCAGATTCACAGTCTTCTGTTTTCTCTTCCTCTATTTTTTCCAATATATGTGCTTCTTCCTACATTGTGAACTTTATTCAAAAGTATGGAGAACATTTATTTATTCAACTAATAAATATTTATGAGTAAGGCACTCCGGTTGATAAAAATGGGCTTTGCTACAGATTTGGTCCTTCAATAGCCTGAAGATCATGCCCTGTCCACAGTGTCTGTCAAAATACTTACTAGGAATGTGAATGAGAGTTCAAAATATTTGTTTTCAAATCTTATTCCCTTTTGGCACATATAACCTAATGACAGAATTTCTAACAAGAATAAATCTTTAAATAATGAGATTACATCTTCAGAATGCCTCTGCTAGAAACCCAAATGCTTCTTGCAAAGTTATAACATAGGCAGTGGTGGCGAACCTATGGCACTTGTGCTGCAGTGAGCTGTTTGTCATCACTGAAAGCTCTAAAAGGTTCACCATCATTGACAAAAGGTATAATCAATACCACATTAGTTCTTATATAGTTGTTCATGGTCCATAAGGGACAAAACAAAAAATATGGAAGCATTAATTTTCAGTCAAGGGGGGCAGGTCTCAGTGCTTCCTGAGTGCTTACTGTGTGCCATAGTGAGAGCATTGAAATTGGGAGGCAAGGAGCTCACAATAAAGAAGGAAAACAGACATGTAAACAATTCCAATCCCATGCAGGAAGTGCTTCCTGTGATAACGTAACACAGACCTAAAGCAGGGCAGCAGAGGGGCCTTCTCGTGGAGGTAAGGAGGAAATAATTCAGAGCTTTGGAGGAGATGCAAATTGTTCAGCTGTTTTAAAGTGCTGTGGGTGCATGTGAGTGAGCAAGTATGTGTGTGAGGAGTGCACATGTGCAGGAGATGTAGAACAGGAGTGGGAAGATAAGGGATGGGAGACATAAAGGCTCTGGGGGAGAAAGAGGCAGGAGTTGGGGACAGGCAAAGGCAGAAAGCCAGGAATAGGGAAGGCAGACAGATGGGAGGGACAGATGGAGATGGAGGGAGAAAATGGGTGGGAGAGGACAGGGAGAGGAGGAGGCGAGCAAATGTGCATGTCTGCGTGCGAGTGTGTGCACATGTATGCAAGTGTGCATGCATGTGTGTGAGGTGCATGTTTATACAGTTAAAGCTGAGACCGGGCAGAGACAAGCATCTGACCTTTGTTCTGAAAAGTGTGGGTCAACACTTCCGGCCAAGACATAACCAGTGACGAGGTGCCTAGTGTGGGGACCCTGTGCCTGGCACTGCTGCTGAGGGGGGCTATGCAGACGTTGGCAATGCTCTACACATGTCCTGGACCACTCTGGGTGCTCTGAGTTCCAGTACCAAGGTCTCTGTGCCTAAGGCTCCTTGGAACCAGAAAGCTGCTGTGGCCATAGGAGGTATGGCTAACCCCACCGCCACCTGTGCCTTTGCCCACCAGTTCTCAACCCACACCAGGCAGTGCCCAGGATACACATCCCAGATACTCCCAACCACTCACCAGAGTTTTCCCTGTGCAATGAGGCATGAGTGGCCAGCTGCAGAAGGCAGCTTGGTGATACTTGCTGTGCCCTCCTTCTCCTTGCTTCCCCACCCAGCCTTCTGATGTTCCTTCCTTTCCCAGGTGAGTGTCTTACAGCTGACTCTCTTCTCAGGGGATACTTTGGGAAGAACCCAATCTGTCTGAGACAAGACAAAGGGAATCTGGGAAAAACGGCTCTGAGTGAGGACAACCTGGGGTTGGGACCCTTTTAGACAGCAGCCAATGCCAGGAGCAGGAAGCAGAGCATGAGGAGCCATGCTCCTCACAGGACTCACATTCATGCTTACACTCTGGCAGCGAGTTTATTGGCTCCTTCACCCACCTGACAAGTAACAATACAGCCCTACAGCCCCAATACTATATTTTCAAAACTACACAACACATCCATATCCTTTAAAAGCACTAAAAATTATCTTTGGTCTCCAAATAACACAGTATGATTAGTAAAATCAGTTGAAACTGTTTTAGCTTTGAGCCCATCTTTAAAGATTTTAATGGTACACATATAATAAGGTGGCCCTAGCCCATCTCCATAGAGGGAGAAATCTACTCAGCATAATTTGGGCAGATCCCACTTCTCCCCCACTGCTTCACTTTCATTAATTTTCCTGCCTCCTGCCAACCTGCAGGTCATCCATAGGTCATCTGCTCTATCTGAAGGAAATAGCCCTGGCATCGCATGTATGCAGGCAGCACCCTGTGGACACCTCTGTCCTGAGATTCGTCTGGAGTCAGGCAACACAGGAGGTGAAGTTCAGACACCTAAATGAGGAGCACTGGGAGGAGGTTCTCATACCTACAGCTACCACTCGACCCTGGCACAAGAGGAACCAGCAGAGAAGAGCAAGAAAAGACCAACTTCCCTATGTGAAACTCTGCTGAACCCAGGGCATGGCTCTCTGGGTTCTGACACATGGTCTCGTCTCATATGCACACAGAAAGCACAAGAATGGCTGAAGTGGCCACGACAAGACAGTTCTTCATGCAACTCATGTCTTTTCCACTGTAGTTACCTAATCTGCTCTTCTATGCTATCAGCATAATGCTTTTTAAAGAGGTATTTCTTATCCAAAATTCTAAAAGGCAACTTGTATATAATGTCTGAACCATATATATGGATAAAGCTTTTCATATTTCTGTAAATGCAGTTTTTTATTCTTTTAAGATGTTTCCCTACGATGATATTCTTTCATAGCTCAATACACAAGTTTTAAAAAATATATTCTATTATACACAACAAATGCTCTTGTAGGGAATTAACTAATGGTCAACTGGAATGCCCAGCTGAACAGAATCAGTGTGGTTGGACATGGAAGAGCGACCTGAGTATTTTTGTCAATGGCATAAAAAGAGAACTGGAGGAGAAGATCATGGGCAAGTGGTTTTCTAGAAGAAGCTTGCTGTGGTTGGTGTTCCTGATGAGAACTTGGTTGTTCTCATCAGAGGAGAAACTTGGGGCCTTGCTATCACTGGGAATGGCTGCTGTTCTCGTCAGGAGAGCTCTGATCTTCACTGTGAGCATCACTTCCTGGCTCCAGTACAGATCCCTCAGCCTGGTGGCACAAATCCTTCACCCCACTGGCACATGTTTTCTGGCTTTCATCACTGGCCTTTGGGCCTTCCTGGTGCAGATCTTCAATATGGAGAAGCATGAGTTATTGGCATAGGCTCTAGGCCACTGGCTGGACTCATGGAGGACATTGCCTTGGACTCTAGGCCTCAGCTGGACTTGTGCAGGACACTGCTGTGGGATCCAGACCTTTGGCTAGATTTTTTGTCTCTAGTGTGCGGCTAGATGTCTTGCACTCCTCTGCACTTGACTCTTTGGGTAACTGTTATAAAATAATCCTATAAATTATGTGTCCTGTATTATATCTATTCCCTTGCAAAACCCTGACTACAACAGCTCTCAATATAAAAGTATTTACAAAAGATGATTCTTCCTTTCAAATTCATTGCTCCCTCATTTGGTTTTATCAATAATTAAATAAAGCCTCAATATAAAAATAAGAGGACATTTTCTATGATTTCCTCAAGCAAAAATTCTATGCTTTGTCCACCACTTTTATTTTCTCTGTGAAATCTCTGAAAAGTGGTTTAGGACAGATAGTGACAACTGCTCTTGAACTCTAGACAGTCTACCTAAATACTAAGATAGTACTGGAATGCTATACCCAAAACTTGCTATGACTTGAGCACAGCTAACCCTCAGCTTCTCAATATCCTTCACCACTGAAAGCCTTTGCCTTCTGAAGCTGTGGCTGCTAATTTCATGTCTGAGACAGGGAAAATATAACACAACCCTGGAACATCTTCCTATGCAGAAAAGCAAGGAAGGCTCAGAACAATGGGGCGATGTAAAAAGGACACAGAAGTCAATCTAAAGAGACTCCTGTTATGGCTTGTGTCTAGATGTCCCCCCAAAGCCTCACATGCTCATTCTTGGGGCTTTTCAGAGGTGGCTGGATCTAGGGTATGTGAATATGGATTAAGGGTATGTGATAACTAAATTAGTCCACTGATTTGTAGCATAGTTCTAGGTGTGGATAATGGGAAGGCCCATCCTAGATATGGGTGGCACCACCCAATAGGCTTATAGCCTGGATGGAATATAAAGGGAAAGAGGGATTCTGCTTCCTGCTTGCTATACCATGGACTGTTTCTCCTCTATGATGCCCCTCTGCAATGATGCCCTGCCTTGAAGCTAGCCTCTACAAACTGTGAGCTGAAATAAACCTTTCCTCCTTTAACTTGTGGGTATTTGGTCGCACCAATGAGGAAGTAACTAAGACAATTCCCAACGGCTGGTAGAGCACGTGCTCAGCATATACAAGGCCCTAGGTTCAATCTCCAGCACCCTAAATGATAAGGAGACTCCTACCAGCCAAGTTTGAAAAACAGGTGCAACAGAAAAATACTATAACTGATAACAAACTGACTAAATAAAAATTAAATCCACTGTGATATTAAAAAAGAAAGAAAGTAGGGGAAAGGAGGAAAATGTCCTTTGTTATGGAAGAAAGTCAGGATACAAAGTAGAAAATCACCATTTCATAATCTCACTGTAATAACTGATTCAGGCAATGCACACCAATGGATCCCTGAACCACTAGGTAGAACACTAGTGAGGAACACAGTATTCCAGTGACGCCAAACTATCACTCATATTTATTTACTAATTTACAGGTTGAAGGCACACTAAAACAGACATATCTAGGGATCACCACTGTAACACCAGTGGAAGTTGAGCTTCAGCTGTGACTATTTCCTTCAAAATTAACAGAAGGGAAACAGAATCCTCAGTCTCACAGCCACATTTTTGGTGCTCAACAGCAGCTACAGTGGTAGATGGATCAGCAAAGCTACAAGACGTCTGCATGGCCACAGATCTCCCTGGGTGGTACTAAATGAACTGCATTTCTAGTTTACAGGAAATACATGGGTGCTGCTCCAGTAAATGGGTTCTCAAACTCAGAATGGCCACACCTGGCCTCCTCCTGCAAAATCTCAGTGTCATGAGGAGTAAGAGGAAGAGTGGCAGGAAATGAAATCAGACTAAAAGACTCAAGGCACAATAGCTAGTAACACAAAAAACAACTATGTGAACCCTAGTGGGCTCATAGTCTGGAAATATAAGATACTTTTGGGGAAAACTGGGGAGATTTGAGTAGGGGCTCTGTAATGGTTAAGCTTAATTGTCAACTGGAAGCTACCTAGGGGATTAGTAAAGCACACTTCTGGGTGTGTTTGTGTGGGTTGGGGAGGCGTGACCATGGGTACTGTATTTGGTCCCTGCCCCTTCGCTCTGCCACTGTTCCCTGCTCTGCTTCTTGCCACCATGAACTGAGCAGCTCTGCTCTGCCACACCTTCCTCCCATGACATTTCTGCCTTGGAGCCAGCTGACCATGGACTGAAACCTCTGAAAATGAGATAAATAAACTATGTCCTCCTTTAAGTTATGGATGTTGGACATTATGTCCTTGCAACAAAAAAGCCGATTGATACAGACTGGCTATTTAATGATATTATGGAATTGTTATTACTTTTCTTAGGTGTGATTGCAGCATTATGATCATGTAGGAGACCGCCTGGTGTTCAGATCACACTTAAGTGCTCAGGAGAGAAGTGTCCCGATACATGAAGCAGACTTTCATGCACACACCAAGCAAATAGAGCAAAATATTTATAAGCACTGACTCTAAGTGGAGAATAGGGAAGTGGTCTTAATAACAAGTTTTTTAAATGTTCAACATCACTGGTCATTTGAGAGACGCAGATGAAAGAAACACTGAGATTCCACCTCACCCCAGAAAGAATGGCTGCTATCATGAAATCAACCAATAACAAATGCTGGCAGGGCTGAGGGGAAAAAGGAACCCTACTCCACTGCTGGTGGAAGTGCAGACTGGTGCAACCACTGTGGAAATCTGTATGGAGATACCTCAAAGGACTAGGATTAGAAGTCCTATTTGACCCAGCTATTCCTCTGCTGGGTATGTTCCCCAAAAGAATCATACCACAGCGATATATGCGCACCCATGTTTATATCAGCACAGTTTGTAATAGCTAAAGCTTGGAAACAGCCCAACTGCCCATGAACTGGAGACTGGATAGAGATGTGGGTTTATTTTTTAATAAAATAGAGTACTACTCAGCCATAAAGAATAAGAAACTAGAGACATTTATAGCTAAACGGATGCACATTGAAGCCATACTCTTAAGTGAAATAAACAGAACACACATGTGTAAATACCAAATAGTTTCTCTGGTGTGAAAACCAAAAAGTGTAAATAAGGATCAAAATGTATAACTGACAATGTGAAATAGGAAGATAAGATCTAAAGGAGTAGGGGAAGTGGGAGGGGTAGGGGAAAGGAAAGAAGGGAAAAGAAAAAAATATGAGAAAAGGAAAAACTGGAAACAAA
>NW_004624741.1:21530299-21576745 GCF_000247695.1 Heterocephalus glaber | reverse complement strand
GTAGGGGAAGTGGGAGGGGTAGGGGAAAGGAAAGAAGGGAAAAGAAAAAAATATGAGAAAAGGAAAAACTGGAAACAAAGTCTTTGTAAATAGGGAAGGGTGGAGGGGGTGGAGGGGGTGAAGGCAAGGCAGGGGAATGGGGAAAAATAAGGACCAAGATACATCATGTAAAGGTACAAGAAACCAATGATGAATGTAACTGTACTGTATACCTAAAATGTACCAATAAACTTAATGAAAAAAAATAAGTTTTTAAATTTTCTTGTATAGTTGGAAGTTTTCTCAATAAAACTAGGCCAGGGAAAAAAAAAGCGTGGAGATACTGAAGGCAATTCCTCCTGTACTCGTCCGTGTTCAGCGGGTTATCTGGGCAACAAAGCCTGGCCACTGCAAATGGTCAGGAAGGCCTCACTGAGCTTCCACACTTGCCTTGATTTGTGGAGCAACAGGTAACTAAGCCCTGGAGGGGAATGAGGTACCAGAGCCAGAGGGCCTCGAAGAGCAGTTGCTCTGGATCACACAGCCGAGGAGTATGACTATTTCTATCCTTCAGTGCTCCCCCAGTGTACTGCTGGGCCAGCAGGGAAGATCGTAGGCACAGAAAAGGGACCTTGTAAAAAGGGTAACAGTTTCTAGAGGAAATTCTACTGCTGCTCAAATTTGATCACTCCACAAACAAACACCAGGTGTCACACTCTGCACCTGGGGCTGGCTAGTGATCCTGCCTGGGACACAGATATTCCATTAATTCCTCAACTGCAGTAGCAATATTAGGAAATGCAATTTCAAGTTTTCTGATCAAATTTGGCCACATGGTAATTCAAGAGAAAGCTTATACTTAATCCTATGTGCAACCAACTGAACCTTCATGACTGCCACTCTTCTGAAAAGAGGTTTTTTTTAAAAACATAGTACAATACAAGGTGTCACCTTCAGTTCCTGAAGCTTCTCTATACTTGTGGTAAAGTGTCCAACATTAGCTTCGACATGCTCGAATTGTTTTAAATATTCTTGGTTTCGAATATGAGCCTTCTTTTCAGATTCACATATATCCTTCAGGTATTTCTTTAGTTTTACATATTTCAGCTTAGCTCTAGAAAAAAAATAATAAAAGCAAATTTTTTAACAATGGAGTTAGATTCTGACAAACCTAAGGAGAGTTTCTCTTTAACAAAATTGTTAACGAGGCAATGAAATCTAAGATACTTTACCCAAGGTACTATAACTCAAAGGAAATTAATCAGCATCCCTGAGGTGCTACCTGGGGTACATCATGGCAGAATACTCTTACTCTTGAAGAACATATACAAGATCATACAGTAACACTCACATGGTAAAGATTTATATGGATTTATTTCTCAAAATGAAATATGATTTCAGGAGTGGCATCTATGTAGCCACATTCAGATACATAGCACATTGGCATTTTTTTATATGACAGATAACTTCAAAGTTACTCGCTCATAAGGGAATAGGACAAAACTATAAATGATAATCCACACAACTGAGAAATTTTTAAATTCAAAATATCAAAAAAGCTCTCATTTTATTAAAATAATTGTTAGATATTACAAAAACCATATTGTTAAAATGTTTATAATAATATATAGATTTTACTCAAACTGTGCAGCACCAAAAGACAAACTGGACATCTGCAAGTAATCCTCCTGCTCTTCTCAGGGCACCAATACTGCTAATCCAACTCTTCTTCACAAGTATTGAAATCATAAGAGTACCTGTTACAAGGCATTTACATTGCTGAGTAGTAAATTGCCTAACATTCTTTTACCAAGAAAATGAGTTTTAAAAGCCACAAATATATTCACCTCAAAACAGATTGCAAAGATGGTGGAGATTTTCAACACTAATCACCAACAAACCTTAAACCTCTAATACTAGGCCAACAATTTTCCAAAACAATTGTGCTAGTGATGATGTGCTTTGACAGTGGTTACTTGTTACCATTCTTCTTTCTGAAAAGAACTTATGAGTTTCTTTTTTGTTTTGCCTATGTCTGTGTTTTTGACACATATGACAGAAATGGACGTAAACCTAACACACGGTTTTTCATACTGAGGCACTTAGCAAAGCTGGTACCTCCAGTATTCGTCTGGAGCAGGTACCACAGTAACCAGGCCTTCTCCATCCACATTCTAGTTCCCTTCTCTACCCATTAACCTTCAAAGCTGGTCATACAAGTCAGACATCCACCTGTCCATGCAATCACTCATATGCTCACCCCTCTAAGCATGAAAGCCAGTCACATACAGTCAATAGAAAAAACAGTCAACTAAGTAAACACAGTGTGGTGAAGGCTGTGCAGGAAATGGAAAGGCACTTTCATAGACTGGGCAGCCCTGACCTGATAAAAGGGAAGTAGGGACCTTCCCAGTGGAAATATTTTTCAGCTGAGACCTAAAAGATGGGTAAAAGTTAAGCAAAATTGGAGAAAACAAGAATAAAGGGATGAGAGAAAACTTCTGGGCAGCAGAAACTGCATGCTAGAGAGTTCAAAGGCAATAAATAAGAATAAGTTCTTGATTCTTCATTTGGGTCAGCACTGTTTGAACGCTCTGTGTGTACTAACTCATTGTGTGCTTGTCCATAACTATCATTATTCCCGATTGAAGTAACTGCCACAAGCCCACTTGGCTGAGAGCTGCTGAGTATCAGATGGAGCTGAGGTGTTTACCAACAGAGCCTACATGCTTATGTGCTATACTCGAAAGAGTTGTTGTGCTTAAGAAACTATAAAGTTTCGGGCAACACAGAACTTTAGGGAGAGGGTGAAGAGGTGGTTATGATGGAGAACCTGGTGGGCCGTGGTAGGGGACACCTCCAGGACCCTAGTCCATCCCCTGCCACCTTCCTTGTACCAGCCACTGCAGCAGCCTGGCAGCACCAGCCTCAGCTCCCCACCATCTCCTGCTCTCCTGGGATGGTCTCTCTTTGCTAGCAGCAGGGAACCAATGCTTGCATGTAAGAAGGAGTTCACTCCACCAGGCCACTTTTACAATGGGTGGGGGTGCTCAGCAGAGCAAAGGGCAGTCGCCCCGGCTCCTCTGAAGGTCTGGAGGAGCCAAACCAGGCAGCTCCCATTTCCTTCTTCCCAGCCTCATTCACCAGCTGTGTAACCACCTCCACAAGTCAACTACCACCTACACAAACCCTAGATTCAGGCACTGCCTTCTCAGGGAACCAGGGAGAGGCAGCCATGTTGGTTAGCTTGGATTTTAAGGTACAGGAAGCTGCCCAAGTACAGGCTGCATGGAGTCTATACCAGTCCCGGCCCCAACAGCGATGGGCTGGCAAAACAGCAGCTACCATGAACTTCCTCCAACTTGAGCTGACCCTGAGGCCAGGGCACCCTCAAGACAGCTGTTTCTTGTCTCTTTTGGAGCTGCTAGGGCATATGGCTTCTACCTTGACTGGAAACCTTGGAAGTATATTTGTTTTAAACTAATGGATACTTCTGAAGAAGAAGAAATAAACAGACTTAATGGGTGATTTGTTTTTACAGTATTCTCCTCTCTCTCTCTATTTCATTTTTCACTTAGTGTGCCATGCATAAATCACAAATTTAATGTTATCATAGCCAGAAACTCTGAATATGAATGTCAGAGGTAATGGTAAACATTTAGGTTACGAATAAAGTTCAGTTTTTATAAAATAGAAATTAAGATATTAAAATCTGTTCTTAATATCATAGTAAGTAACCTGGAAAGGATAACAGATATATTATCCATTATAACACTTTTAATAGTCATTCTCATATATCCATGAAAAGAAACCAGGTAACCCTGCCTACAGTAGTTTGTTGAAAGATCAACTATAATAATTACATGCCATAATCATTACAGAAACTCCTTTAAAATATTTAAGTAAATCATATTCCTAAAATAATGCAAACAACAAATAATGAAAAAATTTTCTTCATAATTTTCTTCATCAATTTTCTTCGTAATAATATTAAATTGTAACAGCCAATTCAAATTATTAGATATTACACATGAGAGAATGGGAAAAGTATTCCAACTACAGAATTTGGAGTATGGTTTAAATTTTGATTCACATATCCAAATTGCCTTGAAAACTGTCAGCACAAGGGCCAGGGATTTAGCTCAGTGGTTCTGCTGCCTGCCTCGCAAGCACAAGGTCCCGAGTTTGATCCCTGGTACCAAAAAAAACCCCCAAAAAACTGTCAGCACCATCATCACTTACCTGTATATGTCAGACTGATTATACTCATAAAGTTTCTTTTCCAGGTCTAGTCTCTTCTTTTCACTATAATCCAGAGAGAAATATTTCATAAATCATCATATTATTAAGTAATAAGCTGATCAACTTAGGCCATGATCTCTTTAAAAATCACATCTCTGTGAGAATGCTTCTCTGGTCTAAAAAGCAGAAAATGCCAGATGTGTTCAAAACAAAGACATAAAAACATCAATCACTAGGGAAGTCCAAAAACAAAACAAATCCCAAAAGGAAGCAAAACCCCAAGATTCTCCAAGTGAAGGGGGAAATGCAGCAGGAAAGGCTGGGATGCGTGTTCATCACTCAGCAGGTGCCTCTCAAGCACCCTGGACAAACCAGGTGCTGCTCTAGGCCCAGAGTCTAACATGGTGAACAAGTTGCCACCAGGCCCTGCTCTCGGGCAGGTGACATTTCAGGATAAGACAGACAACAGGGCCAGTTTCTCCCAGCTGGTGGTGTTCAAGCAGAGCCATGCTGGACTGAAGACTGGTAGCTCGTTCTGCTCCCAGCCAGTGGCCAGGGCACAGCCAGTGGCAGAGTTAGGATAAGGCCTCTAGGAAGCACACTTGGCCTCACTCACGCCTGATGAAGATCAGGTCTCCTAGCACTCCAGACTTTTCTAACTTCACAGTGTTGCCTTGCCTGTCTGTTACTAGCACTAGGGAGTAACCAGTGATGCTCAGGTGAGTCTTGACAGTAAACCAGAGCAGGAACTGAAAGACTGAGGATTTCCAGACTGGACAGACTGAAAAGACAAGGTTAGAGGTAGGAAAAAAGGGGCAATGACAGCCAAGAGCTGGGAGTAGGGGCCAGAGCTGTGGTGGGAAGCCACTTCCCAAGAAGATGCAACCACAGAGCGCTCCATCTGCCGCCACCACTCAGCAACAGCTCAGCTCACTAAAGCCCAACTGCTGTTCTAAGTTAACATTAAATTAAGGGCTGCAAGAGAAGCCACATCATTTCTGAGAGAATACGGAAAAAGGACTGTGAAACAAAGACCAGGGCTCCAGCAGAAGGTGATCTTGAGCTGGCCTCCTTCAGGACAGCAAGTTTCCTTTTGAACTCATTTTTTGTTGCTGTTTTCCTTCATCTTTTTTTCCTTAAAAAAAAATTATCCCACTGGGGCATAGTAGTGCACTCCTGTAATCCCAGCACTCTGAGAGACCGCAGCAGGTGGACTGCAAGTTCAAGTCCAGCTTGAGCAACTCAGCAAGACTGTCCCAACAGAAAAATAAGAAAGGTTGGGGATGTAGCCAGTAGTAAGGCCCTGGGTTCAATCCCCAGTACTGAGGAAAAAAATCTCCCAAATTACTCTGAAGCTGTATTACAAGTTAAATGAGTTTCTGTCCTAGCACAATATTAAATGGAAATTTCCATTTACCTAAAATTTTTTCGATGGATAAATGGAGTCCAACACCAAACACACAGCCTTTGCTTGGGGAATACAACCTATTCTTCAGCTGGGGAATGCCTACGTTAACAGGGCGAAAAAAAATAATAAAACCACATTTTAAACCAATAGCTTCCCACAGATCCCACAGATGTTTACTTTCTCATTAACAGTGAACTCAGAATAGGTATCAAGGAAATATGATATAAGTGCTTCCACATTAGGAATTTTTATTAGTCATTTTTCCCCTTGAAAGGTTTTATACTCAGTTGGGTGTTTAGTTCATGAAGACTGGGCAGTCTGGGCAATTTGTCATTAAACCTCAGAGACAGAAAGACACCATGACCTGTGCCGCAACACACTGCTTCATTTCCGTAGCACTCTTGCCAGGAATGCATGACTGGAGTCTGCTCCAGAGGAACCAAGAGATGGACCAGCTGGCAGGACACCCTCTAGAGTAAGGGCTGAACTCTATGTGACTGTCAGGAGCATGAAAGAAAAGGCGAGCCCGAGGAACTGTTCCAGACTGGGGGACAGTGAAGAGGTACACAAAATGTGACCTGGGTTCCCTAATGAGACCCTGGGCCAGAAAGAAAAGGGGACATGTTTAGGACAATTGGAAATGTGGTGAGGGTCTGTGGACTGGAGTACCAAGACTGAATCCTGCAAGGGGATTGTGTGTGAGAGCAACCCTGTGAGATAGGAGGTAGGATGTGGAAAGCTGGCTAGGGAAACAAGCAGGACTTGTCAGTTACAAAATCCCAGGACAGTGCCAAGTAATTCCCAGGACCTTGTATGCGGGACTTCTCATGAGATCCTAGGAGATGTGGATGACATATAAGAACATAGATGCCAGGAGGAGCCCACTATCATGACTCCTTACAGTATCCCACTCTGTGTCTTCTAGCCTAGGATATACTTTTATTTTTGCTCTTTTTCTCTCTTGTTTGGCCCAAACTTGCTCTGCAGAGCCAGTTTCTCCCTTACCATTTCACTCCTCACTTTTCAAATAAACTTTTGGCACCTTTTGGCTTGTCTTGTTCAATTTTTCATTTAAGGCAAGCAGGACCTGGAATACGTTTAATTGGCGAGCCATTTCTAAATGAACTACCCCATAATACTTGTTTTATGGGAATATTCACTAGAGATGTTAGGAGCAATGGCATATCCTATCTATAATTCTCAAATGGGTCAGAAAAGATTAAGGGTGGCTGTAGAAAAAATGAAAATGAAATAAATAATAGTAGTTGAGGAATCTGGGTAAGGAGAATATTGGTGGTCTCTGTCCCACATTTATAACATTTCTAAAGCTTGAACTTGTTTTGAAATGATTTTTTAAAATTAATCTATAACATTTTCTGAAAAAGGATCAAAGTCTCTTTGGAAATCTATCCTCTCCCAAGCAGCAAGTTCCTTTTAACAACAAATGCAAAACTTCTTTGTTCCTGTTCTGTCTTTTGTACATGTAGATGCCTACTAATCACATTTCCTCTCCTAAAGAATGCTTACTTCACACAATGAACGATCACAAACACCCCATGGCCCTCTATTCCAGGCAGAGTGGCACAAATCTTGTCAACTCTTTACCACTGGCCTCATCCGCATTGCAGCACTCTGCTAAATGCTTCAGCCTGTTTCAAATGTAAGACTGAAAACCTGATATTTACCCCAGTAAAAAAGGCAAGAGAAGCTTTACTGTATTTTTTTTTCTTTTTTTTTTTTTTGGTACTGGGGATCGAACTCAGGACCTTACACTTGCAAGGCAGGCGCCAGAACCACTGAGCTAAATCCCAGAAGCTTTACTGTAGGATTGCCTTTTCATGCATATTTCAGAACCTTTCAAACACGCTTGCCTCAGATGCTTCCATGGTCTGTTTTCAGTCATTTGCACTCCTTCATCAGGACCATGGCACATCTGACACAGCTGGGTGCTCCTAAGATGACTGAGTGTTCTCCTTTTAAGCCATTTATTACTCTCTTTTTGCCTCAATATCACAATTCTCCACTCTCCTCCGCTTTACTCAACTAATATCTCAGTGTCAATTTCTAAACTATTATGATATCTCACTTTGAATCAATATTGCCATTGAAAAAACAGGCCTGTAAAGGAGATGCTCTTCTATACAATAATTCTAAGAGCCAATTCCACTTACATGTTTCTACCATGCCTGTGGGCATTATACACACTACAAGTCACTCCATTAAATTCTTCAAGATTCAATTGTTGACTCTCACCACAATGCACAGAGAACACTGTATACCTACAGGAAAACATTCAGACTATAAAATTATGTCCATGTGAGAATACAGCTAAAATGCCCCGAGCTCAAAAACATGACAGTTATGAGGGTACAGTTATTAGACCAGCTAACATTTCAATGATCTCTTCTAAAAGGGCTGGGTAAGAGTGGGGGAGTATTTGTTTTGTTTTTAAATCTCCCATTCCCCAGAAGTTTCTGGATTGATAAACCATCTTGACTACTACCCAGATTCCAATCTTTGAAATGATTATAGAATTTTAGGAGACAGTGGTCCCTGTGGTCACAAGGATTGATTGTAATAAAAAGGTGCATCCAAACATGACACAATGATGTCCTTTATGCATTGCTTCGCAAAATTACATCTTTCAGTATTTTTAAACTTTAAGGTCTATTAATTAGTCTCATAAAGAAAAAAAATCCATGACCCTACTTTACATATTATTCAAGTCACCTCATTTCTGGAGAAGAGTCAAGGTTCAGAAAGGCCAAAAGGATCTGATCAACGTCTCTCAACTGATCATGGACTAGAACCCAGGTTTCCACATTTTTCTTGCAGCTTTATCTTTATTTAAAGTTATTTGCCTCTATTTTGTGTGTACTGTGCATTAATTAGAGTTAGTTATGGATTCTTAAAATGAAAAATGAATATACACAGCAACAGATTTGTACTGACTTAAAAATAAAACAAATCTCCCAATGCAGAAGCACAAACAGGCCATAAAATTTAACTCGAATTTCTTATATTATTTCAACAGCCTCACCTTGCTTAATAATTAAAGCAATAAGTGTTAAACACAAAATGGGTAATGATTACACAGTTATTGTACCATAAGGACTATAAACAGCCAGGTGTTCCTAGCACAGGAAGCAATAATAACTCATGATTAACCTAGTTTAAAAAAAGACCACTTAAATCAGTAAAATTTTAAGATCAGGTCTTTAGCTGAGCAACACAATAACTGAAGGCCTGGGATAACTAAGCCACTCTTCAAACAGAAAAGACAGTAAGCCCCAAAGCACTGTAATTGTCCTGAAACACACAGCAATATCCTATTCTTTAATTATCAGGGATGTGGTGACATTTAACATCATCTTGGAAATATAGGATCCACTTTTCCTGGTGGGCTGGAAAGTGGTTATTATTTAGTGACAATATGTGGCCACAGAATTCTATGTAAGACAGTCATAGCTCCTAGACACTAGCTGGTGGACTTTGGGATTTCTTAGGTAAATTCAACAAATATTTACCAACCACCTGCTCCACTACCAGTATTCAGATTGAGCTAACTTTGGTTCCTAGACTCCTGGAATTCTCAGTCTATGCAAAGAGCAAGTCATTTTAACCCCTCCACCCCTCCCCCACCCCCAGAGAGTGCTTTGAATGTATTAGGTGAATACACTAACCACTATAACACTATGGAAACCTACTCAGAGAGTGCTTTGAGAATGCTAAGGGTGCATAGGTTAGGGAATGGGTTGAGGCAGGAAAGGTTCTGCAGGGAATGATTTTTTTTTTTTTTTTTTTTAAGTTGGAGATGAAGAGGTCCCTGTGGGTGAGTGGCAGTATGCTAGGAAGAAAACAAGATGGGGAAAAAAAGATAAAATACGGTGCAAACAATTAAGGAGACCTGTTTAGATGCTCTATAAATAATTGAGAAATATTAAATCTAGCATAAGATGAATGTAATTCCTCTTCAAAATCACTCACTTCTGCCTTTACCTTATATGTAATTATTGTATTGCTATCATTTTGGAATTGTTAGAGACAGATCTGTTGACAAAAATGATTTTGTAACTTTCAACGCTCTTTAAACGTTTCATTTATCAAGAGATCCAAAAATCTATTTCCTTTCTTGTCAACTAATGAGATGTCTAACTCCAATTAATTTGGCAGCTAAGTATGAGTTCCAACAACTTTCCTTTCATGTGGTTATTTATAGTCAATTGCTCTCTAGTTCTTTTACTTTACGCACTTTAGATCTAGCTGTTTTCAGGCTCCCATCTTTTCTAGGTTAATCATAGGCATCATGAACTCTGTGGAAGCTGAACTTCACTGGTTGGAAATTTCATCCCTTCTCTGGAAATTTAGCCAGCCCCAGCTACCCCCTAAAAAACCAACCAACCAACCACAAAGCCTGCTGCACTTGAGCGCGGTATGTGTAACACACACTCACTCCCCTGCCTGAGTTCCTGGACCTGTCATCTGGATGCAGAGCGGCTGTCAAGGTGGGATGACAATCTGAAGAGAGAGGGGACGCGTGCAGCAGGGGACTGGAGAAATTCACAGGGCTTGATGTTGAGTGACAGGCAGGAGATCTCCCACTGTCGTGTCTGGGCAAATTCAGAGACGCGGCTATGATCGCCCAGAGGAGTCCCAGCCCTTCCGCGACACCCCCAACCCTGGGGACCGGAGAAGCCGCAGTCCTGGCTCGGTCGGGGGCGTCCAGGTGGGCCAGCGTGGCACAAGGCCGGGCTGTGAGGAACGGGGCGCCCCGAGGGCCCGAGCAGCGCCAGCCCCGTCTCACTCGGGCAGCGTACCTGTCTCGCAGCCCTTGCTGGAGGCGGCCCACCCTCTCGTAGTACTCGGAGCTCAGCAGGGGCAGGGAGGTGGCGGGAGCCCAGCGCATGCTGCCGCCGGGAGCTGCGCCCTCCAGCCCGGCCTCAGAGCCGCCCATGTACCCCGGTTGCCGCGGATACTGCCCCAGCATGCACCTCGGTAAACACGGCGCGCCGCCGACGGGGGCGGAGCAAACTGCTAGGGCGGGGCAACGTGCCCTGGCGAAATGTATGAGGTGGGACAGCAGGGCGGGGCACCGTGGAGGGGCGTGGCAAAGACATTTGGGTGGGGAAAGGAAGCCGGGAGGAGGCGGGCGGGGCGGTGTGGGACGGAGCCGTGGGGGTGGGGTCAGCCTCTCCCCAGGTTCGAGTCTCTCTCTGCCTCTCCGCTGTCCCTCATCCTTAAGAACTCACACTAGACGCATTAACTTTACAAGGTGCATTCTCTCTCTTGTTTTCCCCCTTTTCTCCCTCCTTCCCTCCCTGGATTTGCTGAGTGCCAGGTACTATGATAAGCTTGTTTTTCTACCAGCACTGACAACCCTGGATGTACTTCCGAGCTTACTTGAAAATGCACGCAACTCTGAGGATGTGTTTAATGCTCCAGTAGGGGCGAGGGGGGCGTCCACCTGTGGCCTGCGAGGCACTCCTGTGTGCAGACAGCTCGATGGACTGGAACGCGCCCGGACATCCCCGGAATCCTCCCTGGGTTCCTGGCAGCTGCTCCTTCTTCACATGCAGGTTGTCCTGAGAGGCCAGGCCCCTCACAGGAACAGAAGGGGCTGTTGGGGGGGATCAGTGTAGCGACAGATTAGTTAATAGGTGTTGGCCACTATGAGAAGTCCCAGCACAAACCAGCGTCAGTGTTCATCATCACCACGTGGTGAGAAGCCACCGGAAGAAGGCCACCATATGCCATGCCCCGACCCTGCACTTCAGTCCCTTCACTTCTTCATGTCTTTTGGTTTCTTTTCTCAGCCTTTAATTTCACTCACTTATGTGCAACATGTGACTTAAACCAGTAAGCTGATCATTAGTGGGAGGAATGGAACTATGTACAATATATCAGTTAGCCTTCCTTCATCTTGCCAGGTCCAGAGCAAGGCCCTAAACGGAATCCCAAGTGCCATCTGCCTCAATGCTCAAAGTTAGAAATCAAGAAAACAAACTATAGGTAAAAGGCATTCTCTGTTACTACCTTGGCCAAGGCACCTTCTTAAGAACCTGGAAGCCCGGGATGGGCTCCTTCCCTAGTCCCCACACCCCTCCCCAGATTAGTCCTGCAGAAGCAGAACCTTCCTCACTGACAGAGGTGTGTATGTCCTCCCTGCTCTCCAGCCCACAAATCCTAACTCTGCCCACATGTCTGCTTCAGCCTCCCCCAGCATCAGGCTGGATGCCAGTGATGGTCCACTCAACAAAGAGGTCTGTGAAGGCTTGGAAAGCAGCGTGGGCCCCTTTGCATAGGGCAGGTCAGGGGCACCCAGCATGTGTTCTAGAAGATGTGTGTGTGTGTGTGTGTGTGTGTGTGTGTGTGTGTGTTCTCCCTGTCCCTGTGGGCATGGCCCTGATCCTGGGGCCTCCTTTCCTGCTGAGGAATAGCCAGAGAAAAGTCATTACAGGCCTCTAGTACCCAAAAGCTAGGGCACAGTCTCTTGCCAGACCTAAGGGTAGCACTGATTTAACTTTCACTTAGTTTCTTTAACTAAATTGTTATACCAAATTGATTCAGGGGAAGAATGCAAAAGTTTCTTTTATTGATTTTAGTGTAATCAAAATTATATTACAAAGCTGGCAAAAGAAAATGTGTTACTTTTTAGGATATTTTATTAGCTCCACCTCCCCACCCAGATTTAGTTTTTAAGGAAAAAATTCCCCAAACAATTAATATAACTATTTTCTAATGATTTTCAGAAAAGAGCACAAAATAAACAGGTGAAGCAGTCATTTAGCATCCTCAATTTTTATTAGGCCATTTTAAGAGAGTCTAAAGTTAATATAATTCAATAGTGAACAGATAATGTAAAACAATTAAAATTGCATTCAATAGTTGATTCATTAATGACATATCAAATCTAGATGGCAGATCCCTTTGTTAACAATAACATAAAGCAAATGAAAGGAATATTTCTGGAATATTTATTCTAAAATTAGGCATTCTAAATGCTGATAGACTTAATAAATTCAGAGTTCTTTACCTTGAATATTTAATTTGCTAGAACAATCTCTTTTACTATTTTTCTTCAGTTCTTCTATATTAGCAGAGCCAATTTCTGTAAACAGCTTTACTCTTAGCCTACATGGACTGTGGGCCATCAAGTCTGCCTGGATCATCAAGATTTCCTGTAAGTTTCCAGAATGTCTTAGCTAAAAATGGGAGGAATTTTAGCCTCATCCCCTTATTTTACAGAGAAGGACAAAGACTCAAGGCAGGTAAGAGAATTGGCCAAGGTTAGCTGGTAGTTTGTGTAATAGTAATGATTCTAGTTCAGAATATGGGTTCCTAATAGACCTATTAGGCAAATGGCAAGGGAAACCACTGTCTCAGCCCAGTAGTCATAGGAATCTTAGGGTAGAAATGTAAAAACTTTAAAATGTAGGGCTGGGGATTTAGCTCAGTGGTTTCTCTGCCTGCTGCATAAGCACAAGGACCCAAGTTCGATCCCCAGTACCAAAAAAAAAAAATGTAAACACCATGCAATTTATTTATTTTTATTAAATCGAGTATGTCTAATTTATCTAACAGATTGGATATTGTATTACTTTGTTAGGACTGCCATACAAAGTACCAGTACCTGGGTGGTTTAAACAATAGGATTTATTGTGTCATGATTCTGGAAGATAGAAGGTCAAGATCAAAGCATCTGCAGGGTTGGTTCCCTTTGAGGGAGATGAAAGAACATGGTCCATGCTGCTCTTTGTTGCTGGTGGTTTGCATGCAGCCTTTGATACTCCTCGGTTTTAGACACATCACCTTAGCCTCTGCATTGCCATTCTATAGTATTCTCCCTGTGTGTGTCTCCAAATGTCCCTTTTTTTATAAAGGTACGAATCCTATTGGATTAGGGCCCATCCTCTTCCTGTATAACCTCATTTTAACTAATCATATCTACAATACCCCTATTTTTAAAATAAGATCACATTATGAGATACTGGGAGTTAGGACTTCAAAGTGTATATGTTAGAGAGGACACAATCCAACTCATAATAGATATGAACATTAGAAAATATCTAATTTGTAATCACTATGTAGCAATGTTAGCCATTGCATCCTAGGCTTTGGAAGCAGAGAGGAATCAAACCTAGGAGGTAGATGGGGAGGCTGTGTTATCACATCTATTTATGTAACCCCTTCCACCATTGAGCATTATGTTTGTAGTATACAACTACATCAAATTATCTTTCCACAAAATTCTCAGTGAGGATTTATGTACCTAAACAGATGGTAAGGGAGACTACAAACCTAGAAAAGGAAGATTAAGAGTCAACATCTGAGGAGGGAAGTGTAGACATCGTGAAGGCAAAGATATCATGAAGAACCATCTAGAACAGCTCTATCCAATAAGCTTTTTTGCAATGATGGAAATGTTTTGATGTATACTACCCAATATGATAGCCACCAGCCACATGTGGCTACTTGAACAACTGAATATGGTATTGCAATTGAGAAACTCAATTTTTAATTTAATTTAACTTTAGCATTAACATTTAAATTTAAGAGGCTACATGGAGCTAGTAGCTACTATGTTGAACAATGAAGATCTAAAATGGAAAGATGGATAAGCACAAGAGAGGGAGTTGTAACAGGACAGGGAGACATAAGTCGCCAGGAAGTGGAAAGGTGGGAACTAAAGGTGAGATGTCATCCTAAGTGGGAGGAGATGGGGTTAAAAGGGAGCTGTAATGGTTAACTTTCTGTGACTGCGTGGTTAGGCATGGTGCCATATTGTTTGATGGAACACCAGTCTAGATCATGCTGTGGAGGTCTCTTCCTGTTCGGTCCCTCAATTGACCAGCTGAGGTCCACCCACATTATGGAGGATGCCGTGGTTTGGACGTTATTTGAGTGCCAAAGGGTTTATGGGTTTTCCATGGGGACCTGTAAGAGGTAGGGCTTATGCAAAGTAATTAGGCCATTGGGGGCACTGTCCTTAGAAGTGATTAGTATAGTTCTCATGGATCCACCCTAGCTTCTACCTTCATGGAGTTCCTTAAATTAAATGTGATTCCCCACAATCTCATGAGCTGTTTCCTAAACTGCCCTTCTCTCTCTCTCTCTCTCTCTCTCTCTCTCTCTCTCTCTCTGTATGGTTTTGCTTCTCTGGAAAGCCCTGACAAATAGAGGAAGACAGGAGGTTGCCAGGCATATTTTCCTTAAAAATGTTTATTATAGCTAATTTATTCATGAGATGAGTTGGATATAAATTCCAATAAATAAAATGAAAACATGATTTTCACATTTCATTTCATATCATGTAAAGCAGCAACTAGTATGTGGGAAAACCTGAGTTCTATGAAAGCTAAATAATAGTCAAAAAGAGAATAATAAAATGGTTTAATGCCTCTTGCTAGAGACACTACTTAAATGAGCTGAGCTTACTCTGCCTCATAGCTCTTGTTTTGTTTTGTTTTTTGAGACAGGGTCTCACTATGTAGTTCAGGTTGGCCTTGAACTCATTGTGTAGCCCAGGCTGGCTCGAATTTGTAGTGATCTTCCTGCTTCAGATTCATGAGTGCTGGGATTACAGATAGTACTACATTGGGTGCTGTCTCCCAGCTCTTGCATGCCTATGATTTCCACAAAAGCCAGTGAATTTGTGCTTCCATGAGGTCTCCTGGATTATGCCTGTGGAGACAAAGAGGACTCCTCAGAGGTTATAGGTTCCAGGTAGCAAATCCTGTACCCTTTTCTCCCTGCAGGACTGGACTGCAGCTCAGTGTGCCAGGCCAGGCAGCTCACAGGCTGAGTGGCAGGCTGTAGGTGCTGAATCATGAGGGAACAATCCTTTGGTGCCAAGGTTCTTCTTTAAATTCATGTGGTGGATTTTGTAATTGTTTGCCACTTGGATGCACTTCTCATCAGGGTTCAACAAGTACTCCTAACTGCAAGGGATGGAAACAAAGGGCCACTCTAGGCCTTCGCTAGCCACCCACTTACAGGCAGGTTGAAACCAAAGAATTTTGCATAATAAATGCCATTTAATTTGACAGCTTCGTGGTTTTTGTTTATTAGGTGATGAGGCAGCAGGTAGGGAATGCTCCGCTTCTCATTGTCTATGATTATCCATGGGTCTTTGTAGAGATGTTGGCTTCATTCAGTCCTGGGCACCTCACTGAGGAAGCCACACTAGCATCCTCCCTCCTCCATCAGACACTTACTGTTGTGTCCTTGAGAGGCAGTTGAATATCGATATGGAGAATTTTAACTCAGATGCCTCATCTATGCGGTGTACTACTGCCTCCACTTACAAACCCTGTGACCTTGGGCTGATGCCTTACCCTTGCTATATTTCCAGTTCCTCCCTTGTAAAATAGTAACGATGCCTTGCTCCCCAGGTTGCTGAGAGGATCAAATGTAGTAAGCGGTATGATGCTCCCAGAATAGCACCTGCTAGCTAGCCCTCCATTAACATGGGCTAGCATTGCTTCTCCTGGAGGCAGGTAGCATGTCCCTTTGGGGGAGAGTGAGTGGTCAGGGGGTAGCATTTCTGACTGTGTGGTCCTGCACCATTCAGTGGCCTAGCCTGTCTAGCAGCTGACTTCTGAGACCCCACATATATTTCTTTTCTTTTATTCACTGAAGCAATGCATCATGCAAAATTCAGTTGTGAACAGGATATACTATGAACATCATCCCTCTCATCTTTGCCACCAGCCCTCCAGTTTCCTTTCCTACTTTGTTATTTCTAACCACATCTGTGTCTGCATCTGTATGTGTATCTATCTATACATTTCTAGATATTATATAACTTTAAAAATAAAAATGGTGGGCTGGGGATGTAGCTCAGTGGTAGAGTGCTTGCCTAGTTCATGCAAAGTCCTGTGCTTCATCCCTAACACAAATGTGTATATGGGGCGGGGATTTAGCTCGGTGGTTCCGCCGCCTGCCTTGCAAGCACAAGGACCTGAGTTCGATCTCCGATAACCAAAAAAAAACATGTGTATAAAAATACTAGGAAGGGGCATGGTAGCTACCTGTAATCTCAGCACTTGGGAAGCTGAGACAGGAGGATTGCAGCAAGTTCAAATCCAGCCTGAACTACATAATGAGACCCTGTCTGGAAAACACACACACACACACGCAAAAAACACAGTCTTATTTTTTACACACTGTTCTGCATCTTGTGTTTTTTGCTGAGCATGTTTTGGAGGACTTTTGTCTTTAATCAGTATGTGGAGAACTATACAACTAGGTGGAGCTTCATTTTATGGAAAACATGAGGCAATTTACCTCATTAGCCATCTGTAGCTGAGAGCTTTTTTTTGTTTTGTTTTGTTTTTTGGGTACCTGGGATCGAATTCTGGACTTTGTGCTTGCAAAGCAGGCCTGGGTGCCACTGAGCTAAATCTCTGGCCCTGTGAGTGCATTTTTATATCATATAGTGTACTATGGTATTGATGGTGGTGGCATTTAATGTGGTAATTCTTATTTAAACCTATAAAACCCACATAGAAATGTTGGGGGTATAGGCGTTTTCCTAGCACAATGCACCTGCAGCATGGCGGGTGGTTCATTTGCCAGTTGTGTACCTGCGCTCTGCTTGTGAGCACACCTGGCCCAAGTCTGTGCCCCACTGATGCCTCTAGGCCTCCTAAAACTGCAGCACAAAGTCATACTTACAGATGTGCTCCGCTGCTCTGAGCCCTCTCCCTCCAGTTCCCGTGAGATTTCTAAATACCCTATGCCACTACTTCCCCCTATTCTTAGACAAATGATCCCTTCTTGGCTTCAGTGACCTCTACTTGAATCCCTGCTCCAGTTCTTAGCTGTGTAGGCTGCTGCTTGAAGCCAGTTACACTTAGGCTCCATGATGCTTCCCAGAGCACAGCTGCCTTGCTGTGTCAAGGACAGGTTGCTGGACACTGGGGACCATTGTTCCACCTGTGTTATCCATGCCTGCTGAGGCTGCAAGATGTGGTCTAGAGTCAGAGACTCAGGTTCTTATTCTCATTCTACTATTAACCAGCTTGATCATTTGTCAGATGACCTACCTTGATTTCAATTCTCAAAAGCAGATCCCAAGACAAAGTTATGGGGATCCAGTTTATTTAGGAGATTTTAGGTAATCCCAGGAAATGGTAGAGAGGAAAGGTATAGGAGGTAGACAAGAAAAGCAAGCAGGTGTCAGGGACCTCACTGGGCAGGTTATCACTATGACCAGCTCTAGCTCAACCCTACCAGGACAGCCAAGTGGCTGTGTAGAGTGGAACAGAGCCATATTGATTGAGGGATGAGAATGGGATTTTAAAAATCTACCCACCCTATCACTCACTGATGCTGGGTTGCCCCAGGACATTAATACCTTTGAATGTTTGTGTCCCTCCAGAGTTCACATGTTGAAATCTAGTCTCCAGTGTATTGGTGTCAAGAGTTGGGGCCTTTGGGAGTGACTAGATCTTGAGGTGGAAAAGGTCAATCTAGGATAAGACACTGACTATGGAGGAGATAAATTGAGGCACAAAGAGGCAGAACCTGCATGGTAGGCAGTGTCACTTCTTATTCTGACTATCCTTGGCTGCATGATGAACAACAATTTTTAAAAGTTACTTTTTGTGGTTCTGTGAGTTTACTGGGTGCTCCTAGGTGGGTGGTTCTTGCTTGGGCTTTTATCAAGCTCTCCAGAGAAACAGAACAAATTATATGTACTTAATATAAATATACATGTATGCAAGTATGAATAGTCAGGTCTACATGGTTGCACCTGCATTGAATATATACAGACTTTGTTTCTTGTCATTATTCCCTAAATAATACAGTAAAACAATTATTTACATAATGTTATGGTTTAGATCCAGAATGTCCCCCAAGACTCTCAGAGCTCAGAGGTGGGGCTTTTGGAAGGTGATTGGATCATGGGGTTCTATATTTATCAGTAGATTCACCTAGGAATAAGTTCAGCTGCTGAATGTGCTGTTAAGAGGTGGGGCATGATTCACTGGGGTGTGGCCTGCAAGAGTGCATCCCCCTCCCAGCTCCTCCTTTCTCTTGCTGCTTCCTGGCTGCCATGATGTGAGCAACTCTCCTTCCCCTGACCCTTCTGCCATGTTGTTCTTGCCTTGGAGCCAGTTGACTATGGACTGAATCCTATAAAAATCACAAACCAAAGTAACCCTCTCTTCCTTTACATTGTGGGCATGTGGTATTGTGTCTCAACACCAAGAAAGTGACTAAGACACATAACTTTTACATTGTGTATCATTAATAATAAATCATCAATAATATAGAGATGATTTAAAGTATACGAGAGAGGGCTGGGAACAGAATATGTGCCTAGTCTGCCCAAGACCCTCCCCAAAAAGTATATAAGAGGATTGCATCACTTATTGCAAATTCTGTGCTCTTTCATATAAGCAACTTGAACATGTGCAAATTTTGGTACTCATGAGGGATCTGGGAACCAAACCCTGCTGGACACAGAGGGTTGACTGGCTCTCTCCCTCCCTGTCATGCGTGCATGTGTGTGTGTGTGTGTGTGTGTGTGTGTGTATGTGTGAAACAACTAGCTCTGTGATTGCAGGGGTGGCAAATATGTGGGACTCACTGGCAGGCTGCAAACTCAGGCCAATCTTGAGGAGGAATTTCTCTAGGAAACACATTGTTGCTCTTCATTCCTTCAGGGATACAAAGGATAATGTGTTTTACTTAAATTCAATTGACTTTATATATTAGCTGTATAAGATATGGTCACAGCAACACCTAGATCAGTGTGTGGTTAAATAGTACTGGGTACTGTAGCTGACACAGAAAACTAACCATTGCTGGGTCTCTTGTATGGCTACTGTCAGATGGGCGGAGTTGCAGCTTTAGGGAGGCTCAGCTGGGCCAGGGGCCCAAGATGACTCAGCCCAGGCTGGAGGCTGATGCTGGCTGTCTGCTGGGGTATGACAGGGGCAGTTGCACTGCATATGTGCCTAGTCCCTCTCCAAGTAGCTTGGAGTGCTCTCTGTGGCTGCTGGGTTCTGAAAGAATAAGTTCCAAGAGACACTATTCCAAAAAACAGGAGAGGGAGCCTGCCAGGCAGGTTAACAAAGCAGTCACAGGGCCCACTTTAATTCAGCAGATAGAGAAATAGATGCCTCTTTTGGATGGGAGTTTGGCAAAGCAACATTGCAGAAGAACGTGTCGGCTGGGAGGTAAGGATAGGGCTGCTTTTGGAGCCATGCCCACACACACTGGGGTGCCACCCAATTGCCAGAGCTCACAACTCTTTCCCTAAGGCATTTCTTTGGCCTGAGTCTGCTGGATGCCTGTGGGGCAGCTCTGAGGCATGAGAAAGGAACACTTACCCCCAGCAGTGCTCAGCATGCAGGACAGAGCTGGCTACTGCAGTCCCCTTGCCCTCCAGCCAGTGTGTGTACTGCCTCCCCCTAGTTCCTTCATCAGTTGCAAGTTCCAGTTGCATAAAAAGGAAACTGGATTGTCTCAGCATTCCCTGTGCAATGCTTCCTGCATTCTGTTTCTTTTCCCTACTGTCCCTCCCCTGTTGCTTCCTGAGATCACCTCCTGAAAAATCTCCTTATATGCAAATCTTTGGCTTCTGGCTGGATTCTGGGAGAACCTAACTCTAGTTACTGCATGACCACTCGCAGCTAAGTGGATCCCCAGTCCAGAGTCCTTTCCATGAGGCTGGGAGTACAGCTCAGTGGTAGAGCACTTGCTTAGCATGGGTGAGGATATAGTGTCCCGCTCCAGCACCTCCGCCCAGTAGACAGCTTTTTCCTCATTTGTTACATCCTGACAGGTTCAGAAAATTGTAGTATGATAGGAAAAAAGCCTGACAAAAGAGAACCAACTAAACAGACAATGTTTGGAAAGAGCACTGGACTAGGAGTTAAGAAATATGTGTTCTTGCTTTGACTGTGAGTTATAAACCAGCACCTCAACTTCCCTGAGCCTCAAGATGGTAACTTCTCACACCTCACACACTCTGGCCTTCTGTTGAGAGTCCAATGAGATGGGAAGTGCATGTGTCAGGAAGAAAAATGGGTTCCATCAATCAAACTTTAATTTTTTTTCTTGCAGAACTAGGGATCGAACTCAGGACCTTGCACTTGACAGGGAGCCATGGCGCCACTGAGCTGCATCCCCTGCCCTATGCTTAATATTTTTAAAGCTTCTCATGCAGTCTTGATCTTCTACTTTTCAAAAGTAGACAATTACCAAGGCACACTGGGTAAGTTATGTTCAAAGTCTCTAGTTGGGAAGCAAAGTATTTGGGCATGGTTATTTTTAGCATGGAGTTGCCAATGGCCCACTCTACCTAGAAAGAGTTCCTGGGATGGAAAACCATCTCTCAGTCCTTGACAACAAATGTCTCTGTCATTGCAGACCGGGTGTAGGCGTGAGCTGCCTGGATAAAGATAGTGAAGATTTTTTTTTCTCCATTGGCTTTTGAAAAAAAAAAACCCACCTTATCACACCCCAGCTTCTATAGGATTTATGAATTTCACCTAGCTGTGTGTGTGTGTGTGTGTGTGTGCGTGTGTGTGTGTAATTCGTGCAGTTCTGATACCTATCTTTTTGTGTGTTAGGGAGCAGGGTAGAAAAATGCAGACAACACACTCATTGGAGAGAAAATAGCTCATGAATAGTCTAAGACACATTTAATATTATTGATGATATTCTGTGATAAAACACAACCACAGGGTCGGGATTTGTGTGCTTATTAAATTGATCTCACAATCAGGTAGGAAACTTAAAGGCAATTTATCAGTTAAGGATTTTGAATGTGCCCTGCGCTGATATTTGTTTTTATTTTATATTTTTAAAAAGTGAAGACAAACTGATTGGATCTAATATTTGTTCAGGAAATTTTCCAAAGTAGCCAAATTTGTACCCCTTCCCTTCAGAAACTGGCCTTCTCCTGTTTCAGTTAGTCTTGGCTTATGCTGAGGTGAGAGGATGCTGAATGTGGGAGTTGCATCTCTTTGAAAGGCAATTCCAAACTATGTATTTTTAGGAATATGTTGGTTGGCAGATTCCTTCTTTTTGTGTATGGATCTGCTGGTGTGCAGGAACCCGATGCACCTCTAAGATAGCTATGAGCACTTTATAAGAACTTAATTGCCTTATTCGTTTTAAAAGATACGCCTAATAGAAGTGGGGAGGAGGAGCCCTAGGAAGTAAAACAAGATTTTGACTACTTTAGAGTGAATCTCATGGATTATTTTAGAAACAAAGAACCTAAATCAAGCATTTAATTGAAAAATTGTTTATTTTTCTTCTCATTTGTATTATGCTTAAAACAAGAGAACCCCATTTAAGTTAGGGAAAAGTTATCCTTCGAAATGACTTCAGGAATCCGGCTCCATCAAGTGCTTGAACTTTGTACCCTCCACCCTGGGTAATGAAGACTCAGATTCTGGTCAAATTTGCCCTCCTGAAAAACCGCAAATTAAGATGCTGTTGATTGTATACCGCCGGCTGTTTTAATCATAATCGCCACGTTCCAACTCCGAATACTAAGGAGGCCAGGGGAGACGGCGTTTGGGTTTTTGACGCGCCCTGGATCGAACTCTGCAGTCCAGCCTGCGCTTTTCCAGATGCTTTTGCAGGCCAGAGGCCTCACCAGTCTCTCAGGAGTGGTTAGCGAGCCCATCCCCCGCCCCCAGCAGACCCACCCGAGCCCTGCGGACGACGCTCAGCTGTCCAAACACGCAGCGGCGCGTTCAGTCCCAGTGACTCGCGTGATGATTAACGAGCGGCTTGATCATTTAATATCGCGTGTGATTAAATTATGAGGTGTGGGGGAGGGGAGCGCTGCACTCCCGGCCAACCGGGCGGATGCCGCCAGCCGGCGGGTCTGGGCTGAGCGCACGGAGCCGGCTAGCTCGCTGTGCACTGCGCCTGGCGAGGCTTGAGCCGCGGTCCGCGCCTTCCCGAGGTCAGTAGGGCTGGGGAAGGGCTGCAGAGGGGATGGGAGGGGGTGGGGAAGGTGGCTCGCCTCAGGGACAGGGGAGGCATGGGCACTGCGTCGCTTGGGTTTGAGCCACCAGAAGGGCGAACCCAGACGGCTGGACAATAGCTCCAGGCAGGGGAAATCTAATTTTTACCCCCTCCCCTTCACCGCCACTGAGGTTTGGAGAGTTTCTGGGACCCCGAGACCCCCGCAAAGAGGGGGTACCGAGCCTGGCCCCCACCTTCCGTGCACCTTGACTGCGAGTGGGTTTTACTGGGGACGGGACCACCCAACGCCTCTCTGTTCCCTCAACGGGGCTCACTCTGCCAAGAGTCAGGCACGTGTGGGGGGGGCGATGGGTGTTTAATGCCACTTTGGAGGCTATGGTTGCAAGAGGAGGAGAGACCCGAACCACACTCGGAGTGCAGAGTCTGGGGTCTCCAGCTTGACTCCATGGGAACCTTGTGTGAGTTTCCCCAAGCGGCTCCTAGAGCAGGTCCGCATTACAGAAGGGGCTCTGTCCCCCCGCCCCCCGCCCCGACGCACCTGGGGCGCAGGTCGCCCCAGCGCCGCTGGCGGGACACAGGGCGGATCGCCTCTTATTTAGTGATGGCATTGTAGGGCTTAACAGCCGGGTGAGAGGGCCCTCCTGGATCAAGGCTGTCCCAGATGACCCTAGGAAACTGCACTTGGGGTTTGTTCAGACCCAGAACTGGAGGGTGAACATTGAAGCATCAAGACCAGGCCATGCCCTGGTTGGATTTTCAGCTGGGAAATGGCATCCGGGAGCGGACGCTGTGCGCTTAAACCACACTGTACGGTCTCCTGCAGCCAAGGCGGGGGAAGGGGCCAGGACCCGCGAATGACTGCTGTTTAGGCACAAGGTGCAGTAGCCTGGCGGAACCTCCTTGGAAAAAGGGCCTTACTAGGGCCAGCTCCTTGGGTGTGCAGAAATGACCGTTTCTTCCCCTTCCTTGGGCGACTTGGAAGTACGGTACCACTAAGGAAGAGGGACACATCAGGAGCAGCTAGATGGGCTTGTAAATGGAGGCCACTGTGTACACAGGTGTTTGTGCATATATGTGTGAGTGTAGATATGTTGTGCTCACACATATAGACACACATTAAAAACTCTCAAAATGCTCAGAGAATGAAAAGCAGCCTGCCTAGCTAGAGCAGAAACAAGCCACCCATGGGTTCCAAGGCTCAACCTCAAGTTAGAGACGGAAGCCTCCAGGCGCCCTTGGCCGGGTGTAGTTTAGAAATGGGACGTGCTCCTTTCTTCTGAGGCCGCGCCTCTCCCCACCTCTGCCCGGGCCAGGCTGTAAGGGGACCACTCTCCTCAAGGTGAGTTAGTAGTACAGTAATTACAGAGAGTTTAGGGGCTAGGCTGACTCTTCAACCAAAATTAACTTAGATCTCTCCAGAGGAGAGGCGGACCTAGGTCCTACCTGTGCGCAGTGCTCCATCCCTGGTGCAGGCTTGCCAGAGGGCTCAGGCGGAGGTTCCTGGGTCCCACCGCTGTCCGTTATTAAATTCCTTCCTTCTGTTATGCTCCCGGTCCTTGCTTGTCTTAGACACGAGCTGACCCCTGTGTCTGGTTCTACATGAAAAGTGGCCAGACCCACAGGGGACAACTTCACCAACCTTCTTGACCCCCAAAATCTCTCTCTGTCTCTCTCTGTCTCTCTCTCCTCTCTCTCTCTCTCTCTCACACACACACACACACACACACACACAATAGCGTAAACAATGTGTGCCTTGTGGGAGCAATGCCTTTCCCGGAAATTAAAGGAAACCGGAAACCGGACCGGAAAAGTCACAGGCATAAGTGTGTCTTTGGAAAGAAAGACTCCACGCTCTCAATATTAACCTGGGGATGAGGGGCACGGTGGGTGCCAATTCCCCAGACTGTGGTCAATCTGCCGTCTAACTAAAGGGTGCCAGGATACTAACGACTCCCAAACTAGCAAGATAAAAACTTAGTTTTCTTCTTCTTATCCACGAGATCCCTTAAGTCTGTTGCTTTCGGAAGACACCTGCAAAAATGACGTGGAAATCAGTGGCGCACCGGGTGGCATTGTTCCTGGATGCGTGGGGACGCCGGCGGCGCGGCCTGGCTGCGCGGCCTGGCTACACGTCCGGAGCGCGAGTCAGCAGTCAGCGCGCATTGATTTCACCCCGAGTCTCCGCCCTGCTGCCGAACATCATTTAGGCCAAGATCGGGATAATGGGAAACACCATCAGCAGACAATTACCCTTTCAGAGGATTCACTTCTCCTCACAGACACTGTTATTTGAGAAATAGGATCATTTGATTTCATATTGCACTAAATAACACCCAGCCGGTTCAAATTGCCAGCTTCTTAAAAACCGCCCATTGGAATAAATTGCAGCGGCCTCTTTTGCTTTTCAGGGAAATATGACCGGGACTGGGCAGAACTTGCAAAAATAACTACAAAGCCAGCCCCGAGCAGTCGCTATTGGTGGGAACAGCGCTGCCACCCCACAAGCAAAGACATCCAGGCACTTTGTCCCTTGTCACCGCCCCCTCCGCCTGCCAACTTTGAGAGGATTCAACTACTTGGCTTTGGAATTAAAATGCTCAGCCCCAGCCACCCCGAGAATGCGCCTCGAGCCACCCGGCGCACTAATGTTGAGCCACGAGAGACGGGCAGGTGCGCGAGACAACAGGCTTCTCGGTAGCTTTCAGAGTGTGTGCCTTTGGATACAGCCGCGGAGCTGGGGCCCCGAGGCGTGAGCGTGCGCCCCCCACGGTCCCGGGTCTCAGATCCTAGTGCAGACAGCGGCGCGGCCAACGGTCAGCGCGGGTCCCATCGCTGCATCCTGCTTCCAGGTGCGCCTTGTAGGCCTTTCTGCCTTCACAACCGGCGCCAAGTCGGCGGCCCTGGCAGGGTCTCGCAGGCAGGCAGGCAGGAGGAGAGGGCAAGCGGCCGGCGGCGGAAGACGTTTCAGAAAGATTTAAGCCTTTTGAAGTCGACCACTTACTGTGTTTTGACACTGTTGGATTGACAATTGTCCAGCTGGATGGGGGCGACCTACCCCCTACACTTTAAAAATACATAACATAAGAGTTGACTCCTTGGTCCTTGTTCTTTTGTGCTACGACAAAACTACGTAACTACGACAGCGCGGGTTTGGGGAACCTGTCGGTGGAGGTCTTTATGACATTGGTGTTCATGTACTTCAGGAGGCCGAATTAGATTCCCTCTCTCCTGCTTTTACTGAAGGCCAGATCCTGGGGGCTCCCCGGTGCGCCCTACTCGGGTTGACCTGCAAGACCTGTTAGTGGGTCTAGGGACCCGGACCCAGGTGGCGAGGCCTAGGGGGAAACGGTGGGAGCCTTTTCCCTTCCTTGGCACTGGGAGGAGCCAGGGAGCAGGGAGTGTGGGTTTTCGTCCCGGTGGAAGGTTCCAGGCTCGCCCAGAGTGGGAAACTAAGTTCTCTTCTCTTGAGTGGCCACAGGCTTTAGTTCCGGGCGAGGGTATCGGTCCCTGGGAAGACGGGGGGGGGGGGGCTCCCAAGATGGGGTGATGAGTAGAAGGCTTCAGTTGCCTTCTCTTTCCATCCAGGCTTGTCCTGCAGCCTCTGGGCTTCGTTCCTCCTTCGCACTTTGCTAGGTCATGCTTCCTCCCCGCAAATAAAAGTCTACGGGGAAGGCCCAAGTGTACCCAGACCCAAATCCGGGCCAAAAATCTTGAGCTCCGACCCCTGGGTCTGGGGAGGAACGGCGACGCCCAACTTCCTACGCTGCCGAACCCAGCCCTGCTTATTCGGATCCAGTGCAAGTCCGGGGCTGCCCCGCTGACCCGGGCGGGGGTGGGGGGCCCGCGGCTCCAGGCTGTCCTTGCGCCAAGGCTGCGGCACCTTCGCCTGATGCCGTACTGGGCCCACCCTGGGGGCGCTAGCCCTGCCACGAGAGGGGAAGGCGCAACCAGGGACCTGTTCTTGCCAGGTACCAAGCCCAAGCGCGGCGGCTTTTCCAAGAGGCAGGAAAATTGGGAGGTTTGGGAAAACCGGTCTCGTAGGGATATAAAGTTCACTGCCTGCGCGAACCGAGCCGCAGAGCTCTTCCGAGGAACCGCCGCGCCGCGGGCACCCAGACACCAACTCAGGGCCGGAACCCTGGGGCGAGCAGAGGCTGCCTCGGCGGACTGCACTCCTGGGAACGCAAGAGAAGACTGAGATCAGCGTGGGGTGGGAGCTTCCCTCCTCGCGCGCCTCTCAGGCCGGGGCAGCGCGGTAAACGAAGGACGCCCTCCAGCCCTGGGCTCGGGACGCTGGCGCCCGCGCCGTCCAGGCCTGGGAGCTTCTCGGGGACGAGCTCTGGTGGCGACCCGCAGCTCAGGCCGGATGCCCCGATTCCCGTCCCTACCTCGGTGCCGGTTCCGGCCCCGCGCCCTCGCCCGCGCTCCCTCCGCGCGCCGAGGTTACCAGCGCATTTTGTTCCCTTGTAGGATTCCAGGCCGAGGGGCTGTCACCGCGCTCTCCTCCGACGGACGCTAATCAAGTAATTTCCCCATCCCAGCCCCATCAAATTGCTCTTTAGCTGTTGAACTGCGGAGTTTTGCTCGCTTTTCACATGCTAATCACGCCTATTCAGAGGCTCTCCGTGGGGCTGTTTGTCGCGGGATAAATCTCCTTGTTCGCTCGCTGCATGATTAATTGATATTGTTGTCTGGCTTTTGTGGGGACCACAAGGAGCTGAAAGGCGGCGCGTCGAGACTGCGCCAGGGGCCGCTGGCGACATCCTTGGGCTGCGGAGGTCCCGGAGAGGTCGGGCCGGGGCTGATGACATTATGCGCCCGATTGGGTTTTCCTTATTAGAGAGATGAAAGACGCGGAGACCCCAGCCTTACAACCTGCCACCCGGGCGCAGAAGCCGCCCTGAGCTTAAGCCACAGGCGCAGACAAAGCCCGCGCGTTTGCTCAGTTCAGGGAAACGAGTGGGTGTCACTGCTCCACGCAGGGAACAATTAGAGCTGACTTCGGCCCATCCGGGATTTCAGCAGAGGAATAGAGTGCGGCGTAGGGCATTGGGTTTCCAAGCAAAAGAAAACAACAATAATCTTTTTTGGAGGGGGATTTGTAAAGGCTGGTTAAAACCTTGAAAGATAAGGAAAGGGGAGCCAGAGCTCAGATAAGGACCTTGCAGGCGGAGGTGGAGAAAAAACCCAGCCAGGGGATGTGCACCCGGGACCCCGCGCTTTTCGATTTGCAGAAGAGCGCAGCGACAGCGCCCTCGACTCCAGGCGCCAACTCCGAGCTCGCGAGATCACCAAGGCCCGGATCCGCCTGCAAGCCAGTTTTATTTGCCTCCATCCGTCCCTTCTCCACGTAGTATTCTTCCCCCGCCTCCCTCAGGTGTGCAGCCAAACCAACAAATTCCTCCGCCCTCTGTTCCCCTCCCGCCCTCTCTCCTGCGCCATGGGGTTATATCCTCCACGGACATCCCTGCAAACTTGGAGATTCAATTAAATAATTCCAGTTACACGGTGCTTCTACCACCTGCTTATTGCAAATATTTCTTCTTTAGAGTTCTTAAAAAAAAAAAAAAGCAAAGAGAAGAAAAGAAACTGTCGCCTTCGCTTTCACTGCGCGCGGGGTAATTGATAGGCCCCATCAGAGGTCAGAATTTGCATAAGAATTAAGAGCAGTAAATTAATTTAATATTCCGTGCACATTTCCAATTATTCCTAGAGACCTTTGTCTCCGCGGCTGCCAGAGAGGGGATTCAGCTGCTCTTCAGCCAAACAACATCTGTGCGGTTAATAATTTGATAAACAGCTCATACAAATAGTTTCTGAATTATCTTGCGGCCCAATGACTATTCAGTTTGGAAATGTTTTGGCAGGGTCTCCCGGAGTCCTCTGAGGGCCTCAGGCGCCCGCCCTGACAAATGTCTTCTTATCTTTTAAACATCAGCAGAAGATAATGTGTAAAATAAGTCATTATCATTAAGTACTACCCCTAGCCCTTTTTAAAAAGTCGAAGCTGCCTGGGTCACCGGAGTGCAGGCAGGTCCCCTTTTAAGGCCCCAAGAAGACTAAACAGGCTGTGGCTTGAGAAAAAGCAACCTGTGAGGAAAGGAAGACCTGGAGCTGGGGAGAGGCTCTTAGGGGTGGGGAACTGTTTTTCTTCGGCTCCTTTGGAATTGAGTGACTGCACCTGCGCTTGGAGAAATCCCTAAGGAAGGACTCAAGGGGTGGTTGCTGGAAGGTGGGCTGGAAAGAGATCAACTGTCCACGCACTACTTCTCTGCCTTTTACTTTTCTCCTTCTATGCAGGTATTGTTTATTCAAAAAATAAATACATACAATAAATAGAATGACCAGAAAACAAGGATGAATCATTTGGGCTGGATTTCGTCCTTAATTGACTTATCCCTGTCCCCCTCTTTGATCACACTCCCTCCTTCCCACCTTCACCCCAAGCCAAGGTGCCCTCACCCTGAAAGCAGCCGCCTTTCCCCAGCACAGGTGGGGAAATGTAGCCAGGTGAAACACTGAATTGGCCCAAGGAGGGAAGGAGGCACTTGTAGCCACTCTATGTCAAAACAGGCCTGAATTTAGACACTTACCCCTGGCCATTCTCGTCACTAACACTAAAGATCCCACGATGGTGACGCTCTTTTATCTTTCTGCCACCAGCAGCAGAACCTGTTCCTGATATAAAGTCTAGAAAGCAACCATTTGATCTTGAATGAGACTTGGACTGCTCTAATTCTTGCAACCTGTGCATTGTAACTATTTACTACAAATCTGTGTTTACCCTGGAATTGTTCTGCAGGGACGTCAATATAATAGGATGTTTGGTGGAGGTCTTTATCTCTCTGTCTATACATTCCCTCATGTTTGATGTATACACCTCACACATTCAATATTCTACATTTATGTCCTGTGCTACTGACAATCTAAGTACTTGAAGCCACTGAGAACTACCCAGAAGTTCTGAGTAGTGTCTAAGCAGTAATATGGTAGAGCTTTGTCCTTGTACTTTAATGAGTCCCAGGCAGCATTGAGCTTTAAAGACAGGCAAACCCTTCATGCTATAGGTGTAAATATACACCTTTACAATGAATACAATGCTTGCCTGGGCTCAATTGAAGGATTACTTTTCCAGAAAACAAGTCATTGTGTCACAGAAGAGGACAATAGAATTTCTACCAGACATATTTATTTCTATTTTTAACATTTTCTTCTTGCATTTCATTAGATTTTCCGGGTAGAACTATAGACACTACTGGGTCTCGCAGGCTTTTAGATGCATACAAATCATCTCTGTTATTTATGATTGGGGGTCTCTGTCTGCATCCTTTTATTAATTTCTGACTTTGATTCAGACTTCTCTAGTCAGCGGAGTGATTTGAAAACATTTCTTTGCTTAAATGGAGCATTATCAATTCTTTTGGGAGCCATTCTAATTTTAAACACCAACATATTCAGTTTTTTAATCTGCGACTCTGGTGCTTACTCATTTTTATGCACACAACCTACCTCTTTTGGCAGTAGTTCATTTATGCTCTGTATTTATCTTCTTTACATTTGTTTGACTATTTTTCAAAGCAGTATATGGGTAGAAAATGGCTATTAAACAAGAAGACAGGAAACTCTGATTATATTTCTGACTATGTAAGTAAAATCACAGAAGATTGAAATTTTGAGTTTTGTTTTTTTTTTTTAACTAATGAGCCCTCTCCAGAAAAGCCGTCTGGATACCATTAAAGTTGATGAGTTTGGAAGGATTATCCTGATAAATGCTTGCTTGGCTTTTTGGTGATTAGGCACATATATTCAACACAATCTGTTGAGACTGAGGTCTGAAGTAGGTGGGAAATCTGTAGAGCATAACTAGAATTTTTTTTTTTGGTGGGGGGGAAATCCATGTTACCACTTTCTTGTGTAGAGTTTAATTCAGAGGAAACTGCTACTCATGTTCATGTGGGACTTAAAAACTGGGATGGCAGTTATAAATGTGTTTAACAAATTAAGCAATATAAAATGGTAATTTCCAACCTGTGAAAGATCCCACCTTCTACTTTGGGAACAAAGTTAAAAGAGTGGCCAAGGGGCAGAATAATGATGTTATGACTCAGTGTAATCTCGATAAGGATAAGGACTTTTGTTTTTCTTTTGGTGCTGGAGATCAGAGCCAGGGGCTTGTGCTAAACATAAGCAATCTACCACTGAGTTATATCCCAGCCCCAGAATTTTATTTTTTAATTTGAGAGTTATGAACAGTGCAAAGGCATTAAATTCTCCCAAAACCCCCACAATCTTCCAACTTATTTATTCTCATTGCCCTATAAGTTACAGTAGACAAAAAAAAGTTACAATAGGCACATATATGGCCAGCTTAAACCCAAATCTATAAAATTTATTAATTTATTAAATTCATAATAAAATTATGAATAGGATCATTTAGATAAACCTGTCTGCTCTCATTTTCTTCTGTTTTAATCTTTAAATGAACTGTGCTTAGCTTTCTAGCACCTCCATACATGTTGGCTTGTGCATCAATGGAGGCTACAGAGACAAGTGCAGGTTTTCTAGAGATGACTATAAAATGTCTCTGACCTCAGCTATCCCCTGCTCTTCCCTGTCCCTTTCCCCACTGGGGTGAGAAGCCAGCAGGTTTAACTTCATGTAACTTCAGGGGCACCCTTCACATCATTGTCATTATAGGTGCATAAGGTTTTTCAGATCCTGTTCTGTCTAAGGGAGTACAGTTTCTTGGAAAAAATGGTGCTATTTAAAAAGCTGTACCAAAGACAACATAGGCCAGCAGGGAGGCTGGCTGGCTGTGGTTAACAGGAGGGAGCATGGGTAATGAGGAATGTGTGCCTTCTCTGCTATAGCTTTGGCCAGAAGGTCTAATCCAGGAGACTTTACCTGAGAGCAGCTCCTAGGAATGATTCTGCTTTGCTGCCTCTGTAATGAGGGGAGACAGACCCTGCAAAACAAAAGACTCTTCAGTGTGACATTTGA
Organism: Heterocephalus glaber; assembly: GCF_000247695.1. Next base: position 21,545,154 of record NW_004624741.1, on the reverse strand, counting down.
GACTTGGTATAGTGACTTGTAATCAAAATAGGGATAGAAGAAAAAAAAATTGTGGGTAGAAAAACTTAGAGTTCTTCTTGTCCAGTAACAAGGTGCAGGCACTTGGGTAATTACCTAATCTCCCTGTGTCACAGACTCCTGTTACATATTCTCATCAATTTATTTTCTTCTTCTCGGGCACTTGGCTGTTCAGCTGAACTACATTTCCCAGCCTGCTTTGCAGCCACATGTGGTGCATGTGACTAGTTCTCACCAATGGCACACAGGCAGAAGTGCCCTGCACACTAACAGTCTTGTAATTGACAAGGCTATCTTCCTTCTTCTGGCTTGGGAGTAATGCTAATGGAAGTCATGTACTGAGGATAGCAAAACTCTCATTAGCCTGGGTTCCCAAGTTGACTTCCTAAAGCAGAGTCTGCCCTCCCACTCTGGACTGTTATATGGGGAGAAATTAATTTCTATTTTGATTGAAAAGGTGCATGTTTTGGTTCACTTTATTACAGCACCCACTTAAAGTAATCTACTTCCTTGCTTTATTTTTTCTTAAGTGTTAAATGGCAGTATCTTGGTTTAGGTTTGTCTAAAAGCAAGCAGTTTCTTGGAAGGTGATCTCAGGAAACACCCAAGTTGAGGGCAGAGAAGGTAAGGCTCTATTAAGTGCATTATTCAGCAAATTACCATTGTGGGCAATCAGAAGTCAATTCTATTGGGAGAGCTCTGAGCAGCAACATAGAAAACTTGCCTTACAGTGAGTCCATTGCCATCAGTCCTTAGCTGAGGATATTCTTTGCAACAACTTTCCCTAACACTTTCGGCCTGTTGTATGGGCAGAGCAGATTCAGAGGTTAAAAAGAAGCTCCAGGGCCATGAGTTGCAGGTGCTGGTGGGCAGACGCTGAGCTGGTACACACTGACACACAAGAACAGGGAGCCATGAACAGACACCCAGGATGTACTGGGCATTTCTTCATGGAGGGTCAGCCTGGACTTTTCATATGAAAATTCCAAGATGGACTCTCACTTCCTGGGCCCTGTATTCAGTGGCATCTAATTATTGCATGGCTTTGCATAGATGTCTACAGCATGATGGCTGAGTCCTAAGAGGCAGGCAGTGGAAGCTCCTGGTCCTTTTGAGGCCAGTACAGCCAAGAGCCTCAGAATGTCACTCTGGTCTTGTTCTGTTGGTTAAAGTAAGTCACTAGGTTGGGTCAGATTCAAGGGGGAGGCATCTAGGCACCTCTCTTGGTGGAAGGAGTTTCACAGGATGGGAGCAATTGGTATGGCCATGTCTGTATACTATCTATCATTCCTACACCTCTCCTTCCACTTATTCAAATCCTAAGACATGTAGCTGTTCTATTTCATATAGAAAGCCTTTCCCATCATGCTGAGGAAGACTTTTATTGCTCCCTCCCCCAAACTCTTAGGGTACCTCTTGCTATACATACTTGTTATTTTGTCCTTAAACATTCACTGTTCTGTGACATTCTTTACTGTTATTTATTGTTGACTCTTTGGAGGACAGGAAATTCAGGTTAGAGCTCTAAGACCACCATGCACAGTTTGGAAACGTGGTAAACTCTCAATGCATATCTATCCAGATAATGGGCACAGAAGTCAGGGCCAAGGGAGAGGGTGACTGGCATGCAGATCAGTAAAGCTCATTTCTAATAGGTTTATCTAAAGTTTCAGCTGCATATTCTGAAAAATCGAATAGTTCTGAAATCCCCCTGGCCTAAGTGAGATTGAGGTGACATACATATCTGTGTGCAGGAGTGTTCATGTTTATAAATGGAATGAGTCTCATGGAAGGTTCCTAAAGAGTGTCCCCTTCCCAAATAGCCCCCATCCTGCTATGATGCACTATTCCCTGCTGAAAGCATTGGCCTCCTTTAAAGTACAAGTACCAGATAGATTTGGGAAAGAGAGGATATGAATTGGAATCCCTGTGGCATATTGCAAATCAGCTGATGAAAGTTGTGTTTCTCTTTCTCTCACAGAAGACATGGGCACAGGGAGAATGTGCCCGAAGACCTGAGGCTCCATGCTGAATGAGGGTCCCTCATGCCAGTTATTTCCCTTCACAGCAGCCAGGCCAGCACTCCCGTAGGTGTACCAAATGGCTATCACTCTCTTGGACACCACAGAGCAATGGCAGCACAAGCCAAGGGAAGATTCCAGAACCTATGACTAGGTTTGTGTGGATTTGCAGTCAGTGGATGCATGTCCATCAACCGTTTGGAATCCAGGTTTCTATATTGGACTTTTAATCATGAGGTTTCCAATGACAGAATAAGCCCTGAAACAAATGGACTATTGTGCTCCCAGGAAATGTGTTGCTAAGTATGTTGTTTTTCAGTAAAACCACTAAAGATAGATGGCAGACAACTTGTACGAGTAGAGGAGCCAGAGATTGACAATTCTTTCTCAGTGGCTCTTACTGACCACACGGGGATTTCTGTAGCTCTTGAATGCATTCTTCCTGCAATCCCATTTTAAAAAATTAAATGGCTTGAATCACCCCTTTGGATCAAAACTTTCTTTATTGTATAACCCAAAACTTTATGGTTCAGCTTATCTTATGCCAGATAGTAGAGGTGTCATAGGCAATGGTTTTGACACACTCACTGTTATAACTAGCAACTTTTTGTGCTTTGATGGCTGCCACATAGAAAATGCACTTTTATGTGTTCTTGGAAATCTATAAAGGATGCTCTGCTCTAGAAGAGGTAGAATAGAATATGGGTGGTGCCACAGGTCATGCCTGGGTTTATTCACATTCTGCCTCTGTCATTGGCCATGTGATACTGAGCACATTGGAAACTCTGAGATATATGAAAATATTTCCTCATCTGTAAAATGGGAATAACAATATCCAAGTCATAGGGTTGCTGTGAGTAATAAGTACTCTTTGCTAAGTTTCTAGAAAGTTCCTTAGCACAAAGTTGTATTTAATAAATGGCTTTTAAAACAAGGCTTTGTTGTTATTAGTTATCATCTGATCATTCTGCTATATCTCTGGGTTTTCAGATTGTGCCTATGCGTTTTCCATTAACCATTAGAAAGTGGAAGTAGGCAGCTGAGACTCTTAAAGTTAGGAAAGAAATTCAAAGCCATTCTGTTAATTGAGGAGAATCTTTTGTTGCCTTTTTGGGCAGATTCATAAAGAAGATGGGATGTTAAAGCCATAACAGAGGAATTCTCTTTATGGCTGAAATAGCAGATGACCTGGTTATAAAACTTGTCAGAAGCTTCTGGAAAGAACTGTTCCTCTGCCTGGAACATTTGATCCCAGCTAGCCTCTAATATGACACTCTGTCACGTTTGCAAAGAAACCCTTTCCTTTGGATGACCCCTTGTTATTGAGAATCATCCTTTTTTTGTCATTCCCTGGATCCTAACCACACTGAGACTCTCTCTTCAAATGGAAACCTTGGTAAACATTCCTTCTTTATCCCTTGACCAAACTTCTCCATGGTAATCAGGTCTCCAAAAATAATCAAGTAATCCTTCCAGTCATCTTCCAAAGGCTATTTGTTGGTTGATGATGCTACAAAATCTGTGGTGTCCTTCAACACTAAGTGCAGCAAATATCTCTCCATTGACTCTAACTTAGCTGCAGCACCATGACAGAGTCTTTGCTTAACCTCTTCAGTTAGTCTTTTGTCAGAAAGCCAGGAATGAAGGATTTCAGGAAGAACAAAAACAACTCAGTATCTTTAAAAAAAAAAAACCCTCTCCAAAAAATTGGAGAGGGAAAAAAATGCCTGGAGAAAATTAAGTAAGAAAGATACATACCACACAAACCTGGGAAATTGCTCGAAATGAATGCACATACAAATGCCACCTTAGATTCTTGAGTTTCTTTTTACTCATTATCATGTGTACTCACTCCCAAGGAGCTGGGCATCCAGAAAAAGTAGAGGCCAGTTTCATGGCATTTGCTTTGTTACATTCTGCCCTGGAAAACTCACCAAAAAGCTATTAATCGTGATGTGAGCGTAAGTAAAATGGTCCCTCTTCTGTATTGAATTGAGATGGCCCAAAAGTTTGGCAGTCATTAAATTTTCTCCAACTAATTTTTTTTTTTTTTGGTACTGGGGATAGAACTTGGAACCTTGCGCTTGCGAGGCAGGCACCAGAACCACTGAGCTAAATCCCTGGCCAACCAATGTTTATAAAAATAAACAAAAGTGCTCACCTCTGAACATCATTAAAATTACAGGAGGGAAATGGAAATGAAGTTTGCTCATTTAAAAGTGTGGCTATATCTCCACTTTTGGGGGGTGGGGGATCTGCACAACATCTTTACTGAGTTTTTAATCGAGTTGCTATTCCACTCTCCCGTTTATGGAGCCATAGAAGTGTCTGTAATGAAAGATTAAAATGTTCCTGTGCAGTGTTTTGCAGTGGCTCAGCCCAAATAAAATATGACAGCTCTCTCGTAGGGCCTGTGTGTAAGCAGAGGGAGCTTGGGACACGCTATATTTCGCTGTCTGCCATGCATACTGATTGCAAACTGTGTGGGTTATCCTGGATGCTATGAAAAAGTGGGGAGATTTCTCTCCCCCAAAATGATTATGAGCCTCATGCATAGCAAGCAGTGGACCAAAGATGCTCAGACTCCTGGCAGCAGAGGTAACACACACACACAAACACACACACACACTTCCACACTGACAGGCTAATGGCTACTCTCCCAAAGAGTGGTTAGAAAGAAGTAGTAAATGGGACTATGTTGATGCCAGGAGAAGACCTGGGCAAAGATCAAGACACCCAGCAACATATCGGATAACACATAATTGGCGGGTCACAGCCAAATGAGTGTAGTCACGCATCTCTGGGCAGGCCTTTGCCGGTGATAAAGACACTTGTAAACAATTCAGTCCCAGAACATGGCAATAATATGTTGATCCGGCGTGTAATGAGGTGTTCCTGGAATCAGTAAGCAGTCGTGGAGAGCAGGGAGCAAGGGCAGCGGCTGTCTTTTTGATGACCTTTCCTCACCACTGAGGACCTCATCTCCCCTGAAGAGGACTTTTCTCATTTTGCAGCGAGCTCCGAGTGTCAGAACTTCCATTCACAGCCAGCAAATGAACAGCCAGGCCCTGCATGCTAATGAAGTCCGGGCTATTTTGCACCTTTTCATCCGCACATTATGCTCTTGACTCTGGAGAAGGTGGGAATTAGGCCGGACCTCGGTGTCAGACTGCCTGACGGCTGGGCTCCGGAAAACTGGTAATTGAAGCTGATGACTGATGCGAGGGAGGCCTGAATTTGGAAATAAACAGTTTCAAGCACTGCATGTCATTTCTAGAGAGACTGCTGGGAGAATGGAAATGAGCTCTGTTTCTTGAATCTAATGCAGTTTCTCAGCAGGAAAAATACCGTCTTTTAGACAACAATGCCAGTCATTAAGATTTAAATGTTTTGGCGATAATAGACGTACTGGCCTTCCTGTTCACAAACAGCACTTATGTAAATGTCTTTCAACACCCAGATCTGCATTTAATCCACGCCCAAGAAGATAACTGTGTGGGAAAGCTGAACCAAATGCAATTCAGAGTCTATAAATATCGTTCATAAGGAGAGAGAGGAAAACAGTAAAATTGTTTGCCAAACATGTCACTTTGCCTTGCCTGTCAGTGCCTAGGAAGCAGTAACTCCCTGTAGAAACAATGGAAGGGCACAGGGAGCCTGCAGAGAAAAGCTAGAGGCTGCACTTTGCTGATGATTTTTGCACCGCTGTTCAATACAAATACCACATCATCCTTTTTATGTGGAAATGGCACGCGTGTTCTCTACCTGTGTGCTGAACCTGTATTTGGATGGTGAACCCTGTGCTGCAGTGGTAGAAGCTCCAATCTGGACACCTTCACTTGCGTTTAAAGCCAATTTCCTCATAGATTATTTAGTTTTCTTTTAACATTACTAGATTGTCACAAAATCCCAGACCAAGCATGGCAAGCTGTTTTAGGCCAGTCTCCTCCATCTGCTGAGATTAATTGGGGATTGTTTGCTGTATGCAAAAAGAAGGGCTCGTAACCCAAACACAGGCTTTTGCATTTTAAGATGCCTTAAAAATCATTTTTACTAGATGTCCCTCCAGCCTGGCTCTTCCTGTGCAGGTAAAACACCTTCAGGGAGAAAATTATGAGCCTGGCGAAGAGGAGATGGAGGCCGGTGTTATTTATTGTGGCAGGCTGGGAGGCTCATGAATAACCATCCATTTGCCCTTTTCTTGCTTCTTTCCCTTCCCTAGCAGAAGTGAGGTTTTGCTATTTCAGGCCTTTTTCAATTTAATGGTGACATACAGGATTCTCACAGGCAGTCTCAGGCCTGTTAGAGACATCAAGGATATGAGCGCAACTTGAGAGAAACCGAAGACAGCTTGGGTGTTATTGTCACTTCGGTTTAAAGGTAGCAAACCTATCTCACAAAAGGATCAACACTGAATTATTTCAACATTTTGAAAATATAGATAAGTAATGCATTTCTAATAGCGTACTTGTGGATACTAGATAGATGGATGAATATTCAGCAATTCTTTGCATGAAATATATGAAATTCAAAGAGAAATAGGTGACATCTTAAGCACATGTGCACAGAGGCACACACACAGTCACACCCACCCTTCACTGTGACAATGTTGCTCATTCCTGACTATTCCTGTGTCTCCTGGCACATAATGGCTGAAAAAGAGGGAGAAAATTGGGGTCACTAAGATCTGATAATGATAACCACAGACTCTCTGTGCATGGGTCTACATATAGTAGGAATTCAATATTCATATAATGATTCCCTCCATGTTGAGAGAAGCATTGGCTTTTTTGGAAAAGATTTTATGTGTATTTCATCATTGGACTCTCAGCATAAGCCTGTGGCACAAAGATTGATTTTATTAATGTGGAAGAAGAAGAAGACAGAGAAATATGTTGTTTTTTTCCTAAGATTAGCAGCAAATGCAATGGAGAAGCCAGTGGTTATCCTGGGGAAGCCAGGATCAGAAATTCCTGTTTCTAAACATTTGTCATATTGTTCTTTCCCGTCAATCCACACTCCCATGTAGATACCATCAATAAATGAAGTTATGCAGTATTAGGCTAGTTCCACTTTCATCTTTCATAAACACTACCTCTTCTGTTGCTGTTAGGAGGCTAAAATTATTCTTACTTGGAAGCAAGAGTTGTAATTCTAATTGTTCTGAAAAAGAATTGCCAGAGGAAGAATTTTCCAGTCTTTCTGGCCACAGATGGGGACTTCCATAGTCATAGAATCTCTTTGGTGTGGTGACTGTTGCCTGGAGAAGGAGTAACTCAACATAACCTAAGGGTCAAAGATGTGGGTTTGGCTTTGGTTCAAATCCTGGCTCCCTCAGTCCATCAGTAATAACAGAAGCAGAGTCAGTTTGCTCATGTAACCAGGATTCTAGAAGCAGGTAGTGTAGCATGGAAGAGAATAGGCCCTGTGATGCTGTCAATGCCCAGGTTCCTCTTGTCTTTCTACTGCACCCTTGGAGAAACTCAGTTCCTGCCCAATGTTGTCTTGTGGTTCTCATGTGGCTGCTGCAGTCTCCACCATCTCATCTGAAGTAGAAAGAGGGAAGGGTAGAATGGCAAAGAAGCCAGATGAGTTACCACTCTTTCCAAGGAGCTATGAGGACAGTTTCACTGTGTGCCTCTAACTCACTGGTGAGAAATTAATCCTATGAGTATTTCTGCCTGCAGGGAAGCTGGGCCATGTGGATTTGAGGCTGGACATATTGCTGCTCCCACCACAATCTGGGTTCTTTTACTAAAGAAGCAGAGAACAGATGTTGTGGAATTCTTCTGCAGGAAGTGTTTTGTAGCCATAAACATTAAATGTGTGGATGTAAGCTAATTACCTAACTTTTAAGTCTCAGTTTGTTCTTCTGTCATGTCACATGGGGAAAAGTTGTGACTCCTCTCTCACTACTCAGCAGAGATGGGTTGCACCATAGTCTGGATCTGAAAATGTCCCTCAAAGGCCCATGTGTTTAAGATGGGTCCCCAGCCCATGCGGCTAGTGGGGGATGATGATGCCTTTAAGATGCAGGGCCTCGTGAAGGGTCTTGGGTCCTCATGCCCTTAGTGATTGTGAGATGCTAGTTTCTTTCTCTTCCTCCCCCTCTTTCCTTCCAGGCCATCATAACATGGGCAGCTAGCTCTTTTCCACCTTCTCATCAGGATGTTCTGCCTGGCCTCAGGCCCAAGCTAACCATAGACTGAAACTTCCAAAACTGTGATCCAAAATAAGCATTTTCTCTTTTTAAGATGATTGTCTCAGGTATTTGCTACAGTAATGGAAAGCTGACTAACATCAGCTGTGAAGATAAAATGGAGTAGTTCATGTTGTCGTGCTCTCTGTGCAAGTTAACACTATGATACAGTACCCTAAGAAATGAGGTCTGACACTTGTTCAGCCTTACTAAAGACCACGAAAATGTACACTGGGATATGAAAAGGGTGCTATTTCTTTCTTCCAACAGACAAATATTAAAGTGAATAATAATGTGTGCTCTTGGCAAACTCATGGGGAAATGGTACTCTCATTTAAGACCAGTAAGATATAAATGTGATGATGTCTTCATGGGACAATTTGGCATCAGTCTTTCTCCTTGGAATCCATTCTAGGGAACTGTTTGCCCATGTTTCCAATTAGACCTATCTGTCAACAGTTGCTGAAGTACTGTATGTAACTAGGGTAAGGGTGGGGGACCTGAACACATCCAAAAGGAGAATGTTTAATTAAACATTTGCACATGTTCAGCAAATTAGAAGAAGGATGATGCATGGGCATGTAGTGTTTGAGAAGGAAGGGAAGAAATTCCAGGACCTTGCTTAGTGGAAACAAGTTGCAGAGAGACAAACAGGGCATGATGTCTGCCTGTCTGTCTCTTTCTACTTTCTATATGGACATATAGTACATGTACAAGAACATATAGATAGGAAAATGGTGGTCCATACTTGTAAATGCATAGCTAATGGTCTGGAAAGGTGTATACCAAACAACTCCTGATCACCTCTGAGATATAGAGAAGGGGAATGTCAAAGGACATTTATCCTTGAGCTTGTCTATAATGATTGACTTAGATGATTATTTTAAGTGTACATTTTCTTGCAATATTGTTAGAAGGCAATTCTCTTTAGGTCTCTCATATTTCTGTATGTCTTCTAAATAGAGGAACTGACATTTATTGTTCTGGACTACCTTTTTTAATTTTGAAAATTTTATATTAAAGTGAATTTTAAGGGAATAAACACATAAAAGTTGTACATATTGAGGTACCATACGATATTTCGATATCTGCATACATTGCGTAATGTTTAAATAAGGTTAAGCATATCCATCTCCTCAAACATTTATCTTTTCCTTGTGAAAATATTCAAAATCCTTTCTTTTATCTTTTTGAAACATACAGTACAGTACTATTATCTCTAGTCACCTTACTGTGCAATAACACTCTTATCTACTTGTTAGTGTAAATTAGTACTCAGAATAAACCTCTCCCTGTTCCTCCCTTCTCTCTACTTTCCTCCAGCCTCTGGTAACTTCCATACTACTCTCATCTTATATGAGATCAATGATCTTTTCAAGGGTGGAAGAGAGAGGGGCTCCTCCTTTGAAGAAGGGGAAATTTGTTCTCATCTAGTATAAAATAGATAACATCTCCTACCAGGGTTTGCTTCTTGTCCCTTTAAAAGATTGGCATTTCCTAAGCTAGGACTTATCAGGTGTGATGCAAACCTACTGTGTATACACCACTCACCTGGGGTAACTTCCATGTCATCCCTGGAGTACTTGGGAGTCAGAGAAAACTGATGCAAACATGAAACTCATTAGACCTATGAGCAGTGAAATCCTTGGTCTCTCTTCCAGGAGTGTCCTGTCTTCTAATAGCACATAGGTGATTGTTGTAAGGTAAGACTACAGACCCCCCACAATTCACGTTAGGAGAGAATATAATGTAAAGATTGAAGAATATGCAATATGTGTATCACTTACATAATGGATTCATTCATACAACCAGGACAGGGTTACTTACAAAAAGAAACATGTAGCATCATAGAAACCTCTCAATCTCCCTTTCAGTCAATGTCCTCTGAAGGGTGACCACAGTCCTTCCTATCTATCAGCTTGGACTACCTATTTATGAACTGCATGTATGACAAATCATATAATGTGTATTTTTCTGTGTCTGGATTTTTTCATGCAACAATATATGTCTAAGAGTCATCCACATTCTTACACGTAGTTGTAGCTTATCATAATCATTGCTGCATAGTATTTCATTGTTTCAATAAACCATGATTTATGTATACATTTTACTGTTGGCATAGATTTTCATTATTTCTAAATTTTTACTATGTGCATATGAAAAGTGAGTATATCTATGTATTTCCCTGTGATTTTTTATTATAGAATTTTCAAGTATGGATACACATAAAAAACCATGGTATAAGGCCCACCTTCAAGTATCAAATTATCATTAAATTAAAATTACAGTTTGATAATGCATAAAAAGGCATAGGCTGACTGCTCTCCCCTGAATTTCTTTGTTTTGTTTTTTGTACTGGGGATTGAACTCAGAATCTCTCCCTTGCCGGACAGACGCTGTGCTGCTGAGCTAAATCCCCAGTCCCTCCCCTGAATTACTTTTAAGGTGAAAGTATCTCATTCTCTCCTCTATCTTGAAATCTCTTTGATGAAGGAATAATACCAACTTCCTTTTGTGGTTAACTCCTCCCATCTCATGGCTTTCACTCCCATCCACAGCTGGTTAATCTCCAAGTTCATTTTCCTGGCCAAACCTCCTCTAATGAACTTGACTACTCTGCTTAGATGTCGTTTTAGATCCAGTCCTCAGAGACAAACCTTAAATGGAGTTTGTGTACAAATGATCTGAAAGGAACTTCTCTTTGGAGAATGAGGGAGAGGGTGAGGAAGTAGCATGGGACAGAGATGAGGAGAACAGCAAGGGGTGACACCAGCTAACAGCGAGTAGGTTTCTGAATCTTCAAATGGATTATCTCCTACCTTCTAGAGCACATGTATTTTACCACTTGTTGCTCATTTGGTTAACATGATGTCACTGATATGTGACATTGTGACTAATGTGATCTCCTGCAGGATGTCCAACTAGTCAAAGTCTCTTTGGACTACAGAGTACTTGTCCATAGGTCTAAGGGAGGGAGCATTTACCTCGCTTTGGGGCACAACTAGATATGTCTATAGTTGTTCACCCTATGTGGGTATAAATTGCCTCTGGTCCTCATTTCTGACAAGTGTGGAAAAGAATACATTCTCCAAATCAATGGCAGCATGCCATGCTAGTTGGCTTCATCAAAGGTGCCACACCTATCACAGGCTCTCTGTTTGGAGCTTTGATTTGGTTGTCCACTATCATCCTCTAATATCTGACTTGTGTTTTCTAGGGTTGGCTTGGTGAATTAAATAAAGATATGTTAAGGATAACCTTTCCTTCCTTTAGATCTTTAAGGATGGCAATAATTGCTTCCAGTCTCCCCAAATATTATACGGTTTCTGATGGAACCTCTTGGCTGGGGCAGAGGGGGCCATTTCTGAGGATTCACATAAACTTATCCACGGTGACACCACACATTCATAGTGGTACAATCAAGTGGTACCATCAAGGAAGTGTATGCCAGAGGGAGTATGGCCCAGAACTCTATTTATACCTGACTTCCCCAATCCAGTAGGAGTTCCAGGATAATATTTTGGTTTTATGTGTATCTGTATTAGTCTATTTGTGCTGCAGTAACAAAATACCAGGACTGAGTAAACTGTAAAGAACAGAAGTTAACTTTTTCACAGTTCCAGAGGCTAACAAGTCCAAGATCAAAGCACTGGCAGATGCAGTGTGCGGTGAGTACTGCCCTCAGCTTCCAATATGTCACTTCTTGCTGTGTGACCTGGCAGGAGATGGCAGGGACAGGCAGCTTTCTGAAGTCACTTCCATAAGGGGACTAATCCTATTCATGAGAGTAGAGCACTCATACCCTAATCACTTCCCTAAAGGCCCACCTTCTTCATAGGACTGCAATGGGGATGGAGTTTCCACATAAATTTTGAAGGGTCACAAACATTCAAACCATAGCAGGGTCATTTGACATGGCTCTGAGATCAGGAGTGGATGCTGTGGTGTGCTGCTCACCTTCCTTCCTTCCCTTCCTCCTTTTCTCTCTCCCTCTCTCCCTCCCTTCCTTCCTTCCTTCCTTCACTTCTCGCTGACAATCAAAACCCAGGGCCTTGAGCAGGCTAGCCTTGCACTCTACCACTGAGCTATGCCTGTTTTCACTTTCTTAGTGCTGTTTTAAAAGGGAGTAGAAGTTTTATTTTGATGAAGTGCAATTTATCAGTTTTTTTTTTCTTTTATGGTCTATAGCTTTGTGTCTTATCTAAGAAATCATTTCCTACTCTGAGTTCATAATGATAGGCTATAATTTCTCATGGGAGTTCATAATTTTAATTTTCTTATTTAGGCCTATGATCCACCTTGAATTATTTTTTGTGAATGGTGTTATGGTTTAGAGCTAAAATGTTCCCCTATAGTCTTATGTGTTTAGAGGTAGGGCTTTTGGAAGGTGATTGGATCATTGGACACTATGCTCATTATTTGATTCATCCATTGGTGAATTCATAGGTTAATGTACTGTTAGGAGGTGGGGTCTTGGGCTGGGGATTTAGCTCAGTGGTTTCACCGCCACCTGCTGTGCAAGTGCAAGGACCCAAGTTCAATCGCTAGTACCAAAAAAATAAATAAATAAAAGAAGAAGGAGATGGGGTCTGGTTGGAGGTAGGTCACTAGCGGGTGACCTACAGCCAGCTGACTATGGACTGAACCCTCTGAAACCATAAGCCAAAAGCTTCTTCTCCTTTACATTGTGGGTGTCAGGTATTTTGCCTCAGAGATAGGAAAGTGACTAATGCAGATAGTGAGAGATAGGTGGTCAAGATTTCTTTTTAAAATATAGATTTCAAATTGTTTTATACTATTTATTGAAAATATTTTCCTTTCCCCTTTGGGAAAATTAACTATATATTTGTGGTTTAATTTTTTGACTCTAGTCAGTTAAATTGGTCTATTTGTATGTCTTAATGTAGTTTTATAGCAAATCTTGAAACCTGGAAGTGACCTGTATGTCCTATTTTGCTGTTTGGTCTTTGATTGTCTTTGTTAATTTATGTCCTTTGCATTTCCATACACATTATAAAAATCACTGTATTCATTTCTGAAATAAAGCTTGCTGTGTTTTGATTAGAATTACTTTGGTTTTGGGAGAATTTCTATCTTTTTTTTTTTTTTTGGTACCAGGGATTGAACTCGGGTCCTTGTGCTTGTACAGCAGGCAGTGAAACCACTGAGCTAAATCCCTGGCCTGAGAATTTCTATCTTTACAATATTGACCCTGCCAATCCATGGACATGGTATATCTCTCCATTTATTCATATCTTTAGTTTTTCTCAGTGCTATTTTATATGAGTGTAAATGTCTTGCCTATATTTTATTACATTCATTCCTAGGTATTTTACACTTTGATGCCATAATAAATGGCATTTAAAGAATTCATTTTTCCAATTGTTTAATGTGAGTATACAGAAGTAGTATTTGTTAGCCAGAGTTGTTGCTCAGTGGCACCATGCCTGCCTGGCAAGCACAAGGTCCTGAGTTCTATCTCTGGTACCAAAAAAAAAAAAAAAGAAATATTATTTGTACATGGGGAACTTATCTAATAGCCTTATTTACTCATTTGTTCTGGTAGATTGTAAATATTTTGATTTTCAACATTACGATCATGTCATATGTGAATGAAGGCAAAGAAATATCTTTATTTTTCAGATGTTGATTCTTTGCTTTGGCAAGTTTGGATTTTCTGTTTTCTGTTATTTGTTTTTCTTAAAAATGCTTGTTTCTTCTTGAAGGTCTTTGTTTTCAGTTTCTGGTCTAGGAATCTTGTTTTAGTGTAGTTTGTCTCTCTAGTGCTTCAAGGGTGAGAATAAATGAGGACTACAGATGCAGAGTGGATTATGTAGGAATTGAGTGAACTCTCATTTTTTTGGCTTAGGTGACATTCATCAAGAGTGAAGACTGTGGAAAGTGAGGAGTGGGCTGAAGGAGAGAAGGCTGAGATGCAGGATTTGGATATGTTGAATTTGAGAGGCTGATTGTCTGTTCTGTTTGCCAGGCCATCAACAAGTAACTGGCACTTTGGAGAAGACAGACTGGATGGACAGGCATAAATGGGTGTGCAGACTGAGCATGTGGGTAAAGATGATGCCACCCATGGGAAGGAATAGAAGGACAGAGAATAAGAGAGAGGTGAGCACCCTGGGGAGCATCCTTGAAAAGTGTCCGTTGGTTTTGCTAACTGGAACATCAGTTAAGAAAGCAGATGAAGTGAAATTATGAAAGTTTTCTGGGGTTTGCAATGCAGAGCAAAACAAGAGATGAGGGATGTGATTGGGATGCAGGGTAGGGATTGTGAAGCAGATGATGGGAAATAAATGAGAAATACAGATGCAGAGTGGATTATTTTTTCTCAAATGAAAAACGTTCTGAAAATAACATTTGCACAGGTTAAGAAACTTTAAAAAGTGCAGAAAGGCTTATAATGAAAAGCAAAATTCTCTCAACCACTTGAAGTATTTTTTGATTTTTCTGTCTTCTTGTTATGGGTTCTATAATGCTATTTAGGAAGACTTCCCATGAGTTCTTCCTTCTTCTCTCTCATTTCTTGCTGAACTTGTCATATTAGCTGAGGACTTGGTTAATGTACATGCTTTCCTCATCTTCCCCTCCTAAGTTTTTTTTTT
>NW_004624741.1:21510463-21525081 GCF_000247695.1 Heterocephalus glaber | reverse complement strand
GGGCACAAATTTCTCCTGTTATCTGAGAAATTATTTCTGATTTCATTTTTTCCATATCCCCTTTTGTTGCCAGTTCAGTGGGTCCAGGTGGTTGAGTATCAGAGTGTTTCATCTCATTTCCCTTTGAGGTTGTTTTAGGTGATCTGGAAGTCTGGTTTTGAGACTTATTTATGTGTTTTCTCATTTCGACTGGGGGAGGGGTTGCTGTTGGTGCCTGCAGGGATTACCTCCTCTGAGCTGGGATGGGGCTGGGAACAGCGGTAGAGATGGTGGCCCAAAAGCCCTTTCCTGTGGGCTGGGAGCAGCGGGAGGGATGGTGGCTGGGAAGCCGCTTCCTCTGGTCCAGGAGCAGTGGGATGGCAGCTGAGAAGCCCCTACCTCTGGGCCAGGAATGGTGGGAGGGATGGTGGCCGGGAAGCCCCTTCCTCTTGGCCAGGAGCAACGGGACAGAAGGTGGCCCAAAAGCCCTTTCCTGTGGGCTGGGAGCAGTGGGAGGGATGGTGGCCGGGAAGACCCTTCCTCTGGACCAGGAGCAGTGGGACCGCGGCTCAGAAGCCCCTACCTCTGGGCCGGGAGCAGCGGGATTCAGTACCATGGTCTGGTGGTCCAGTGTCCTCTCTCTTCCCCTCCTAAGTTTTGAGAGCAAGGTCTTTTGTACTTCCTTACAGAGTCCTTTTACCAATCTTTCCTTCCTGTGTGTTTCCTAATGTTAGCCACCGTGTGTGTGTGTGTATGTGTGTGTGTGTGTGTGTTGCTCCAGGTAAATATGCAGAAAAACTTTTGCTTCATGTACACAAAGCCAGACAGTTCCATGTCACTTTCCTGGCTGTAAATATTTTTTCCTTTTTGGATCTGAATACATTTTCCATTTTTGACTTAATCTGCATCACTTCAATTAAAGGAGAGAAAAATAAAACTCACATGGGAATCCTGTGTGTGTGAAATGAGAGCCTCATCAAATATTAAACCATACACACATGTACAGAGACACAAGCGGAGAACCAAACTCAACACCTGAGTCTTCCTTTTATCCTAGTAACAAGGGTGAAAGATTCTTTGAAATCCTCCCTAGATTCCATGTAAATGACCAAGGCAGTTAGGTAGCAATGATCTTCAAAGCAGCCACCCTTCTAACAAATATTTGCATTGATTTCATTATTTCTATAGGCTGAGAGATGGCAGAAAAAATAAAGAGATAAGGCAAAAATCAACTCTTTGATTGCTCCTTGTTGTATGTCTTAGGGTGAGAATATGGTTTTGGATCAATTCACTGATGATTCAGGGAATTTTAGACATTCTCTATTGGAGTTGGAGTGACAACTGGAACTACAAGAGGGTTTGGTGGGTGGCATGAGGACCAGCTGTGGCATGGGTCAGGGGTTTTCTGTTTGCTGTTCTTTATGACATCAAGGGATTAAACTGCCTAAGAGAGAGTTAGAGGCTGGGGATGAAGCTCAGTGGTAAAGCAAGTGTTTAACATGCGTGAGGCCCTAGCTTCCATCTCAGCACCAAAACCAACCAAACAAAAAACAAAACTAAAACACAAACAAAAAACTACAGGGAAAGTTTAAGACAACAACCAGTTATTTTGATTTAATATCAAGCAACTCTTTGTAGTTCTAAAGTTGTAATTCTTCAATTTTTAATGCTATATACAATATTGAGGGCTCCAGTTTTTAGTTTGAGAAAGTGACTTCCTTGCAATAATTAGAAGAAACACCTCCCCACAGTCATTCCACCAGACCTTTGAAGTTAATTCCCATAGCCCCTCAAACTCTTCAACATGTTGGGCCCATCTTAAAGATGTTCCTTAACCAGAGACCCATGGGCCTTTCTCTCACAGGTGGAGCAATTGAAGTGGGCTTTTATCATGTGTTACATAGAAATGAAGAAAGGGTGTCAAGTGTCTTCCCAGGATCTTCCTAGCTACTGAGGAAGGAGGGTGGGGGACAAGCTAGGCCATAGTGTTTTGGAAGAAAGCCAAGGGTAGGTGGAAGCAGGATTAATTGATAAGGGAGAATCTTTTCATTACAGAGAAAATTATCTTGATTTCTAAGTATAGGTATGTTCTCACAAGATTTTAAAGTTGAAAATACTGTTGAGAAAGCTTACAAATATGGGAAGTAATGGGAGATTAAATAATATATTAGTATCCAAGAAGAAATGGTTTTATTATTTTAATCTTGGTAGAGAAGACACAAAAGAACCTGGAGCTTTATTTTGGCAAGAAGAATTTATATTTTAATTTATCCTGTGACCCAACTTTGGGGAACAACACAAAGTTGCTTAGTAAAAATACACTGTGAACCAGACATGTAATTTATATTATCAAGCTGCCATATTACAAAAACTAGAAAGAAGCAAGTAAAATTAATTTTAGAAATAGATTTTCTTTAGCCCAATATGTTAAACATATTTTTATCTCAACATGTAATCAACAAAAATTATTAATGCCTTACTTATTTCCTTTTGTTCTAAGTCTTTGAATTCCAGCATGTATTTATACTTACAGTACATCTCAGTTTGGACACTACATGATTAATGGTTGAAATGAAATGTATCCCTAAAAGTTGTCTTTAATGGGAAAATATTTTTACAAACCTTTAGTTTTAAATTTTAAACTCAGATAAAAAACATTAAAAATTCAGTTCTGCAGTCACACTGTCCACACACATGGGCTTAGCCAGCTGTGGCTGCCATTGGCCTTTCTGAAGCACACAAGGCTCATCAGATGACACCCTTGAGTTCTTCACTCAGTCCTGTCACCAGGCCTCCAGCAAGGACTTCTTAATTAGAAGATGCATAGCTCATGGGCACCCTGGCTGTTAGGGGCTGAATGGTGCTCTTCCCAATTCTTGTGTTGAAGCCCTAATTCCAGGAGCTCAGAGTGGGACCATATTTGGAGAAAGGAACTTTAAAGATATGATTAAGGTAAAGGAAGTCAAATGCTTGGGGCCTAATCGAGTCTGGCTGGTATCCTTATAAAAAGATGGAATTTGTGTTAGCATAGACCCTACAAAGGGACATTGGCAATGTTCACACACAGAGGAGAGACC
The DNA here is from genome assembly GCF_000247695.1 of Heterocephalus glaber. The sequence goes on along the minus strand of NW_004624741.1, from coordinate 21,522,025 downwards.
ATGAGAAGGGGCTGTGAGCAAGAGAAGAGGAGGAAGAGAGGAGGAGGAAGAGGAGCAAGAGGAGGAGGAGAAGAGGAAGAGAAGCAGGAGGAAGAAGAGGAAGAGGAGGAGAAAGAGGTGAAGGAAAAAGAAGAGGAGGAGGAATAGGCAGAGGAGGAAGAAGAAGAGGAGGAAGAGGAGGAGGACGAGGAGGACGAGGAGGAGGAGGAGCAGGAGGAAGAGGTGTAGGAAGAGGCAGTTTCTGCAAGTCCAGGAGAGGCATCAGGAAAAGCTAAGCTCCTGAGATGTGTCTGACTCCTGGCCTCAGACTGGGACAATGACCTCCTGCTGTGGAAGCCACCTAACTGCTGATGTTTTGTTATGCCAGCACTAGACAGCTATGATAATGACTCAATATGGAGTGGGGTAAATTATATCCAGGCAGGCTCTTTCCTGTTTCAGAGGTATACCTCTTAATTGGCCACCAGCTTCATATTCTGATGTCCCACAGCTCCTTAAAGCTTGGTTTCAGAAAACCCATTTTAGGAAAATACAAGTCCACAGGGTGCCTTTTGTTGTGTTTTGAAGCGGATCTGTGTGCAAGTCCTTTAGGGGTGGATGGCCAGGATGTTCTGTGTGTTCTCCATTTGGGAGGTGGCCAGAGAGTGAGTTACCCTGAAAACCAGCAGTACACAGCTCCGAGGTTCATCACGGAGCCTCTATGCCCATCAAGCGGGCCTCTTGCTTCTGTCCATCAGCCTCTTCACGATTGCCAAAGTTTGTTAATAGCATTTGTGTCTATGCTAATACAATCAGAAAATTATGCAGACCATCTCTTTCCTCCCAGAGAGAACAGGGTGATCAGCCATTAGTGATTCACACTGATGAGCCTCTGCTAATTGCACAGAATATAATTAGTGATTATATAATATTTGAGCTCTTGCAACTGTCATTAATGTTCGCAATTCACCAGAGATGGGCCCGGCTGAATGGAGTATGATTGCAGCATGCGAAATCTAGTTAATCTGAGGTATGTTAATCAGCATGGGATGCTCTTTCGGCAGTGGTTAAAAGCACTGGTGACCTCAGAGAAAAACCTCTGCCACCCACCAAAGTCTGAACTCCATACAATAGGGATCCCTTTCACAGGAGGAATTTAATAATTAAATGGCCTGGAAAACCCGGGGGCAGAGTTATTATATGGTTTTAACCCATTTAGATGTTTCTGTAACAGATACAGTGATCAAAATGTTATATTGGTGCTGGCATTAATTTCTGATACATTTGACTACCGACTCTGAGTGCATTCTATGTTAAAAGTTATAATGGTTTTGTCATGTGGCTAAGAAGAACTGGATTAAGAAATGGTGCTTGGCCTGGGCTGTTGCTTAGAGGCACAGCTTGTGCTTAGCATGTGTGAGTTCCTGGGTTGGATCCGCAGCATAAAAATAGAAGGAATTTTTTTTTTTTTTTTTATGAAAGGAAGGATGACTGTAATGATCCAGAGTTCTGTTTGAGTGAAGTTTTAGAATGAACAATGTAACAAGTTGAATATCCTTTATCCAAAATGTTTGATCAGAAATATTTTTAATTTTGGACTTTTTCTCACATTTTGGAGTGTTTGCATGTGCACAGTGAGATAGCTTGGCAATAAACAAATAGCTCATGTATATTTTTATATACACCATGTACACACAGGCTGAAGGTAAATTCATATGGTACCTTTAATGCGTCTGCATTTTGAATGTGACTTGTAGTAGGTGATCTAGGGTAGGATTTTCCAGATGTAGTATCATGTTGGTACTCAAAAGCTTTTGAATTTTGGAATAGTTCAAATTTCTGATTAAGGATTCTCCACCTGGATAAGACATTCTGCTTCCTGTGACAATAAAAGAAGGGATCTAAAATAGATTCACATGATAACACATTTCACCATGTCTTGAGTCACAGTGATATAGGAAAAATATAATTCCTGAACTGTTAGATGTCAAATGTGCCAAGGTTGTGGTCTCACAGCATTAAGGAATGGAGCTGTGAACCAAAGGAAGAAGTCAGGAGAGTTTTATTGGAAACAAGGAGAGAAGAATAGCTTCTGTATTTCTAGGAGGGGTCCCAAGTAGGACCCCCGAGGCCCTTTGTCAGGGGAAATTTATACAGCAAAGTTACAAAATAGGTAGAATGTGGGTCAAACTACAATCAGGCTATAGGATTACTAGTACAGCTGCTTAGCTAATATTGATCCAGTAGGGAAATGAGTCATGTAGCAAGGATACATGGAAAGTATAAGGCATTTTGGGGAAGGGATGGATCTGGATGCTCTGTCACCCACCTGGGCAGCTGATGCCTAGCTGGACTTCCTGGACCAGGTAGTGCCAATTGCAGTATAATCTCAAGTTTCTCTTTATCTCTTTGGGAGGCATACAGGCCTGGCCATTGCACCTCTATCTTGAGTCTCCAGCTACGATCTTGATGTCTTTTATTTTTGTGCCAACTTTCTGGAGGGTCCAGTCTCTTTCACACTGTATGTAAATTTCTGTCCAACTTAGCTGCCTACATAATAGCAGATTGACATTTGTAGCACATGTTGTGGGTGGCTCAGTTTGTTCCCCTTGGTCATTGAGTCCATCTGCACTGCAGGGGACCGTTCTTATACACCTGGCAAAGCTCCTACCGAAGTATCTTCATCTCCTGCCTCTGTTCCCCAGGCTTTCTGCAGAACCCTGTGAGCTTGGTCAACTCATCTGCACGACAACCTGCAAATATCAAGGGCTCAGCAAGTGTGGGATGAATTGGTGGATAAATACTTCAGCTCCCCACTTTCTGGGTGGGACAGTTCTGATGCGTGTTCCACACTGTCTTAGTTTGGATCTGAAGTGTCCCACATGGTAAAGGCTCATCCCCCACTGTAGCACTACTGGGAGGTGGTGAACATTTGAGAGGTGAGGCCTGGGGGTGGGTCTTCTTGTCCCTGGAGGGTGTGTCCTTGGAGGGGTGATGGGGCCCAGCTTCCTCTTCCTCTTTTTCATGTCCCAGCATAAGGTGAGTGGCTTTGTTGTGCCACAACTTCTCCCCCCCATAATGTGCCACTTCCCTTGGACCCAAAAGAAGCATGGCCAGTTGACCATGGTCTGAAGCCTCTAAAACCTGTGAGCCAAAATAACCTTTTTCTCTTTATAAGCTATCTCAGGTATTTGTTATAGTGACAGAAAGCTGACTGACACACATGTTCTCAGAGAGTCCCTGCCAGTCATGGTGACAACTCATGAATACTACCCTTATGGGCTTTTCTCATTTCATGTCTTCCCAATGGTGTCCCCCTTAGAGGGTGTAACAAGCCATGATGACTTCCAGCAGTCTCTTTATAGGCTTGGCAAACTCCCAGTGCATCTCCCCTAGATACGTGGTTTTTACCAGTGAATTTATGTGAATTAAAATCTTTTATACTGACCATAATTTGTGTTTTAAGTGACAGGATAGATAAACGGCTGTTTCCAATGTGGAATTTGTGCAGGTTTACAAATTTCCAGGGCCTGGGTAATTTAATATGGTTCAGTTTTTCATAAAATAATGTGGTTGTAGACTCCAACAACAGTAGCAGCTTGTGTTTTATGTGACTTCCTCCCATTTATGTATTTTATATAAATAATAAAAACGCTGGCATCTTTGCTTTGTAAGGTGCTTTCTTGCAGCTATTTAAGTAGATCAAGGTCCTTTGGGTGTTGTTTGCTGGGTGCTGGGAAAAGTTCTGCTGAACAATAAGATTGACAGGAGCTTCTATTGCCTCTACACTGTGCTTAGGTGATGCTGAGCTTTCTGCTGTAAGAATGATCATTGACCTGCCTGCAAAAGGTTAAGTGAAGTCTTTCCTGAGGGTGTGTATAGGTTAGGGTGGAGGAGAGAGCTGGCCTAGAGGAGGCTTGCTTTGGTTCTGAGACTGAAGATGGAAGAGATGAGGAAGCAGTCCTCCAGTGCTGGCTGCATGGGGTTAAGGCCAGGAAGCCACAGCTCCTAGAGCATTTACTGCACAGTTGCTCCCACCCCATTGCCTGCCCACAGGCTGCTCTCGGGCTCTTCTGCCTAGATGGTCAGTAAGAGACTGGGCTTTCTGCCCCTTAACAGTGTCCCATGGGAGCAGGGCTCTTCACATTGCAGCATGATGAAGAGGGGCCCCACTGTCCCCCCATTCCCCTGAAGCAGGAAAGCCACCTTCCCAGGCAATTTGCTTAACACTGTACCTGGTGTTTTCTCACCAGGTGTTTTCATGGGTTCAAGTCCTAGGAGGCCACAGTGACGCCAAGCCTCACCTCAGGGGCTGTTTCTGGGGAACCCGATGTAAGAAGGTCTACTGTGAGAAGGTCTACTGGCTCTAGAAGCCAAAGGCACCCAAGGGGAATCCTGCAAGATGAGCTGGGCTTGGGAAGCAGGAATAAAGGTATTCATTGCTTGAAGTACAGTGTGATTGGCCCACAATTAGATCAGACTCAATGTCCTCAGTAATGGATTAATTAAATAAATTCTGGTAATTCACTCTATGGAATAATATAAATACATAAAAAAACAATGAAGAGACTTCATTGTAGGCCAGCAGAAGTAAACTCAATCTATTTGGAAGAAAAAGGAAGCAAGAAAAATAAATTGTGCTAAATAGATGACACAAAATAAAGACATAAACTAAGTCTCAGAATAGAAGTAATTTTATTAAATGTATGCAATTTAAAAGCAGAGACTCAGATTGGCTTTGAAATATAACAATGGATTATACACAAGGGATGCTTAAAATGGAAAGATTAAAAAGTTTGAAAGTAATCAGATGAGAAAAGCTGTACCTTATGAAGCAAGTGTACACCAAAAGAAAGTTGAGTAGAAATCTTTACACTCAAAATAAAGTCAGAAACAAACAGTGTCAGTAACAACAATATAAAAGTCACGTAACTGTAACAAGAATACCAGAATGAAAATGTATATCTCTCATGAGGGTGTATCATCCTGAAGTATCAAGCAACAACTGACAGAACTGTAGGGAGAACTGCAAAAACTAAGTCAATTGTCAGTGGAACCATGATAAAACAAATAAAAAAACTGAAGACAGAGAAACATCATCTTAAAGAATAGCACAGAAATTCAGGAAGAAATTAACAGGTATGGAATGGAATGTACATGTGTAAATTTAAATCAGCAATCCTCAATTAAAGACAGCTTCGCCCTCAGGACACATTTAGCATCATCTGGAGACATTTTTGGTTTTTACACCTTGAAGAAGGTCTGTGGGCATTTGGTGGGTAGAGACCAGGAATGCTGCCAACCATCCTACAGAGCCAAGGCCGGCGCCTACACAGGGAATTATCTGGCCTTAACTGTCCATAGTGTTAGGATTGAGAAATGCCAATCTAACCTGAATATTGAATGTGAAACCCCCTCCCCAAATAATATTGTCTTACAGCATTAAAATGATTAAAGTAAAAAGTAAGAATGAAAAGAGTAAGAGAGAATAAATTTAATTAAAGAATTTTAAAGTCCTTTATTTGTTTGAGAAACTATACCAGTACTAATTAACAACAGATTCTAATAAATCTAGAATCTAGTGGTTTTAACCTCTAGGTCAACAAAAAACAATGGTGAAAGAATGTATAATTTGCTAACCAAGGGTAAAAATGGAATAACAAAAATACTTAGTTAATCCAATGACAGCAAGAAAAAGAGAAAAAGAATAAGCAATAGGACAAATAGAAAACAAGCAGTAATGCAATAGACTTAAACTGAAATAAAGCACCATACACATGAAATACAAATAGACTACATATTTTAATTAAAAACCAAGGTTGTTATATTGAATTAAAAGTTCATTGTTTTGCTGCTTAAACAAGATGTAGCTTATTAGCACACAAAAAAGAAAAGTCTGGAAAAATTATCACATGAACACTAAAGAAAAGAGATAAAGAGAAGAGGATATTTAGCTATATTCATATCAGACAATGTAGACTTTAAGAAAGAATTACTAGAAATAAAGAGGTATATTTCATAATGATAAAATGTTTTATATAGAAGAAGCAATGCAATTAATATCACAGCTTCAAAATACATATATTGATATAACAAAGAAATATACAAAATCATAATCATGATCATATATTTAAAAACTTCTTTCAGTAATTGATAAAACCAAAGAGAAAAAAAATCAGTAAATTTCTGCATACTTTTCAGGTGTATTTATGTGGAACATTCACCAAAAATGACCACATGCTGGGTCACAAATCAAATTTTACTTTAAAATATTAAAAACATTAGGAGCATATTCTCTGATGCCAGTGGAATTCAGGTAAAAATCAATGAGATAGGAAAATATTGGAAATTAAGCAATGCTTTTCTAAATAATCCATAGGCTAAAGAAGAAATCACAATGGGTATTGGGAAATTCAGGTATTCTGAACTGACTAACTGAAAATATGAAATATATGAGTAAGACTTGTTGGCGAGAAAGCTGTTCTTAGAGAAAACTGACAGGTTCAATGCATACTTTATAAAACAATTCATGATTGAAATCTCCCTCTAACAAAGTTAGAAAAAAAAAACAACCCTAAAAAAATCAGAAACTAAAGAAAAACTAAACTGAAGAAAACATCAGAAATTAATGAAATAGAAAACAGACATCACAAATCAACCACATGAAAAGTTAGTTCGATGAAAAGAATTGAAAAACTCTTTAAATTTTTAGTAAGATTTACTAAGAAAAGCCACAAAAACTACTAATTAAAAATGAAAAAGGTATAATCAAATATCTTTTATGTATTAGAGACCAAAAGAGGACATTTTAAACAACCTAGGACAATATGTTATAAATCTAGATAAATTTTACAAGTTTCTTAAAAAACAACTTATAAAAATGAACACTGAAGAGGGGCCGGGGATTTAGCTCAGTGGTTCTGGTGCCTGCCTCACAGGCGCAAGGTCCTGAGTTCGATCTCAGGCACCAAAAAAAAAAAAGAACACTGAAGAAATATAAAAATCGAAGAAATATAAAAATCGAAGTTGTCCTCCCATATCTATTAAAGTACAGTGGACCCTTGACTTATAAACTCAATTGGTTCCCAAGGGCTGGTTGTAACTCAAGTTGGTTGTAAGTCATTATGGCTGACATCTGGATGTTTACCTGGGTACACACTATAGATAACAAGAGGCAGATGAATATTTTTTTAACCTAATTAACTCAAGTTGCTCATACGTAAGGCCGATCATAACTTGAGGGTCCACTGTAGTTGAATTTACAGTTTTTTAAACCCTTCAATGAAATGCCAAGATTAATGACTTCATTGTTGAAATTTTACAAGCCTTTAAGAATGCTAAAACATCAAAGTTACATAATTTTTTCCAAAAATGAGGAAACACTTCTGATTTTTGTCTTATGAAGCCAGAATAACTTCAATACAAAAACCTAACAAGAAGAAGGGATAATAATAGGATAATAAGGATAATATCACATGAATATTGATGAAAAATCCCAAGTTATTAGCAAACAAAATTCAGCAAAATACATTTAAAATTATAACCATGGCCAAGTGTGGTGGACACCTTTAATCTCAGCTACTCAGGAGGCTGATACAGGAAGATCAAAGTTCAAGGCAAACCTGGGCAAGTTACTGAGCCACTGTCTCAAAATAAAACAAAACGGGGGATGTAGCTCTGAAGTAAACCACTTGGCTAGAATGGGTGAGACTTGGGTTCAATCCCCGGTGTTTGCATAAAGAATATTAATCATGACTAAATTGGGGTGATCTCAAGAATTCAAACTTGGCTAAATGTTTGAAAATCAGTTTATATCATTCACCACATTAACAGAAAAAATCTTAGAACAATATCACACAATTTTCCCAATAAATGCGGAAGTAACAGTGAGTTAATTGCATGATCAAAAAACTCACAGCACATTAGGAATACAAGAGAATGGAGGTAGACAGATTTCCAGATGACCTTCATTGGCCCAGTCTTTTCCTCCTTTGCTTGCAGTTCTTCGGAAGAATGTACTAAGCACAAAACACCTTGAGAAAAGGAGAGACTGTCTGGAAGAACCTAGTTTCTGTCCTCTTTCCTCGAAGTCCAGGTGGTCTGCAGTGCATGTGCTCATAGAGCCCAGGACACCCAAGGTGAGTAAACCAGGGCAGGGTGCTTCATGGGTCCCTCAGCTGTGTGTGACAGGGAGAGAGAGACTCTGTCTGTGGTAGGCAGCTTTCCCAAGCCTTGGGCACCAGTGTGCAGGGATCCTGGCCATCTATCTGTGTAATAAGTGGGCAAGTGTCTGTCTCACTGGACCCAAGCAATTCACAGAAAAGCTTGCAGGGAGTTCTCCTAATCTGATGTATCCATATGAGCCCTACAGAAAGCATTAGAGTGAATCGTGAATTATCAATAGCTTTCCCTTTGTGATTGGAAGAGAGAGGAAGGTGCCTGCCAGCACCATGGTTATCCAACAGCAGACTGGCAGTTCTGACCAGAGGAAACTGAGAAGAAAAAGAAAGTTTATGAATGTTAGAAAGGAAGAGACAGAGAAAGAAAGAAAAGATGAAACAGATGACATGTCTGATACACACATAATTTAAAGTAATCTATAGAGTAATAAAAAGGCTTAGAAAGGATGTGAATACAGGTAAAATCAAGGCTGTGAATACAATGGACAAAACCAGATTACTTTCTACACATTAGCAATAATTAAAACATGAACTTTTAAATAACACCATTCTGATAACATTAACAATGAAATGTTGAGGAATAAATATTGATATGTAAGAGATCTACACAGAGAACTACACATTCCTGAGAGGTAATCTTACACTACAAGACCTAATATTGTAAAGATGTCAATTCTTTCTAAATTGATCTATAGATTCAATGTAATCCCAATAAAAATATCAGTTTTTATTTTTGTGTGCAGAAATATACAAGTTGATTCTAAAATTTATACAGAAATGCAAAGGATCAATAATAGCCACGTTGGCTGTAGATTTAACTCAGTGGTTTTGCCTCCTGCTGCGCAAACGCAAGGACCAGAGTTCGATCCCCAGTACCAAAAAAAGAGAAAAAGAAAAAAAAAAAATAGCCACAGCAATTATGAAGAGCAAAGTTGATGGGTTTACTTAATAACTGATGCTTCGTAATGAGACGGTGTGGAACAGGTGCAGGGTGAACAGGTAGACAGTGCAGCCCATGGCCACAAGCAGACTCACACCATTTAGTGTCTTCATTTTACTGCAAAAGTATGACTAGAGCGCAGTAGGGAAAGAATGACTTCATCAACAAATGGTTCTGGGGTAACTGATTGTGCACAAGTAAGAAACATCATTGATTCTTACCTGTACCAAACATGAAAACAAACTCCAGGTGGATTGTGTAACTATGAGAGGTAAAACAAATCTAGGAAGTAGCATAGCAAAAAATCTTCATGCCTTTTGGGAGGCTAACGTTTCTTAGAGGGATTAAATAATCACTAGTTATAGAAGTGTAAAAACTCAAGTCACAGAGTGGGAGAAGATATATATATGTAGCACACGTATGCACACACCAGATAAAAGACTGATATATTGAATATGTCAGAAAAATTCCTCACTGAGACCCTGTCTCAAAACAAAAAGAGAAAAACGGGCTGAAGATGTAGCTCAGTGTAAAAGTTTAGGTTCAAACCCCAGTACGGCAAAACAAATAAAATTTTATAAATAAATTAGAAAGATAGGCGATACAATTTGAAAAATAAATACAAAGTTTTAAAGACTTCAAGAGCTACTTAATTAGCAGGAAAATGCAAATGAAAATGTCAACAAATTGCCATTACATACCTTCCAAAATGCCTAAAAGTTAAAAAACCAACAATACTAAAGGTTGATGAGATGGTAATTAGAAGTCTAATGGATTGATTGTGGAAATGTAAGTGGGTACAACCACTTGTGAAACTGTGTTACATTATACACAGGTGCTCATCCACTGCCTGAACTGATTTCCACTATGTGGCCACAAAACATGTGTCAACTGTGTTCAGGAGGGTTGTACAAGCATGCTCATAGCTACAATCTTGTGTTGGAAATAGTCCTCAAATCTATCAACAGTAAATGAACAAATAAATTTTGGGTTAACCACACACTGGAATATAGCACTAAAAATACAATAAATATGTAATTAAAAATACAAAGGAATATAGCAATAAAAGTCAAGAAATTATAGAACCATTTCTATCTGCAAAACATGGATGAATCCCACCAATTTACATTGTGCAAAAATCCAGACACAGAAGAATGTGTGCTGTATGTTTCCATTTATATAAAGTTTAAAAATAGGCAAGCTAACCAATGGTGCTAAAAGACCTAACAGCGATTACCTTTGCTGGGGAGCAAAATATGGGAAGGGGCATGAGGAGAATTTCCAGTTTCTTTACTTGGGGGCATTTAGGCAAATGTATTTAAAAAGTCATTCATGCATACACATTATTTATGCGTTATTCTTTATAATGCTCTCTATCAATAAACTGTTAAAAAAGAATATTTGGGGACAGGGGATATGGCCAGTGGTACAGCAGGTGCTCAGTATGTGTGAAGCCCTGGATTCAATCCCCAAACCAATCAAACACCAAAAGCCCAAAAAACCAGCGGCACCAAAGACCACCTACAAAATCAAAGGGGAATATCTGGAGAACAAAAAAGGAATTTTGGGAAAGAAGAACAATAAAAATATGATATTATAAGTGAAAAATTTAATAGAAAGTTTGGAAAATAAAAGTGATGAAATATCTTAGAATCTAGAGCAAGGAAATGAAAAATAATAGAAACATTAAGAGACCAGTTCAGACATTCAGCATCCAAATAATGCAACGCTAGAACCAAAGAGAAGCAGAAAAATAATTGAAATAATTAAAAACAAAAGAACCCCAGAACTGAAGGAATTGCCAGAGTGAATGATTCCAGCAATTACGAGCCCAGTGGAATTTTGTCATAGTAAAATACCAGGAACAAAGAGAAGCTCTGGGAGAACTGAAAACAGGGCAAGTGCAAGGACCTGAGTTCAATCCCCAGTACCAAAAACCAAAACCAAAAAAACCTCAAAATGATAATGGAGTAATGTTTTTGAAATTTTGTTTTATTTTTTATGGTACTGAGGATGGGACCCAGGGCCTTCACACTGAACTACGATTCCAGTCTTTTTCTATTTTATTTTTTAAATTTTGAGATAGGGGTTTGTTAAGTTGCTTAGGCTGGGCTTCAACTTGTAGTTCTCCTACCTCAGCCTCCCAGAGTGCTGAGATGATAAGTGTGCATGACCATGCCTGGCAATGCTTTTGAAACTAAAGAAAAGTGATTTCCAACCTAAAATTCTATTTAATAGAGAATTGGTCAAATAAATATGATGATGGAATGAAGCCATGCCAATAAACGAAATTTACCAGCCACTTACAACCTTTCTCAAAAAAGTACTGGAAGATGTGCTTCACCAATATTAAGCAGTAAACAGAGGAAGATGTGAGATAGAGAAAACTAGAGAGATCATCACAGGAGGAAGTCTCCTTGTGCACCCAACACATAGCAGCCAGTTTATTTATTTATTTATTTA